>OZ020620.1:33782621-34150353 GCA_963971575.1 Liopterus haemorrhoidalis
ACTTACACGGTAATAGGAAAGTCTGGAAATAAATCTGTAGAGGACCACCAGATGATGTATTGTGACTCACAACGCCTTAAAACAAAAGGTAGAAAGGCTTATTGTACTTAAAAAACTGAACACCGAATTAGAACAGATGTACAATCGGGGCCGTCTTAAGAAATTCGGCGCCCGTGGGCTACTAAAAATAATGCGCCCCTATTCGTAAGAAAATTCACAAAATAGCAAACGGGGAAATTGCCGCCCCAAAAGGCTTGCGCCCTGGGGCTATAGCCCATTTAGCCCTGTGGTTAGGGCGGCCCTGTGTATAATATCAAAAAAACAAAATACATACAGGGTTCACGATCAGTGGGAAAAAAAGAAGACATCATAGCTGAAGAATCGTGATTTTCAAAATTAAAATTCTCAGGCTATTACCCAAACTTTCGCAAAGACGACTTATGGGGAAGAAGGGGATTACAGCGGACAAGCCGTGTGCTAAGGATAGAACAAAACATAGAGATAGAGTGATTGCGCCATGTGAATAATGATGGTGCTGCCTGGTTAAGCCTTGCAGTAATTATTGTAATTTTCTACTCCACCTTAATGATATCATGTCAATCATAATACAACAAGCGTCTATTTTCATTCACAGTACCGGAATATCTCAAGCCAGTTGTAAACTAAAACTAGGTTCAAGTATGAGGTGGTGAGATTTTGAAAATGCCAAACTAGAACAAATATGCCCCCGCATTCAGTTTATACACTAATGGCTTTCTTTTGTTGATGAAAAAGTGTTAGAAATATCAATCAAGAAACATACGGGTATACAAAACACAATTGTGTCAAACAATATTGGTAAATGCAAAAAATATATAACAATTATTTAATATTCAATATTCAGTTAGAAACATAGTGGATAAATCTGAGATCGACGGACTTGGTCCAAAAACTCCTTAAGTTGCGAATAACACATAGTTCGCAACTGTGACTCGGTTGGCCCTAACTACAATAAGAGCGGGACAATATACTGTTGGAAATACTGACTGGACGCAGTGACGGATCTATGATCATGAGACAAAAAAGACATTTGTCTTGGGCCCGTAATTTTCAAGGGCCCGGATTTGGGAGGTGAGGTCTTTTTTTTGCTCTTCACTTGGATTTGGGAGGTGAAGTCCTTTTTTAGGGTTTTGTAGGTATGACTAAAAAACCCTTATACCGTCATTTTGTCGTCTGTCTGTCTGTCTGTTCGGTAAAAATTGTAGCCAAACGGCTAAACCTAGAGAGTTGAAATTTGGCATGCTTATACAACTCTTTGACCCGCACATAGGAAAAATACTAAAACATCTAAAAAACATACCCCCCTAAAAATATAAACAAATATGTGCTCATCGAAAACAAAAATATTTTTTTTAAATTATGAGTAGGGTATCAAATGAAAGCCCTTAGTACGTGGATTAACGATCAAATTTTTATTTTTGAAAAATAAACTATTTTGATGCGATTTTTGCCAAAATTGTGCAAGAAAAATTTTGTCCCACACCCTGTAGCCCAGATGGTTAAAAATCTAAAAAAATTCTAAGTAATGTATATTGGTGTGAACCGAAATAGTACAACAGGAATTTTTGATCAGATTATGTTTTCGGAAAATAACGCATTTTTTGTGGTTTTTGGTTCACAAAGTACAAAACTTATACCAATGTAAGACACTCTCATGTAAGGCGTACGATGGAGTTATTGGTTAGAGCACTGGTGTCGTAAGCTAACTCGCTGGTAAACGAAGGGTTTCGAATTCGAGTACTGAGTGAATTTTATTTTTTCTGTTTTTTTTTTGCATTTTTATTATGTTGAAATTATTTTGTAAAAATTCTAGTTATATTTTGACAAATGTTGTATTTAATTTTTAAGAGCGTAAATTTAATAATTATCTTATTATATGATTAACAGACGATAAATTATTTTAAAAATATCGTTGATTTTGCCGTGATTACTACAAAGTAAAATTTGTCCTACACACTCAGCATACCGCCTCCACATATTATATACCTACGAAACCCTGAAATGTGTGAATATTCACACTTCACATCAATTTTTTTTATTTGCTCTTCACTTGGATTTGGGAGGTGATGTCCTTTGTTTTTATTTGCTCTTCACTTGGATTTGGGAGGTGAGGTCCTTTTTTTTTTTTTGCTCTTCACTTGGATTTGGGAGGTTAGGTCCTTTATTTTTGTTTTGCACTTCACTTTGAACGCCTCTAGGTTGAGGGCCCGAAAATCAAAAATGTCTTGGGCCCGGCGAAGGCTTGATCCGCCACTGACTGGACGTCGACCAGGCGAGTTACTTTGGAGTTGAATCGCGAATCTTCTGGACAACGCACTACATCACTGGTTCCCAAACTTATTTTATCGCGGAACCCCTATGTGCTGTTCAAAAAATTACGGAACCCTATATATATATTAACAGAAACCGTACACAATATATAGGTGGCCCAAAACAATGGAAACAGCTAATTTTGGTTTTAAATGAAAGAGCAAGTGTTTCACAAAATTTTGGAAACAGTTTTTATTGTAAACATTTTTGATATTCTTAAGCGAGCTAAATTAGCTTTTTATTTTATATTTATATTTTTCATATAAAGTGTGAGAGTCTTTGATAAAACAACTAGGTTTACTGAGAAGCATGCTTTTGCTTTTTAGATTCTAACATCCTTTCAAAATTTGGTATAATTTTGGATAATCGTATTCGCATATCTGGTGCAGCATTTAGTTTATTTCCTTTTTGTATCAGCGTAGTTTGAAAATCCAGATTCCCACATGTACATAGCTGCAAACGGCAACAAAAACCGAATAGCCGTTTTTGATAAATGAGGATATTCGCCATTATATCAGACCAGAAAGTTATAGGAACCCCTTCGAACTTAGCATTTAATTTAGAATCTGAGCTAATTTCAATTAAACTTTCCTATTCTTCTGGCAGAAATCCTTCCGGTTTTTCTTTTACTCTGAATGGGTTTTACGGGAATACGTCACATACAGAGTGATTATTTAATGGCGAGACGACGTCACCGAATTTTACGTGCCTCCTAGCTGAAATACTGGTGAATACTATGACTATAATAACCTTGAAGAGATATAATAACCTTGATGCGCATGCGCGCATAATCGACTGCTACGATGTGTATGAAACGGCAAATTATTAAAACTTTCAGTGACGTCGTCTCGCCATTAAATAATCACTCCGTACATACAATATTTATGATGTATAACGATTTTTTTTAACTAAATCTTAAATTCTTTTTATTTATTTTTAATATCCATTCTTATGAAAGAAGTATATCTTTCTTCTTTAAGAGTACCTTATCCCGTGGAACCCCGGAATTTTATCATGGAACCCTGGGGTTCCGCGGAACACACTTTGGGAAACGCTGCACTACACGATGATATACTGAAGAGTAGCTGTGGTACAAGTGTGCTGACCATTCAAATTACTGCACAATACAATATTTTAATAAATGAGCAAGTCCACAACAAGATTCGGCTTATAGTTCTTGGATGCCAATTACAAAATTTTCTTGTATTTTTGTTATTTTACTTAATTTTTGTTTATTTGAAATAGTCTACTTTTTTGTTATATGTTTTGTTAAGTGTTCATTCGTTTTTGGGCTGTCTAATAACTTAAATTTAAATAAAATTTACTATTTAAAAACATTTTTCCAAGACATATTTCGATTACAACAAAAATTCAGATCAATGACTACTTATATGTTCCCTTTGCCCTTAAAGCCCTATTCCAGATGAGTTATGTTACGAGCAAATAGCCATAGTTGCAGTGCGCCAAAAATATTAACTAACTAACTAAAGCGCTGTTCCCCAGACCCCTTAAAATGTCCTTCTGGTTCCTAATGACCATATTATCTGGCTTATAATATGAGCTCTGTAGGTAGGCTCACTATAATTTTCAAAAAAAAAAAAAAAAATAAATCAGGCCCGATATATTTTTTTAATACTTAATAATAATAATCTTTATTGCTGCGAAGTTGCAGCCTGGACTGGCCTTGCAATAATACTAACGATAAAACTTTATTAATATTTTTATTTTAAATAAAAATATTAATATTGATAAACATACATAAAATATATTTGAAAAGTGTACTTGACAAAAATACATAACTGTGGCATATTGTACTAAACAAATGAAATGTGTATACACACCGGCAAATTTAAAGGAACAGACAAAAAAATCTAATTATTTTCCTTCAGGATATCCCATATTGTTGATATCTCTCAGGTAATCTTCTAGTACGATGTTTTTTGGAATAATGTTCAATCGGGGTGAGGTCAGGGGAGCACGCTGGCCAACCCATTGTTGTTACACCCACTTGATTTAAAAAGTTACACAGTGGACGACGTGTGGGCGCGCATTATCCTACATTAGGGTGAAATTTTCTCCGATATATGGGGCAAAAGTTACAATATGGTCTTGAAGAATATCTCTGATTTACCTTCAGTTAACGCTCCTCCATCAATCACCACTAAATCTGTGCGATCTCTCAAACATATTCCACCCCACACTATAATTGAACCTCCACCAAAAGATACAGCAAAATTAAATGGTGCATTTTGTTCTCCTTGCCGTCGATACAATCTTTCTCTACGGTTTAGTAGAGCATTTAAAGCTATCTAGATATGGGCTACAATATAATAACATTTAAAAAAACATAATTTTCAATCTGTTCCTTTAAATTTGCCGGTATCGAATATTTTAAAACCCCGGTCAAAATCCTGAAAATTTACTGAAATCCTGGGCAGCCGGGCCAATTTAGGGCCTTTTGTTTCGAATTTTTAATAACCGGCTTCTCTGCTATTTAATATTAAACAATGATAAAGCTCTTATGTGATTATTTATCCTGTTGAACTTCATTGGGACTTTAAGAAATTTATTACAGCAAAAAATTACGTAACAAGAATTAAACTAAATATTTTTTTAACATTATGTACGACATCAAAGTATGTTTAATTCAATAGTAAACACTATTAAGGAATACGTCAATGAGCTTTTACTAAACTATTTCACTATTTCAATCAATCTGCGTCATCACCAAAAAATCTATCGATAAATTTTAATATTAAAATGCGTAAGATTGTAACAAAAAACTTACACTGTATCGTCATATCCTCATTAATAACTTTGTCGAAAATATTAGAAATAACATTCGTGAACATTTTTTTAATTTTTTAAACAATTTTTTTAGCTATCAAATTTCGCTCACCGCTGCATTAAGATCATTAGAACAAATGCAATTGATTGGTTCATATAAATATATGCTAAGTACGGTATTTAAGTACACTCCACTTAAAAAATAAATACGCCATTATTTGGTAAAAAAAAAAAATTGGCACAACTTCCAAGTGTTTAGAATTTTGGTTTTTATAAACAAGGTCATTTGCATCGATTAGAACGGGAAAAATTTGTTTTATTTCATGCTAAATTTGTACTAAAACTATTTAAATTGCCGCTATATATAACTAATTTGATTTTTAAAGCTATTTTTGGCTTTAAAAGTTTGTGTGGAAAAAATTAAAAAAATAAAAGAAAAAACACAAATTAATATATACAATTTACAGTCAAAATAAATAATTAACGTATTTTAATGTAATTTTTCACTTAAAATTACAATTTATTTAAGTTTGGCTGTTGTAAAGCTGTCTCAAAATTTTTCTGGTGTAAGTCATATTTTCGGGCTTCACCCCGTTTTGGCAGCTTAAATTTATTACAATAAACAAAAATAAAATAAATATAAATATTTTTTACACAAAAGAGTAATAGTTAAAGTATTTTAATGTAATTAATTTATTTAAAATTGCAATTTATATTTAGATTTCTCTAGTGTAAACCTGTTTTGAAATAATAGTTGTGTAAGTCGAACTTGCAATCGTTATCGTGTTTTGACAGCTCTGATTAATTGAAGTCAATAAAAGTTAATGTTTTTTGCACCTGAAAGTCATAATAAACGTATTAAAATGTAATTTAATCATTTTAAATCATAATTTATTTTTCAGTTTCGCTCTTGTAAACCTGTCTTACAATTTTGTTGGTGTAAATCGGGCTTCCAGCTGTCACCGGATTTTGACAGCTCAAATTTATTCAGATAAATACCTAAACGTGTCATTATATAAAAAAAAAAAACTACAGCACTATGGATAAGGTAAGACTTGAAATTACTTTTCCAATTTTATTTTATTATATTTTACTTAATATTTTTCAGGGTAATGTTTTTGGCTTTAAGGAGCCGTCAAAAAGGGAAGCCCCAAAGGCTCTAAGAAAACTTTTAGAGCTAGATGTGGAGTTATCAAATAAGTTTGTGATATGGTCGAACAATTATTTACCTCTTCGATCTCTCCGAGTGCATTATAAGATGCTCGAAGTGAGTCTTATCGATATAACCTAAAAATATAAATTAGTAATGAAATTATTTTTAGATATCCTGTCATGGAATTCCATGGTTTGCATTTTGGTTGGCATTTACTTGGTTATTTAATAATCCTTCTCTCATACAAATGCAAGTAAACATGTTATTTGGTAAGACAATAATTAATTTTTAGGATTCTGTAGGTATGAGCAAGTAGGCGCGCAACCTTAGGCTTTAGATCCCTCCTCAAAAATTACGTTTTTAAGCAACATTTTTTTGAAACTGAGTGTAAGCTCACCACTTAAAAAAATCGGTGTGTGTATCGGTGACCAAAAAGCCATTATATCATCATGTTTGTGTCTGTCTGTACGATAATAGTCTGTACAGACTCGAACGTCGTTCTAGTACACTTGGAATTTTTTTGTCAGATTTTGACAGGCAAAAAAATTATTTATTGTTTAAAATTTGATGTAAGGCATCAAATAAAGGCTATTGAAAGCTAAATTAAGGATTAAAAATTGTTTTTTAGTTATTTTTAGACGAACTTTGCTAGAATATTTTCTTGGGGGGGGGATGAGACCCAAACGTGTTTTTAATGTTTGGCTAAAACCCGTGAGTCCTCCATGATATGTGTTAAAACAATATAAACTGATTTTTTTTTATGAAAATATAATTTCGAAACATTTTATTTATTTATTTTTTTAAATTCCGTGTGTGGCATTAATATAAACTCTTATATGCTGTTCACTTTTGTAAAGACAAACTATGGTCTATTTCAAAGTAGAAAAAGTAGATAGCGCTGCGAATCGAGTACGATTTACACTGATCAAATACAGTATAGCGGGAAATTTAAAATAAGTTACAACTAGGGCATGGGCGTAGCAACTGGGTTAGCAAGTGATTTTTAAAAAAATATAATAAAGGTTAATAAGATATTGAAATAAACAAGGCAGATAATACACTTACGTTATTTATACGACATAAATTCAGTTTAATGGGAAATTTGAAAAAGTTAAAAAAATATTAATTTTAAAAATTATGTACTATATATAAAAAGAGAGATTTGGCTAAAAGAGTTTAAACAAAGCAATAAAACAAACAATATATTACAGTCTGTTCCAAACGGTTAAGCGGAACTAAATTTTGCAATCTAGTTACTTTCATCGTTTAAATCGTGCTTTTCGACCGTTTTGTTTAAGCTTTGTAAATCATACTTACAATACACATTTTTTGTTAAGGTTAATATCATTTTAAATTGTCATTTTCTTTATATTTTGATTTTTTGTGTCATTCTTAATACAAATTTCCCATTTATTAATTTTTTTGTCATTAAAATATATTAAAAAAATAATTTAATTTTGACATAGGTAATTCGTTTCCATGGTTTCATTGTTGTAATTTAAAATTTTGACATTGCAACGTGAAAAATGAAATAACCCAAGCAAGGTCCCTTCTCGTGACAACCTAAAAGAACGAAATTCCCATTTAGTTCCGCCTAAGCGTTTGAAACAGACTGTATCTTCAGAGCCAAAGTTTCTTATTTAAATAATTATTGTAAATAAAAATTAAAAATATATGTATATATGAAGGTCTAAAAATTATATCAATAACTTCTTCTTTGGGCACAATCAGCTGGGCTGTCTTTTGGCCTGACATTAGTCCTCTTTCTTGATCTGTTAATTGTCAACTGTCAAAAAATATTTATGTGTCAGATAACCTAAAAAATATATAACTGCGTAAAAACAAATTACAATGACATAAAATTTCAAAGCTGCAAACTATTGAAATCAAAATTTCGTCTTAGTTTGGACTTACAAAAGTGAACAGCGTATAATACATTAACAGACATATTCCTTAAAAAACTTATTTCAACACATTTACGTTAAAAAATGTACCAAAAAATCACTTGCTAGATACCTACGAAATCCTGAAAAATATAAAAATTCACTCTGTTTCTTTTTCAATCATCGTATAAATTTTTGTAGGTTTACTTCTTGATATAATCTTCCTCGCTCTTCTCAAAGCTTATGTCCGCAGACGTAGACCAGTCGCGAATAAAGACGACCAGTTAGGTCAACTCGGTCCGGACAAATTCAGTTTCCCGTCCGGGCACGCATCGCGTTCAGTATTCGTAGCATTCTTCTTCATATACCTGTACACGGCCCCTATAGTCCTGTGGCCTTCGTTATTGGCCTGGGCTACCTCGGTCTGCATCTCTAGGGTGTTGATGCAGCGACACTATATACTGGACGTCCTGGCCGGAGCGGCGCTGGGGTTATTGGAGGGGCTCCTGCTGGGCCTCCTGTGGATCCCGGAGGACACCGCTGCCTGGATCATGAACTCAATAAGTGATGAAAAGTTGGACGGTGGTAGTTACCATGTTTAATTATTTTGGTGCAGTCTGTTGGATTGTGAAATTTTAAATTTTATTAATGTATATATTATAGTTATTGAAACAATAATTAGCTTGTAAGAGATACACCCGCTGTGATCAGAGTTTGTTACACCAATTTTACCAAAACTAATTTTATTTATATTTTGTCCAAATAAAATTTTACAACTATCTGTAATTTGTTTAATATTACATTTTTTCTGCAGGTTAGACTCTTTTTCATAATTTTTTATTTGGTAGTAAATGTGCAACGTCTGGGACGAAGATGATATATAATCTGTCTCAATTTGTAATACGAAACTAGATCTGGTTACTTTAGTGACTGTTGTGGTGTAAATAGACTTTTGTAGAATCATGTAAACTAGTAAATCTGGCTTTTAAAAGTATGGTTAAGTTTCATCCTATTGAGGTTATTACTAAATTGACATGTCAAAATTGTGAATTGACATGTCAAATATTTTGAATGTATATATAAATATTTATTTCATCAAACTTTCGATTATTACTCGTATAATAGTAAAAAAATATTACGATTATCAATGAAATATCGTGATAAAATATAAAAAACAAAAATACATATTATATAATAATAATTTATCATTTTATTGTGCTGCCCTTAAAATCTCATTCTTGTTTTGCAAAATTTAATAACATATTTAAACAAAAATATTCATTTTTTGAATGTAAATCCCAAATTTTTCTCTGCAAATCTTTCCGAAACATGTCTGTGGTTCTATCTGTTTTCTTATTATTACCTTTTCCCATGTTCGTCGGTCTTAAATTTTCTGCACCTTCATTTAAAATGTTTCTTACTTCTCCTTCAGAAATCTAAAGAAATTGAAATGGGTAAATTATTTTATATTTCACAACAAAAAGGACACCAAGATTTACTGAAAAAATATCTGCCACAAGGTCTATAATTTCGTTTATTTTTAATTTTGCTCCATTTTTTTCGAAAAGTTTTCCATAAGCGTTATATATGTGTTTTTTTGTATATTTATATAATTGTTGTCTCTTATGCATATTTTCTGATGTTATGTTCTTATTTTGGTTGTATAAAAATACTTTTCAATTAAAAAAATAAATTGACATATAATTTAATGCCAAATATGAATTGTCAAATGTTTTGAAAGGTGCCATTTCAGCAGTACCACCCTAAGATGTTATTTTAAATAGACAACATAAAAAATGAAATTTTCCTCTTAGTTTCGTATTACAAATTCAGACAGATAATAGAGAGCGGCATGCTCACTTGTAGAGTACGTTCAGGATAACTTCATGCCAGATCTATATTACCGACTGGGTTGCGCAGAAACCAAATTTCGTCCATAACATTACCAACAGTTGGTATTATACATTTCAGTGGCGTCACTTACTTTGATCTGTTCTTGACTACGCGTATATTTCGATTTATACACAAAAATATATTATTATTTATTTCTCGTACGTTTTCAGATATGCCGTGTACTAAAATGAGAACAAAAATTAATTTGAAATACATGATTTTGTTTGTTTGGTATCCACAACAATTGATAAGGCAGAAACCCTTATGTACGTCTATGTAATCAGCTGTTTTCTCGCGCAGGATTGATGACGTATTTTATGATGACCTGGCATGAAGAAATCCTGAACGTACTCTAGTACTATTGCGTTGCGTAGTTAGTCTTATGGTGGCGCTCACATCGTTTCAATGTAGACCTGTATTGTAACAAGGACAAATCGCACTATTTTACTCTAATCCTTGTGCTAAGAAAGGCCATTATAAAGCATTTCTTGCAGACCTATTTCCATGTAGAAATTACCATTATAGTGAATACCACGTCATATGTGTTTAATAGACGGAGAAAATGTAAAGTCTGTTTTTTGGTTTAGGCGGAACTAGATTTTCAATTCTAGTTACTTTTACAGATTAAGTGAGGCTTTCGATAATTTTGTTTAGCAAAAGCCTACTTCAGACCATAAGTTATCATGAACTACTAAAAATGAAAATTCCAGTTAGTTCTGCCTAAACGTTTGGAATAGCCCATACATTTGAGACTTGAATTTCAGAAAAGCTTGTGAATAATAATAGTAATATTATTAATAATAAAAATAATAAATTTATGAATCTCATGATCTGTGATTAAATAATAATAATTTTTAATTTGAGATTCTGTTTGTTTTTAGGGTTTTGTAGATATGAAAAAAAAAAAACCTTATACCGTCATTTTGTCGACTGTCTGTCTGTATGTCTGTCTGTCTGTTTGGTAAAAATTGTAGCCAAACGGCTAAACCTAGAGAGTCGACATTTGGTATGCATATACAACTCTTTGACCTGCACATAGGAAAAATACTAAAACATCTAACAAACATATCCCCCTAAAAATATAAACAAATATGTGCTCATTGAAAAAAATATATATTTTTTTAATTCTGAGTAGGGTATCAAATGAAAGCCCTTAGTACTTGGGTTGACGATCAAATTTTTATTTTTGCAAAATAAATTATTATGAAGAGATTTTTGCCAAAATTGTGCAAAAAAATTTTTGTCCCACACCCTGTACCCCAGATGGTTTAAACTAAAAATCTGAAAAAATTCTAAGTAATGTACATTGATGTGAACCGGAATAATACAACAGGAATTTTTGATCAGATTATGTTTTCGAAAAATAACGCATTTTTTGTGTTTTTTGGTTGATAATGTACAAAAGTTATAGCTAGGTAAGACGCTACACTAGAAGGCGTATCCTGGCGTAATGGTTATGGTGCTCGCTTCTTACCCAACAAAATAGAATTCGTTCCCTGCGAGAGGAGATTTTTTCTGTTTTTTATTTTGTTTACATTATTTTTAAAAAATCTTAATGAACCTTGCTATATAAACATATACTGAACATATTTAGAAATCTAAATAATGGTATTAAATATTAACCGAATTAAAATTAACAAAAAAAAAATATATATATTTTAACATAAAATTTGTTTTGGCTTCCCAAATAATCATCATTCACTTACTAAATACCTGCGAAACCCTGAAATGTGTGAAAATTCACACTTCACATCAATTTTTTAATGTTTGCTGTCTTTATAAAAGTAAAAGAAATATTTGATTAATAAAGGTTTTAGTTTTATAATGATTTATTTGCTTGTACGTACAATAATGATAAACTTAACAATAAATCGTAAATAGCTGCTGAATCACTTGTGATCAAGATCACTTACACTGTGTATCACTGTATCAAAAATTGTTCTCTGAAAATCTCATAGAACGTCTTACTGAAAAAAAGAACAAACAAATACTGAAATGAAATGATGACATGTTACAGTAGGTAGGTACTACACAGAGATACTTCTAAATCTAATCGCAACTAACAACAAATTTAGCTACTCTAGCTCACTACTCTAATATAAATTCAAAAATTTTGGTAACTAATGCCCCAACATGTTCAACAAAAGGAAGACCTTTTTCCTAAAATCCAAAATCCATGTCGGGGCCTAACAAAGGTAACCTATTTAAATTTGTATCTAACTAAGCTAGTGCGTAGTTTTAAAGCATAAAAAGAGCTGTACTACACCCACATAGTGTGACACAGCCCTTATTGTACGTATGAGTGATAGGACACTAGGAAGGATTTAAATTGGTCTTTTTAAATTTTCTCGAAAAAAATTATTTTTGATTAGGTCCAGTGCTCAGAACTCTTACTGTATAATACAATAAGAGAATCATATTTTTGGTTTTTGGACCAAAAATATCATACACCATCCTTCATTTTATATAAAGTGTCCTAGAAATATGAGTTGAAGGCATACAAAGTTTACGAAATGGTTTGATGAGGTGATATTCCTGGAAATGATTGAGGCCATTTTGAAAATTGATAAAATTTCTAGAAATGACCGAATCTCAAAAAAAAAAAAATGGCCGTGTCTCAAAAACTAAAAGACCTGGGGTTTGGATTTACAAAATCCTCGTACCTTGTTTAGTCTAAAAAATTCAGGGTCTTAGTTTTTAAAGCTCTTTACGATTGAGACCTTTTCGAAAATTGACAAAATATTAATTTTCATATGTATAATATCTTAAAAAATAAAAAAGTTAGAGAGCTGCGATTGGACTTTTTGGAATTCCTAGGTACTAAACACATTTTGAAACAAAACTCAAACCATTTTTTTTTTTTTTTTTTGTATTTATCGAATTTATTTTAAAACTTTGCAGTTTGCAGTTTGATAGTTGAGATTTTCGTACTTTAGTCTGGAAAAAAGCTAAGGCTTTAGCAACCCAACTTTTCCAAAAAATATGAATCGTGAAACAAACCCTTGAAAATGGCCTAAAAATTGAAAAAATATTGATTTCCCAGTACCACAAATTAAAAAAAAAAACGATTTAAATTGTCTCTAATTAAAAAACTTGTTAGCCATTATTTAAATAGTTTTTTCAGACTCTCCAACCTAAATTAGTTTATAAATCTTATTACAAATTAAAATTATAAAATTATTTTTAAAATTATAAAAGTCGTGTCAGTTATAAAAACTGGCTGAAATTTGATTCTAATTTTAGCTTAAAATTTTAGATAAAAATTGTCATTTATCAGAATCATGGTGTCTACTACTCCTGGAATCCTGAAATATCCTGGAATTTCCTGGAATTTGAAATTGTACCTTGAATTCCTTGAATATACTTGAATCTGCGCAATTCCTTGAATTAAAAATTTGTCTAAGCGATTTATATTTAAAATATATATTTTATTTGTTAAAAAATTGAATTGAAAAAATTAAAAAACTGAGTTAATGAGATAAATATAAATATATATTTATATATATATATATATATAAAATATATATTATGAATTAATAAAATGGAGACGTTTCGGCCACGAAAATGTGGTCATCATCAGTCTGAGGAGGTGTGTGAATAGTTTACACCAGTTAGAACAGAATTCTGTTCTAACTGGTGTTGTATATATATATATATATATATATATATATATATATATATGTTTTCGCATTGATTTTGAAAAATACAAAATTTATGTAAATTATCCTGGATATTTTTAAATTTTCACCTGGAAAATCCTTGAAACTTCTGGAATTTAAAATTGCAAATTTAGTAGACACCATGAAAATAATACCTATAAACCGGGAGCTCATGACATTTTTGGTCTCCGATTTCATACAGCATGCCTTTTGGAGGAGAGAATATTTACCCTGTGACAACAAAAAAGGGATGGTACTAAACCCCTGCACGCTTTCCGGTCATAGGGAAAATTGCATTTCCACTTGCACAAAATTTTTGTGTTTTTCTCTGATTTAATATTGCTTGCCCTTTTGTCAAAAGAAAGTTATAACAAATTTAAAGTCTTTTAATTATAGGCATGCTGTATGAAAACGCGGAAAATCATATTTTTTTATTACAAGATCACATGATGACCGTTTGAGCCCTTTGGGACCCTCCGAATCGCATGCATATATTTAAAAGACTTTAAATTTGTTATAACTTTCTTTTGACAAAAGGGCATGCAATATTAAATCAGAGAAAAGCACAAAAATTTTGTGTTTAAGTGGAAATGCAATTTTCCCTATGACTGGAAAGCGTGCAGGGGTTTAGTACCATCCCTTTTTTGTTGTCACAGGGAAAATATTCTCTCCTCCAAAAGGCATGCTGTATGAAATCGGAGACCAAAAACTGTCATGAGCTCCCGGTCTACTAGGAAAATGATTTTTTGAATGGGTCAGAATCTGGTCACTATAATATAAAATGAAGTAAAGTGTATTAATAATTCTTAAATCTATCTTAAGACTATCCTTATCCTAAGAAAATAAAATCCTTCCCAGTGTCGACTCAAAAAGAAAGTGTATATTTAAAAAATATTTATTAAAAAATAAACAGTATAAAGTTACCTATAAAAATAAATAAATATATAACAATAAAATAATTTTAAATAAAAGTCCTTTTGCTGAAAATTTACCACAAACGCGAGTGATAAAACTTCAGATCTATAAAACCTTGGTCCGTCATATTAGTGGGTGTCCGCGAGATCCTCTCAGTCGGCGACTTTTCAGCCGGGATAATGTTGTTCTCGGTGCTGTAGTGTTGGTTCAGAATTATGTGCTCGTGTTTGGCCCGGTGCGTGGGAGACGTCTTCTCCTGCGCGCCCGACTCTCCCGCGAGCCCCAGGCCGTGAAGCTGGACGTTCAGATTGTCCATATCCGGCTCCGACTTATCGTTCTCGTAATCTGACTGAATGCGTATCTCTATGTTATCTCTCTCCGTGTCTTCAGTGTGAATTGACAATGACCTAGGTCTCTGCAGTTTCGGTGAATGTGTCACGAATATCTCAGGTTCGCTAGAATTTTGTTTTTGGTATATTTTTTTTTATTAAGCTAAAATTTTATGCTACCATCTGCGAAATAAAGAAAAGAAAACAAAATAAAAATAATATGTGTAAAATAATGTGATAAAAGAAATATAAGTGCGAGGGGAAGACCCCTGGATAATTACGCGACCAGACGTATGGATAGACATAATGGTGGCAGCAACCAACTGGCCACTGTGACCAAGTTCATTCATATAAACATTTGTAGTTTAGTTGTCTCCGCAACCAAGGCCCACCAAAAATGTGACCAAGTTTCATGAATCGTCGTTTGATAATGCTCTTGTTGTAGATATTGTGTTCTTAATGGTTACGGAGAACACTTGGCCTCTGCGGTCGCCGTATCCAAGTCTTAAGCCTGGTTTATAATAAGCCCATAGCATAACTGCATATGCATTAAACAATAGATTTGACCCTTCAAAACATCTGTTTGTAATAAACAGAACAAAGAGAGTAGTGTAATTTTTATGCTTATGTTCCATAACATATCTATTATAAACCAGGCTTTACGACTGGTCACATAGCGCACTGGGGGTCTAAAAACCGGTCTTAAAAGATTTAAGACCAGCAAGAATAACAAAATAATTTTTTCGTAGTAAAATTTTATTTTCAGTTTTCTTCTCAAACTCCCTGTTATAAAAAGCTCATTTTTGTTATAGTACGAGAAACAAAATCTAGCAAAAAATTCAGTAACGTTCATCATTATTACTAGAGGTCCCGTTGAGCTGCTTTCCAGGCTGCTGACATAGCAGGCGTGTTTTGCGTACTCAACCAAGCACTTGCTTACCCGAGAGTATAAAGCGTGCTTTCCAGCCACGTTCCAAGAGTTTTAAATACGGTGCAAATAATGCATAGCCTGAAAAGCAGCTGTAGTTTCACCTAGGCATGTTGAGACCTAGATGTGCAACGTGATTTTTTTTGCTGACATGTAACAATACTGGACGTAACCGCAATTTTTACCTTTGTTTTCCGTACAAGTTAGTTGGGTTAATGTTCCGTATTAGTCCACCACAACTAGGCTTGTATGCTTAGAATGAATTATATTATAACGTTATAAACGAGAAGGCACGGTCGTAAGAGTGGGGAGCCAATAGTAATCATTCATGCATCTGTAGTTGGCAGAGAAATACCCGTTTTTAACACGAGGAACGTCCGAATATAACTGATATTTTTGGAACTATTTATGAAGTTAATGATTTTCAAAATACGTATACTATAAATCTCATTGGAAGAAATCTCAGAGGTAAAAATTCCTTATGAGTACCTGTTCATATACGTCTAGCAAGTTTAAGTTTTTTTTGTCTAAAATTTTTGCTAACTAAACCTAACCTAATAAGTTTTATCATTGATTGTTTGCATGTAGTGAAGATATATAAATGCTTTATACAGTTTTAATACATTTACATAATTTAGCATCTATGAATGCGACGAAAAACGGAATGTTCTATTTCAGTCATAAAATTGGTAGGTCGGACTATATTGATATTTTTGAGGATTCTCTCTTTTAATAATGTTAATATTCTTCAAAATAAGTATACTATAAATCTCATTTAAACCATTTAAATGTGACTTAAAGCGTATAAACACTGAAAATTTATTATTCAAGTTTTTCTTTAAAAGGAGCTAAGGAGCTAAATGTTAACAAACACTTATTAAATAATTGCTTGGATTTCGAAACGGATAACTAGCCAGTAATTATTTAGATTTCAGTTTTGACTAAAAATATTGGAAATGATAAAGTGAATCGTAAATGTTGTGTTTTGAAAGAAAGGGGCGGCGCTTCGCCAGGGCCAAATCTCATTCTAACTAGCATACACGGTTTCTCTAACGAGTTTTCCGTGGTGGACTTATACGGAACATTAACCGTTAGTTGTTTTAAAATAGTTTTATTATATATTTTGAAATTAATTTTAAATATTATTCTGTTATCCTTCTCCATGTGGAGTGTGAGTGTGTTCTCATGCTAATAGCGAGCAGTAATGCTGAAGGAATGAAGGAAGAGGGAAGAAGGACGTGGAAGTATATTTACCTGCTGTGTTCCGGTTGAACAGTTGGGGAATGATTGTGAATTATCTGCGCAAAAAACACCATTTTTAATATTCATGTACATCTACCAACAAAAGTCATGTCAAACGTCTCCCATATTAGGGACAAAAGTTTCTCTAGCGAATCTTTTTCTTCTATATTATTTGATACGATAAATACGTAAAATTTTGTATTTATTATCTAAAAAACAATCTAATACTAAAACCAGTTAGACACTTGAATATTTCAGTACAGTCAGACCAATCGTTATGCATGATACCTGGAAAGACTTGTTAATTTAGCAAGATGAGGGACTATGAGTAAAGCATAACGTCAATTCAAATGAGTCTCAAAGGGTAGTAAAAAAGTGTTTGGTTGAGAAACACTGCTATAGAGCTCCGTTCTAAATCTTGATAATTTTTTACGAATTGGTTTTTAATTTAATCATTTATCTAAAGAAGTTGATAAGAGCGCTTTAAGCTTTCGATGTCATCTGTCAAATTTTGCCGCTTTTTGGAAATATACATGTACATACGAACAATTTTAAAATGGCAAAATTTGAAAAACCTCGAAATGTCAGCATTTTTGTGAATAGTTCATGATAAAATATTTGTATTTACTCTGTTCCTGAATCTTTGCATGACTTTATAGAAATCTGTCACTGAAAAATAAATAAAATTGTTTTTTCATCAGCAACTCGATGTTTAATTAGATTTGCTTGGATTTTCTCGACAGCTATGTTAACAAATTACATCGGGAATGTTAACTAGATGAAATCGAACATGACTATGACAAATAGATGACTACACATTTACATATTGTAGCATTTAGAAGAATTGCACTTTCTAATAATGAATTTACATAAAACTCATCTACATGCAGATTCTTTGCAAAATAACAATATTATATTTCTGATTAAGGATATTAATATATAACCACTTCACAATTTATTCTTTGTAGAAATATTCATTGTAGTTGATTATACGTGAGAAAAAAAAAAAAAAAACAAAGATAGATTGGAAGAACCGCAATAAAAATATAATATAGATAAATCCTTACCAAGCCATTATTTGTATATTTAATACTTGTGTGAAGCAGTAACTTAGTTCGATTGAAATTGTCCAAAGAAGAGAAATTCAACTACTATGGAGAGTTGACTCTATTAAGAAGGCACAGCAGTATAGTTCTCACAAGTTTCTTATACTAAACTAACAATCGGAAATAAAAACAGTCTATGCATCAAAATTTGCAGCGAAATGCCATCTGACTAATAGGATATTTTTAATTGTAAATATATTATTATGTAACTAGCAGACCCGTTGCCATCAACGTTGGCAAACTGATATCGAATAAAAATCAATATAAGCAGGAATCAATTATTAAAATTTGCGTGTTTCTGCGTATATTAACAAAACAAAAACGTTTCTTGATTATACCTAGTAAATTCTAAAAAGCTGCTTAATGCGTGACGTTTAAAAATTAATATCGGTCCGGGTACGGCCCGCGGGCCATATTCTGGACATCAATGGTATAGCTGTTTCTGATTATACCTATGAAATCCTAAAAAGCTGATTAATGCGTGTCGGTTAAAAATTAATATCGGGCCGGGTACGGCCCGTGGGCCATATGCTGGACCTCAATGGTATAGCTGTTTCTGATTATACCTAGGAAATCCTAAAGAGCCGCTCAATGCGTGTCGTTTAAAAATAAGTATCGGGACAGACACGGCCCGCGGGTATATCAATAATTGACACAACATTCTTTAATTATAGTTGAAGGTAATGGGATTCGGACCAGTCAGAAAATAAAAACAAATTTATTAACTTCGCTAACGTTTCGATTTAATTTAAATCTTCATCAGAGCTTAGTTAATAGTCACGATATAAAATAACAATTTTAAAATTAATAGAGAATACATCATATTGTCCGGTTATTGAACTCAGAGATAAGCATATAAATAAGCCACGTATGAATTTGAAAAAAAAAATATATGATGTATTTTCTATTAATTTTAAAATTGTTATTTTATATCGTGACTATTAACTAAGCTCTGATGAAGATTTAAATTAAATCGAAACGTTAGCGAAGTTAATAAATTTGTTTTTATTTTCTGACTGGTCCGAATCCCATTACCTTCAACTATAATTACTAACTTACGGACGTAACTCATCTAATCAACATTCTTTAATTAAGCCAAGGTATATACTGACTGGAGAGCTAAGAGCTATATTCTCGCTAAGGCTAAACACATAGTGAAGCAGAGAGCAAAGCAGCGATGAAAGCGGCGAAATTAAATAAATGAATTCCTGTTAACACGCGCATAGTGGAGCGTACTGCAGCGATGTTATATCGATGTTATAGTCGAGCGCAAACCGACGCGTTCAAACAATTTTGATTTCTCTGCTATCATCGTTGCTAAAATAGTTGTTTAAAATGGATATTGAGGCATTTACAAGTAGTTCTCATTTATAAGAGGTATTTATAGTAGGTTCCGATTGAAATTTGTCCATTTTTTACCAATTTATGTTGAATTTTTTACAAAATATAATCAAACGTTGAAATACTCATGCGAAAATAAGAATGAAACTTTTCTGGATGTTCGCGGAGTTGCATATAGAAATGATGAAATTCACCATGTATATGTCTACTATTATTCTGTGAACATTGCACCTACTAGTGTGTTTTTTTTTTTATTTTTTATAAATACTAAATTTTCAAGAAAGAGTTTTCGGTTAGTAAAAAATCCATTATAATTTTGTAAACTTTCTGCTCGATTTTAAACGCGTCACTATGTGTAAACACTCTTTTATAAGCGCGACATTCTTTCGCTGTTTTACTCTCCGCTTTCATCGCTGCTTTGCTCTCTGCTTCACTATGTGCTTGGCGTAAGTGAGTTGCTGTTGGAGAACGTCACTCTGAATGGTGGGGAGCGACCGACCACACACCTCAAGCCCCGTTAGCACCAAGGAACTTGGCGTTACGAGGATACACAGAAATTAGGGCTTTTATATATATAATTGTAATCCATCGACGCATATATCTGTGCTACGCTGAAAATTGTACCTAAAGCTTCACCTACAATTATGTTAGCTATTTTGTTCTATTGTAAAAATCACCTAATTATTGTGAATGGTGTTATATTTTTATCGCCATCTTGAATCTGTAGCGGTTCTTAATATAGGTGCTTGGGGGTAAACAGATTTAATTTTGGTAAAGAACACGCGTACCAAGTGGCATTACATTATCATCAAGTATAGAATTTTTCGACGAAGGTTTTGAACTATAAAAAAACATATTGAAAAAAATATTGATGTATTATTTGAACATTTCTACACCAAACTATATAAATATAAAAATTATTAAAGAAACCCATTAATGTATTTTAATCACAGAACATGCCAATGATTAAGTTATTGCGCGACTATTTTTACAATTTTTTATACAATTAAAATAATCTATTAGATGGTAATTCTCTGCAAATATTGATGTATATAGGATATTTCAAACGTTTAGGCGGAACTAGATTTTGAAATCTAGTAATTTTTATATCAATTCAAATTTTTGGTCTTTTTGTTTAAGCTTTGTAAATCATACTCACATTGCCTAGATTAAATTGATTGTCATTAAAAAATGTCATTCTTAATAAAAAATTCCCATTTATTTATTTATGTCTTCAAAATATGAAATAACTCAATCAAAGTCCCTTCTCTTGACAACCTAAAAGAACGAAATTCCCATTTATTTCCGTTTAAACATTTGGAATAGCCTGTAGTTTATTACTAATTTTATTTCAGATTGTTAGTTTTGTATAAGAAACTTGAAAACTGTGGGGGTTATGCGTACCGTTATTGCATAATTCTGATTTCAAATGTTATAAATATGATAAAATAGACTGTCTTTAAGCCCGCATCTGATAAAAATGCAATTTTAAAAATTCAATAATGACTTAATGTAAATGCTTCATAAAATAAGGGTACCCACTCTGTGGACAATAATTTAATATTCAATTAGAGCTATACATAAATGCCACTAAACACATTAGATTAATCGTGCATCAGCTCGGTCAGCCTGACGAATAGCGGAGCTAGTGCACGTGCCTTTATATGAAAGTGTGTACCGTTATTTTAGTTTTGATTAAGAAATGCTAGTTACTGACCTGTCCCATGGAGCAAGTGGGCCTGGGCGCCGCATATCTCCCGAATGGGCTGATGCTGTACCCATTCTGACTTTTACTGCCGCTAGAGCCCGTGTTAGGCGGTGTACAGCTGCACAATTAGTACCAAAACCACATTAATAACATTAACAATAAGCACACGATATTTTAACACTAAATCACTATTAGTCTCACTATTCATGAATTCATTAAAAAATTAGAATTAATAGCTGATTTAAAATAGTGTGGTAGCCTATAATTTTTATACTTTAATATGTTGAGAGGTATTATATTTTGATTTTTCTCAGGTAACAGCTACTGAGCCAGGAAAGGTGCTATGAACTATTAATGGCCGCTTTTACAATCGTTGGATAAAGCTCGGATAACGCTATTCCCGGTATAAAGTGAAAAAATCGCTTTTACAATGCTCGGAAAAAGCTCGGATAGGATAAACAACGGAATAAACACCAGAATATCTTATCCGGCCAACGACACTTCAGATAAAGGGCAGTATAAGTTATTCCCTTGGTCTGACTGGCGAATAAGTATTTGTTACCTACCAACGGTAAAAAAAATTATTTGACGTATGATAAATGTCACATTATAACGTTTCATTTGAATTTTTATTACAGTTATATCATTGTGGTTGCAGCAGCGTAGTGGTTAGCTCACTTGCTTTGAAAGTGTGGAATCATGATATCGACTTAGTATGGGCAAAAAGATTAAAAAAAAAAAAAAAAAAAAACTTGGCTGTTGCAACCTTAGGCTCAGATTCTTTACTATGAGTGCCTGTATCTCTGAATTAATTTTCAGAAATATGGGGCATGTTTCACAGGGCACGGTAATCTCAGCGACTGTAAAAAGTAATCGTTAGAACATTTCAGAGGACGCTAGTCGCGACCCTAAAATCTCTAAAACCTAGACATTGCCATACGAAATAATAATAGTACGTAATCCCTCGTTATCTATGTATTTATTCAGTAGTTTTGATTTATTTAATTTATTTTTTAAAAGCGTAGCAATGAACAGTAGCAGCCGATTATCGCTGGAATATGCTCCTAGCACTTTGAGCGCTTCGAATCTAACTGGCCACTATCATCCCTTCCACACTATGTACACATAATACCAGTTTTTGTATATGTATTAGGCTGGAGCCAGTTCGAATGAACCGGTTGTTATTTATTTATAGATTTTTCAAAACGCGAATGGTTCTTAATGTTGTTATACATTGAAAAAAAAAAAAAAAATTCCTGTTATTAATCAGTGAAATTTTCCTCTTGAAAGAACTTGTAACAATATTGGCAGTCCACAACTATACATAATATTAGTTGAAATATGAATTATTATAATACGAATTCTGCTAGTAGAGGGAGATCTTATGAAAATTTACACATGGGCGGTATTTGGGCTCGATTCTATTAGAGGGCGGTTTTATGAATATTTGCACACGAGAGGTTGACACTATAGAGATCTCCCAATATTTCCATAAACATGCTCAAATGTGTTGTTAATAGTAATTCTTCTTCTTCTTCTTTTGGCACTATCAATCAGGTTGAATTTTGGCCTCACTCACATAAGCCCTCCATCTCGATCTATTCATTGTTAATAGTAATGTCAATTTTAAATATGACATTTCTAATATGTCAGTTTATGTGTCAAACGATACCAACTTTATTTTATTTACAATAAAACCATGGATAACTATCCAAGAATAAAAAATGCATTGTAAAAGCGAACGTTGGAATAAACATCGAAATAAACTTATACCTTAGATAGTTATACCGCTACGTATCCGAGGTTTGTAAAAGCGGCCCTTAGACATATTAATTTTTGATATAATTCTTCTACGACTGTTGTGAACATCACATTAAATTTGTTATTGTTAATTAATTAAGACTATATATATTAACAAACCCTGGTACTAAATATGAATATGTCAGTTAAAATGGGCGCTAATAACCTCAACTGTGAAATTTTAAATGTTAGTTAATCATTAAATTTAGTTATTAATTTAATGATATGAATTTGAAAATGCTAAGATGAATTTAAGCTATCTCTTAGACCGCAGTAGATCAAATTTGGTCCAAAAAGTTTCTTGGCTATTTGATTTGTCCCTAGAACAAAATTTATACCATCATCAGTATTTTTAAAATTTCAAAACTTTTTTATTCTTTACAAGTGCCCTTCTTAGAGTTTTGTAGGTATGACCAAAAAACCCTTATACCGTCATTTTGTCGTCTGTCTGTCTGTCTGTCTGTCTGTCTGTCTGTCTGTCTGTCTGTCTGTCTGTCTGTCTGTCTGTCTGTCTGTCTGTCTGTCTGTCTGTCTGTCTGTCTGTCTGTCTGTCTGTTCGGTAAAAATTGTAGCCAAACGGCTAAACCTAGAGAGTTGAAATTTGGCATGCTTGTACAACTTTTTGACCCGCACATAAGAAAAATACTAAAACATCTAAAAAACATATCCCCATAAAAATATGAACAAATATGTGCTAATCGAAAAAAAAAAAATATTTTTTTATAATTCTGAGTAGGGTATCAAATGAAAGCCCTTAGTACGTGGATTAACGATCAAAATTTTATTTTTGCAAAATAAATTATTTTGAGGCAATTTTTGCCAAAATTGTGCAAAAATTTTTTTGTCCCACACCCTGTAGCGCAGATGGTTTAAACTAAAAATGTGAAAAAATTCTAAGTAATGTATATTGGTGTGAACCGAAATAGTACAACAGGAATTTTTGATCAGATTATGTTTTCGGAAAATAACGCACTTTTTGTGTTTTTTGGTTGACGATGCATACATGTTATACTCTTATAACACACTAAGTTGATAAGCATTTGGTGGTCTAGTGGCTCAGTTGCGCGACAACTACACAGGATCGTTATTCACTACACAGGTTCGTTCCTGGCTTGTGAAGTCAATTTTATTTTTTGTTTTTTTTTTCATATTTATTTTGTTTAAATTAATTTGTTAAAATTCTAGTTATATTTTAGCACATTTTGAATTTAATTTTCAAGAGCGTAAATTTAATAACCAATTGGAATTATATTTTCATTCTATGTGTCATTTATACGAAGCCAGAGGGGCGGAGCGTATGATTTAAGACAACCAATGAAAGCCCAATTTTCAAAATATTAATGAACCTTATTATATAAAAAAAATACTGCACTTATTTAGAAACCTAAATAATGATATTAGGTATTCGAATTAAAATTAACAAAAAAATATTTTAACATAAAATTTGTTTTTAAAGCTCTGAGATTAACAGACGATAAATTATTTTAAAAAGATCGTTCATTTTGCCGTGGTTACTACAAAGCAAAATTTGTCCTACACACTCAGCATGCCGCCTTCACTTATTATATACCTGCGAAACCCTGCAATGTGTGAAAAGTCACACTTCACATCATTTTTTTATAATCATTATATAAATGATTATAACTTGTATTCATTGTTATAATTAATGATAAGAACGTAGCCTTTCACTTTTCACATTGATCCTCGAGATGGAATGAAGGATGCTCATTATAAAATCATTAACTTGCACGAAGGTACACTTTGAATTCATTTACTCATTTACCGACCGTCCGAAGGTCCCGAGTTTGAATCCAGGTACAGACAAGGAGGCAATTTATTTGTGTATGAATTTATACAGTTACTTACAAAATTTAGCATACAAGAATTTGACAAAGATACTTTTTAATAAAACGTGACTATAAAACAGATTTTTTAAAACTAATTAATTTTTATTTATAAAATACACCCTGCAGATCCAAAATTATTACAAATAGTATAAAGTATAGTAATATTTGTTAAAAATTTGCTAAGGAAAACTAAAAATAATAATTTTTTAGAGACACAAAATTGAGCGTACTAGTTTTTTTCGATTGATTTAAGACCTGTCTTTTCCTGAAATTATATTGCATAGGTTTTATCTTGCAACAAATGGTTTTTTCATTAGTTTAGTTTGCATTAGGCCACATGCAAGGACAGTGATTTTGTTTCTATTATTTATATTAAGATTATAATGGAAAACAAACGTAAATAGACTGTCCAATCTACACGAAAACTAATAGTTCAATTATACGCCCGGGGCCATACAATGAGCGAAATAGGTGATATAGTAAACCGAAGACATTCCACAATTCAAAAAATAATAAATAAATTTAAATATGAAGGTACTATCAAAAACAAAACGGGCAGAGGCAGAAAAAAATTGCTGTCAACTGTGGAGGAAAGATTTATTTTGCGAAAAATCAAGCAAGATCCTAAAATTGTACTCCAGTTAACGTCAGAATTGTCACAAAGATTAAATAAACAAATTTCAGTAGAAACAGTCCGCCGAGTACTCCGGAAAAATAACTACAATTGTCGAATTGTACGCAAGAAACCATTGATTTCAAAAACGAATAAAAAGAAACGCTTAGAATTTGCAAAAATGTATGCAAACAATTCAATTAGCTTCTGGAATAAAGTTATTTTTTCTGACGAGACGAAAATAAATTTTTTTTTGGGTCGGACGGCAGACAATTTTTTGATGGAAGCCCAATACAGAATTTAAAAAAATTAATACCGTTCCGATAGTAAAACACGGAGGTGGATCAGTTATGTTGTGGGGTGCTATGGGCTCAAACGGCCCAGGTAATTTAGAATTTATAGAAGGTAGCATGGATAAATGGAAATATCTAAACATTTTGAAAAATAATCGTACGGCTACTGCAGTTAATTAGATATGCCACCAGTTTATTATTTTCAACAAGATAACGATCCCAAACATACTGCGCTTATTGTAAAGAAATGGCTGTTATACAATGCACCAAAATTACTCAAAACACCGCCACAATTGCCTGATCTCAATCCAATTGGAAATTTATGAACAGAATTAAAAGTTCGGATAAAAACCAAATTTATTTTCTAATAAAAATGATTTTATAAAGAAACTTCAAGAAGAGTGGAATAATATACCAGCAGAAGTTTGTGGAAAATTAGTGCAGTCTATGCCAAATCGCCTTCAAGCAGTAATAAAAGCAAAAGGTGACGCGACAAAATATTAATTTAAATTAACTGACTGTTTTCTAATTATTTTATTAGTATTACTACTTTTTGTACGCTCAATTTTGTGTCTGAAAATATATATACTTTTTGTTTTTGTTTTTTTAAATGTTTATTATTTAATTTTATACCATTTATGATAGTTTTGTATTTCTAAAATGTATTTTCGAAATAAAAAATAATTGGTTTAAATAATCTGTTTTATAGGCATCTTTACCTAAGAGGTATATTTCTAAAACTTTTGTACGCTCAATTTTGTGAGTAACTGTATATGCCTATGTATCAGTTAGAAAGTTGTGTATCCGCCGCATCAGATTTTTAAAATTTCGCATTCGAGGGTAAAAAGAAATAAAGCAATTCTTTTGAAATATGTTGTCGATGACAATAGGCATCCCTTGGATAGAAAAAACAAATCGATGATCTGATAGGGAGCTTCAAATAGTATGGAACGTGCAGCTTCGTTTCAATTTTTCATTTGCCACATGTGTGCCATTAAATGACGGCATGATACTATATTAAGGTGACCATATGTCCCGATTTTTAACAATTTGTCCCGCGACTCGCGGCGTTTTAAAAAAGTCCCGATTTTTGAAAAAATTTCTCGCCAAAAAATGGAGTGAGGACCTTTTTTTTTAGGTCTTCACTTGAAATTTAGAAGTAAGGACCTTTTTTTTGCTCATCACTTGTATTTTTAGAGCGAGGACCCTTTTTTGTTGCTCAACACTTGTATTGAGTGAGGGACCTTTTTAGGGTTTTGTAGGTATGACCAAAAAACCCTTATACCGTCATTTTGTCGTCTGTCTGTCTGTCTGTCTGTCTGTCTGTCTGTCTGTTCGGTAAAAATTGTAGCCAAACGGCTAAAGCTAGAGAGTTGAAATTTGGCATGCTTGTACAACTTTTTGACCCGCACATAGGAAAAATACTAAAACATCTAAAAAACATATCCCCCTAAAAATATAAACAAATATGTGCTCAACGAAAAAAAAAATATTTTTTTAAAATTCTGAGTAGGGTATCAAATGAAAGCCCTTGGTACGTGGATTAACGATCAAATTTTTATTTTTGCAAAATAAATTATTTTGAAGCGATTTTTGCCAAAATTGTGCAAAAAATTTGTTGTCCCACACCCTGTAGCCCAGATGGTTTAAACTAAAAATCTGAAAAAATTCTAAGTAATGTATATTGGTGTGAACCGGAATAGTACAACAGGAATTTTTGATCAGATTATGTTTTCAGAAAATAATGCATTTTTTGTGTTTTTAACCAAAATATGTTAAATATTTAATTCGTTATGCAACCAAGTTGATACGTCAGCGCTCGTGGCGATGTGCGTTAAGTCATTCGATTTCTAATTTGTAAACAGAGGTAACTTGCAAACTAGAGTTCGAATCCTGTCAATTTTAATTTTTTTTTTTTTTGCAATTTTCTTTTGTTTAAATTATTTTGTCAAAATTCTAGTTATATTTTGGGAAATGTTGCATTTAATTTTTAAAAGTGTAAATTTAATAATCAGTGGGAAGTGTTGAAATTATAATTTAATTCTGTTTGATGTATACGAAATCAGAGGGCGGGGCTAATGATTTAAGCAACCAATAGAAGCCATACACGCAATTTTCAAAATCTTAATGAACCTTGCTATGTAAAAAAAATACTGCACATATTTAGAAACTTAAATAATGGTATTAGGCATTCGAATTAAAATTCATAAAAAAATATTTTGAAATAAAATTTGTTTTGGCATCCCAAATAATCATCATTCAGTTATTAAATACCTGCAAAACCCTGAAATGTGTGAAAATTCACACTTCACATCAATTTTTTTTTAGTATACTCTTTTTCAGTAAAAAAATCTGGTTGGCCTATAATACTATACATATTCCACCCCGTCAATGGTGTCCCGCTTCACCAATGTTAAAATCTGGTCACCTTATACTATATGTCCCTGTATAATAAAATACATATAGTCGGATTGCTGATAGGTCACTGTTAAATGTATGTATCAAGTAGTGCATTCATATAATAATTTAGTTACCAGTTTTCAGCGATTTTAAAATTGTTTTTTGTTATTTGTCTTAGCTGTCAGTGTCTGTTAATAATATTAATTAATAGATCTTGCGGCCAATTATTAAATTCACAAACTTTAATTTTAAATCTTCTGGAATATTTTGATTCCGAAAAAGAGAACAATGGGTCACTTATTTCTCTATCTTGTGTCTGCCAAAGAGTAGCAGCAGCCTTAAAGATTTCGGAATCAACAATTAGTAGAATTATAAAATATAATAAATCTGAACTTCTCACTAACAAAATCACGAGAAAACGAAGGAAATTAAAATCTGAACCAGTGTATTTTATTGATACATTGGCAAAAATGTATGGTCATGCAGTACTAAGATTACCTCCTTATCACGGCCAGTTTAACCCCATTGAACTAATTTGGGGTATAACAAAAAATTATTATGATTGGCATATTGGTCAAAACGGATATAGTCATAACGAAGTTTTGAAAATGTGGCAAGTAGTCTGTGATCAAATTAGTTGTGAAACTTGGGCAAAATCTGTTAAAAAATTTAATAAATGAATGGTGGGAAAGGGAAAGGATTGTTAATGATATTAATCCAATAATAATAATTACAAGAAATGGCAGGGATAGTTCAGATGACGACGATATCATGCATTAAAGTGACTAATTTTTTTTAAATAAAAATAAACATTTGAATACAACTTGTAGCAATATATATGAATAAATATATTTTTACTTAATATTTTATTACTTTGTACTTAGGGGAAACATAAAAATTTAATTTAATTAAACAACAAATTATAATCCAAAATTAATGTATGAGTATAAGTTTTTCCTTATTTATAATTATTACCTTAAAATTAATAATTTTGTTTGTTTGAGTACTGCTGTGAATTTATTTTCGTGCTCTAATTAGTAAAGATATCTACGAATCATGCCGTTTCTTTCTAATGCTTTGTTTTTTATTATAAATAATTTGGAAGGTTAGTTGTCAACTTGCGTCACTATACGTTACTATGGGTATGCAAATAATTATAACGATATAGACAGAGAAAGCATATAGTATTGTATTTCGATACTTGTAGCAACGAACAGTCACCTATCAGCAATCCGACTATAATAAGAATTATAACATTTTTACAAAATGAAATATTTATTGTTTTTAAAATTTAAAAAAAAAAGTATTTTTAATAGTAACAGAAAGTCATTGTTAGAATTTTGAATTTAAAAATATTGGTAAAATAAAAAAAAATTGTTTAGCTGCACAAAACGTAAAGAGTAAAAGGAAAAAAGAATGCCAAAAAATTTCGTTCATTCAAGAATTATAGAAGTAAGTTTTGATTTGGGTTTGTTTGGCACAGGAAAATCAATTTTGTTTAAATAAGAACGTCGGCTAGCATCGTTCCAATCAATTTGAAACACTCTATATTAGATTTTTATCGTCATATTGTCATGAATAATTAAATATTTTGGACCATATACAAAGACGAAAAGACAACTCGAACTCTAGTGACAAAAATCGATCGCGCTGACGTCATAAAAACAAAAAACTAGATTCCAAAATTAAAGAAATCTCTGATCTGAAAAAGTACCACTGAATGGGGTAACGTTCACCGGGATCTCACTAAAATATTTCATTAGTTTTTAAGCTATTAGCGTTGCAGTGACGAGTCTTAACTGTACCTGTTTTTCGTTATCGAACGAAATACAAACAAATAGTAACGTTAGATTATCGCCGTTATAATTGCGAAGACCAACCAGCACATGTTGTAGATACTGTTACAGCTGTAATTACACCTGTCCACTACTGTAACTCTTACAGTACTGCAAACAAATGTTCCACTACTGTAAACCACTACATCAACAAAATAACTATCTGGAAATATATCAGTCTCTGTCAAACTGTTCCTCTCATACTCTTACCCGTTGTTATTTCCGTGGTACTGTTCTCTCCTGGGCGATTGTCCATTCTTATCCGGGAAGAATCCATCAAACACCACAAAGTTATTCATTTGTGGTATGGGATTATTTAATCCGTAGTGCTTACGAAGGAATCCTAGAAACTTTTCACTGGGCCGATCTATTGCTAGTTTCACCGGTGATAATCCTTCCTCCTGGAAAAAAGGTCAAATCTTTAAAAAATACCAAATGCAGGACTGCCGGCCACTGACCTGGTTCAGTCCTGTTGAATTTTTTAATATAATCAAATATTTAGAGCTTAGACCGCAGTAAAAATGTTTAGGGCTCTAGTTTCGTCAATATTTTAGTAGATTCTGAGCTGCAGACGAAAATTCACTTTTTTACAAAACATTTTTACAAAATGAAATATTTATTGTTTTTAAAATTAAAAAAAAATATTGTTAATAGAAACAAAAAGAAACATGGTTACAGAATTTTGAATTTAAAAATTTCTTTAATAATATTAGCAAAATTAAAAAAAAAAAAATGTGTAACTGCACAAAACGCAAGGAGTAAAAGGAAAAAAGAAGGCCAAAAAATTCCGTTCATTCAAGAATATAGAAGTAAGTTTTGATTTGCGTTTGTTTGTTACAGGAAAATTAATTTTGTTTAAATAAGAACGTCGGCTAGCTTCGTTATGTCCAATCAATTTGAAACACTCTATATTAGGTTTTTATCGTTATATTGTCATGAATAATTAAATATTTTGGGCCATTTACAAAGACGAAAAGAGAGCTCCAACTCGCAAAAATCGATCGCGCTGACATTATAAAAAAGCGGACGAAAATTCTCAATTACGAAATATAGAAAAAAGTGTTTCAAGTATATATATTTGTTTGCACTAATATCTGGGCAACACCATGTTATCTAACAAGAAATTAAAAACTAAATCCAAGATCACATTCGGTTTTCCCCTTCAAACAAAAATTACTGGAAGACCTATTGATAACAGCCATTCAAATACCTGAAAGAACATTTAATAAAGCAAGTTGAAGACTGTGAGTGAGGCCAAAATATACCTGGAGGCCCGACTAAAGTCTTTAAGAAACAAAATGATCTATGTGATCAATAGGTTCCTATTACCTAGGTGTCGCATTAAAGACAGAGAATATAATTATTTTTCTATATCTACAGTACTATATGCCACTGTTTCTCAAAATATGGTCCGCGAACCTCCAGTGTTCCCCAGAAAAATTTTAGTGGTACGCAAAAATTTTGATGTGTTTTTTGCAGTTTTTTTTTTGTTATTTTTTATACACATTTAAATGTTGTTTATTTTCTGTAAACTTTCTGTGATTTTCTACAAATAAAATAAATATATTTATTAGCACATTAAATATGTTTTCTTGCAAAAAATGAGCCAACAATAGGGGATAGGCATGATTTTATTTTAATTTTTTATTATATTCTTCTTGTTGCATATAAACATAAAAAACAGTTTTGCATTTTTTTTTTTTTTAATTTGAAGGCTTAAAAATATCATAAATGTATGTAGCGCGCGAAAACGACGTGTGACGTCATACCCCTTCTAAGTGACGCAGTACACTACTAGCCTACCCAGTGTACTGCGTACATCCTACCCAGTGTACAACGTGCAGCCTACATAGTCTGTTGTGAAATTATTTGCTTGTATAACTTTTATAGGTTATGTAAAGTTGGAGTTATTTTAATTAAAATAAAGTTTAATTCTATAAAAAATAAAAACAATTATACATGTTTACCGAATTAAATTTTATATTAAAGTATATAAAACACGGAAGATCCAGGCCCCAGTACTTCGAAACATAGTCGAAAATATTGTTTAGTACCGATGTGCACAAATAGTTCAAATAGAAATCCAAAAAAACAATTTAATTTTAACTGATGGCGAAAAACAACAGAAAAAGCGAAATTTGTGGCTGAAAGCTATGAGGCGAAATAAAACCGATATTTCAGAAAAAAGTCATCTTTATGTTGTGTGCATAAATGCATCAATGTTGGGTAAATTATCACTCTGAGCCCTAACAAAATCTTTATCTGTCATTTTAATAATAAATGCGTGAAAAATTGTTTAAAAACAAATACAAAACTCTCGAACAATACAATATACACACGTAAAGATTATGTTGTAGCTGTATCTGTGACGTCAAACCCCAGTCGTTTGGCGTCATACTCAGTCGTATTTACTCGGCAACCTTCGCGCCGTGGTCGGCTTATTTCGAATTTACAATATTTTAATTTAAAAAAATTGATATAATATTAATTAAAATGTGATTTTTGTTTTGTTAGGTGACATCACTAACATTAACATATCAAAAAAATTTTGTTTTAAGGAAATATAAATTTTATGCATATCCCCTATTATTATTAGTCGTTACAAAATTATATATTATACTGTCCGCGGTTATAGTGGTCCGCGGTGCATTTTTTGTTGAGAAACACTGCTATATACGAGCCCCGAGTCGTATGTGTTGGTAACTTGGACGGTGTAAAATAATATTCTGTTGTTAGACTGGACTTCTAGTAGCCCGGATCTGTCCTCAATCGCAACATTGCGAAATGAAGCAAAAACAAAAAATGCTAAATCGCCCTGCAAGGACTATTCAGGAGTTACAAAGCAGACTTTTCAGCAGAAGACTGTCAAAGTTTTGTGGATACTATGCCGCGACGTATAGAAGCAGTGGTAAATTATATTTTTTGGAATTGGATGAACGTATATGATTCGTCCAAAAATATTTGTCTCAAGCATATTTATACTTTGTACATTATTTATGAGGTGTTAAGGAAAAGGGCGTTAAGACAATTTACTTAGTTATTGAGGATTCAAAGCATTCAAAGAACACTTTAATCTTAAAATGTCTCAAAAGGCATTCAAATCTGTTTAATAACTCAATATTTGTTTATACAATTATTAAATAGTCAGCTTTTATAAAAATTTTAAGATAAACGTGGTTTTTAAATGCGTCTCCTCAATAACTAAATTGTTTTAACATCCTTTTGCTTGTAACCGCAGACTTTTTAGTTTAACCCTTTACCGCATAGTGTGCCATATATGGCACATTCCGATTTTTATTTTTTATTTTACTTTTAAAACTGAATCAGAACATTACTTCATGAATGTGCATATATGCCACATACACAGCAATGGATCCTGCAGTATCTCAAGTAATGGGCTGCGATAGATTTGAGGATATCAAGCGGAATTTGCACAACGATAACTCTGAATTTATTGAGAAAGGAAAACTAGAAGATATGACCTTTTCTTTCAAAAATTCGAGGGCGACTGCTTTTAATCCCTAATGAAGAACACCTAGCAATTGACGAGCATATAATACGGAATCAATTTCTTTTGTAACATAATGTAGAATCATAATGTTCCATGTATGGCACAAACCCTAAATTATTATTTTAATTATTATTTTTTCATAAAAATAATAATTAATATTTTAAATATATTTTTTTAATTAATTTTTCTATCAATAAGAACCAATTCCTAATGCTCATGAATTATTTCAGCCAAAAATAAAAATTCATGCAGTAAAGGGTTAAAATTACTTGAAAATGTTCCATATTCATTGTAGTTTTTAAAAAATACTATATAAAATCATTCTAAATTGTGTTCTAATTTTTATTTAACATTTTATTTAAATTTAAATTAAAAAAATTGTTTAACTGTACAAAATGCAAGGTACTGGCGAACTCATGTGAAACGGGGCTTGTATAGGAAATCCACGTGGGCAGAAAGACGTTTCGATCGATCCCCTTAGCCCTGTATAAAAGCAAGTACTAAATAATTAAGACTGAACCGCCTTCTAAGCTGATATTGAAAGGTGAATATTGGTGAGTGCATCAAATTTTGATCTACACCATATATGCGATACGATTCTATGATTGGTATTAAATAAAAATCGTGTAAAAAGGCCATGTAAAAATAAAATTGAGTGTATATGGAAAGAAAGGCTGTAAATGCTACTCTAGGAAAAGATTAAATTACGGAAAACCCACCTAACAGAAGTTCGGTGAACACGGATGCACGAGATAGAATATAATTAGCATACCAAGTGGGTGAAACAAATGATCCTGACTGCCAGTACCCAAGAAATGAAAGAAATAAGAAGAATAAAGTTGTGCTAGTTTTTATGTCAATTGTTTAGTGTCTGTAGGTCTATGTGTACACATGATACAGAAGCCACAAGAAAAGTAGATCATTAAAGTTGTTGAAAAAGATATAATAAAGAAAATAATTGGTCACGATTCTTCAAGGTAGCAGAAAAAGACAGAAATAGAGAAGATGTATGTGTGTCTGTATGTATATATATGTGTGTGTTGGTTTAAGCATTGACGTGGTCCTTAAATTAAATATAATTCCAGTATAAATTAAACAAAATCAATATAGCGTATTTATATAATTTATTAGCATAATGCAGTCACATTCTGCCAACAAACTAACTGTTAATAAAAACGATAATCATTGATTAAAAATACATACATATGTAATGAAAAAGAATACCTGAGATTTGAGTGAATCGGTTGATGGTAGGTAGTTCGTTTGACTGGGTAGTGAGTGGTAGGTAGAACAGTGTGTCGCGAAAGTCTGTACTGAACTGATTTGACCTGAGCTTTTCCGAGCACGAACAGTGAAGTTAACAGTAAATTACAATGCGAAAGCTCTCCCCGAGACATGGGGGAGAGAATGAGTCGCCAAACAGTCTATTTTTTACCACGCTCTACGCTCGACGCTCCACGCTCTCGCCCACACACAACACGCACCGCTCATTTATACGCGAGGGCCAACGTGTAACCCCTTATCTAATAACACCCCTACACACGTTATATTTAATTACTGCACTAACTACACTCTCCGCCCTATAAATGACCAATTGTCCACCTCAAATTATATATCCTATGTATGTATTTAAATGTGTTCGGACCAGCTTTCTTCATAAGGAAGTCCAGGATCAACTAATTTTATGGGGCCTCAAAAAATATCAAAACAATAAAAAAACCAGTGGCAAAGGGAAACCTCCGCTAGACTTGCCCTCCCATAAAATCAAATATTAAAAAAAAATGTAAATTTAAAAAAAAAAAAAAATTAAATATTTAGATAAATCTTCAAAAATACATCAAATTATGTTGTATACAAATTTTTGTCCAAGGCTTGCTTTACTAGTTACGAATTAATTATTCTGACCATGGAAACGTTACATATAAGTATGAAAAAATTGAGACTTGGAAAAATATTAAATAATTTTACAAAATTTATTTTTTATCAAAAAACGTCTCAAATAAAAGTTATTAGTTATTGCATTTATAGTAACTTTTGTTCAATAAATTTTTTCGAAATATTTTTCTGTTGCTAAATATTCGCAAAAATCTTAAAATCGACACGAGTAAACTCCCATTTCTAGTCAACCGATTTTCATAAAAAACAATAGGGTTCTTCCCATTTAATAGGAGAATATTTTAGTACCAGAACGGTTTAACTTAAAGAGTTCGCTCTTTAAGTTAAACCGTTTTTGAGTTATCGTGTATACACACAGACACACAGACAGACACACACACACACACACACATACGGACGGCACTTCGAAAATAGGTTTTTTGGATTCCCTGGACCATGAAACGTGGTCATCCGTCAAAATCTCGACATCGAAAATTTTCGCGGCAAGTATTGTACTTGCCCCTTATATATTAAGGTCGGGCAAGTAAAAAAAAATTGTTTCACGAATATTTCAATATTATAGTCAATGATGCCATAGAAGCACATAGCCATTCTTGTGTTGCTCCAGAAATTTTAGCTCTTTTCACGAAATATTAATAAATAAATAATAAGTTCCATACGCCTATGTAGCGCATGAGGATAGAGGTGGTAAGTTCTCGGTTTCTAGACCACCAGCAATATGAAAGCCACGAGACCAATCTGAAGTTTCGACCATCCCTAGTATCTCTGCATAAGCAGGCTCCCATATTAAGTAATAAATACAGTCGCTCCTCGACTTATGCATCATTTTCATGGTAGTGTCAAAGGCGCGACAGGGGTGAGAGGCGTGGTGTTATACTTACAATTTCATGGTGGTGTTGAAGGCGTGATAAGTGCGCGTTTTCGGTTTTGACAACATTTGTATCTAACCCAAATCTAACCTAAAAGTTTATGCAAATGTTTGGTCTCACTATAGATGTCACCGTTCCGCAAAGAATTACCCCATGGTTTCATGATAAACTAGTTTCTACTACGTATTTGTACCAGTGATGGGCGCGTAAGTTACATGATGTAAGTTACCCCATTGTTGACGCGTAAACAATTGGTGTAAAGTAAACACAACAATGTAAACAACGTAAACAATGTAAGCAATTATTTAGACATGCGCACTTATATTGAATTACAGAACCCCATTATCGACACATTTTTATAAATAATATAATTTTAAAAGAAAAAATAAGTATATTATATAAAATTTGAACAAGCCAATATATATATATATATTAATAAAAATCAAATATGTATCATTATATAGGTGTTACAAGTTAGTAAATATGAATATGAAAAGTAAAAAATATTATTTCTTTAAGAAAATTAGTCTCTATTTTGCAATAACAAAATTCATTAAATTTCACCTTTGCGATATTTTTAATTCCTTTTTTTTAAATTAAAACAAAAATTATTTTTTCATGGCTATTCCTTCTTATTATTTTGAACTACATGTTCATTAAGTTGTCTATTATTGATATTAAATAACTAAAACTAACCTAATTATTTGACAGTTTACATTGTCTACATTGTTGACAAGTTTACCAATTGTTTACATAAATTTACACGTAAACGTAAACAACTAAAGTTTACGTGTAAACGCCCATCACTGATTTGTACAAAAGGTGGATATAGGTTAAGTTGTTTATAAATTTGACGTACATGGCAGCGAAATGCGCATGCCCGACGGTGCGATAAACGCTAGAGTTGAAATTTCTGAACTTGCGACACTGCGCTTGTAACACCGCGCTTGTAACACCGCGCTTACGACACCATGGTACGGGTTTTTTCAAAATAAAGCGATCCTATTGGTTGAATATTTTGTTTCACGCTTCCAACACCTGAATGAAAATGATACATTAGTTCCGGAAGGCATTTCGTAACTCGATATTGGCGTAACTTGGATTTTGGATTATTATGGATCCAAATAACACAAGACAGCAGGATTATGCAAATGAAACCAACGTTCTTTCCGTAATATACTGACACACTGATAGTGATAGGTATAGAGATTCACAAGCTGCGCAGAGCATGACCGATTGACCGGGGATGCCAAACTATAAACGTAATATTATGATGCCAACTTAACAATAAGAGTTTTATTACATTTTTATTTACTATTATTTTTTTAACTAAAATTGCTTAAGTCAGCATCTTGAGCTTGAGACTGAGTCGACCACAGAGCTATCTGTACAATAACGGAAGTTAAAAAAACCATTTAACTACATCATGATTGTCCTAAAACGAATACATTGTATGTGTAAAAGCAATAAAATATTTTTAGCCCCAAATGTCGTGTTAACATGTCCAATAACCTTGTTCATTTTATAGCCATCGAATTTTAATATTTCATTTCTGATATTCATTTTTTTTTGTACCATTAATAAATTGATGCATCGATTGTGTTTCTCAAACATTGGAACATGGCCTTTATAACGTACTATTAATGATGAAGTGCATTGTTTAGGTACCTCTGATCTCGCTCCGTACCAGTCATCAGCTGACCTCCCTGTCAATGTCAGCCGGGTTCATCGATGACATTCAGATTTGACCTAATTTGCTTTAATAGGAAAGCTGATAACTTGACTCTTGCACATTTATATTAGAGAATTATAAATATACCTGGAGCATGTGTTCGAAGAGTCTTTTCCCGAGGCCCATCCTCTGGACCGCTTCATGTACATAGAAATCCAGGATGCAGACGGGATGAAGTTGGTAGTGTTCTCCAGTCCGGTCGAAAATGTAAAGTCCTTTACGACCCGTCTTCAATAAACCGATTACACGACCACTTTCCCTGCAAACGAATAGAAACATAGAATATAATTAACGATTTTGTATACTTGAATTTTTAAAAGATGATATGTGCCTATATTATGAAAGTGGTCTAAGTCATATATTTCTTGCTTCGAGATATTTAATGATTTGCATTTGAATAAATTAAAAAATATTTTTATACTACGCAACATTTTAATTTAGTATTTTATTAGTCTTGAATAATGGAAATTTATTATGAATATGAAATTTTGTGTGAATTTCATACGAAAATGTTGTTTTTGAAGTTTGAATTGACTTAGACCATTTTCAAAATTAACAGGATGTCCTATAAATAACAAAGCAATAAAAAACTACAAGTTATATTAGAAACAATAACTTTAATGAAATAATTCATGAACATTTATTAATTATTTTTAAAAAGTAATCTATTTTTATCATTTTAAGCTTTTATAATTATGATTTTGTAAGATTCTTAAAGTGTTCCTGAAAACTGGAGGGATGTATGTAAATACATATTATCTTTATGTCTTTCTTCCGTTACTGGTCTAAAGGTGGTGTATAATGGAAGTAATTTAATATTTCCGTATACTTTTAGTCTTCCTCTTTTAGGTGAAAGATCCAAAACGTGGAATTTAGAATCATCTAAAGAAGTTTTATAGAGCATCTTATAGGTTCATTTTTCAAGAATCTCATCCATTGAATTTGTAGCCAAGACACAAATAAATTCGCCCGCGGTATTTTTTTCTTCTTGTCGTTGATTCTTCCAGTGGTTTCGTTGAAATAAAATCCGGCTGCGACATTCGTTTTACCGAAAATCTATTTCTTCTTCTACACTTTTCTATTAATTCATAATAATGCTCAGGGTTGTATAAGTAATTTGATTTTTTTATTTTAATTTCTATCAACCCGAAATCACGGTCATTCGGCAGAAAGGAATGACCAGATACCAAAAATGTGTGGTCTATCACTTTCATAATTAACACTAAATGAATTTCATATAATGTTGAAATTACAACCACTACCTTATGGTTCATTTTTGACAATATCGTGAAAATTACATTGGATTAATTTAGTTTAAAATAATGTGATATGAAATAACTGATAAACTCATTTTTTTGAAATTTTGACTTAGACCACTTTCATAATTATGGGCTCATATGTGCGACTCTAACTTATTGATATATTTCTTTCTGACTCGTACTGTTATACAATGTCGTGGCAAGCCAACTTGGCGCCTTTTGGTAGTGTTCTATAGTCTATAGTTCTTTCTATCTAACGAATACATAAAAATAACCGCAGCGGCGCCCCCATTACTTTGGCTCCTGTTGCGGGATTATAATGACATTTTTACATCAACTAAATACATTGCCAGTTCTGTTGAATGAACATTTTTAGGGTTTTGTAGGTATGACCAAAAAACCCTTATACCGTCATTTTGTCGTCTGTCTGTCTGTCTGTCTGTCTGTCTGTCTATCTGTCTGTCGGTCTGTCTGTCTATCTGTCTGTCTGTCTGTCTGTCTGTCTGTCTGTCTGCTCGGTAAAAATTGTAGCCAAACGGCTAAACCTAGAGAGTTGAAATTTGGCATGCTTATACAACTCTTTGACCCGCACATAGGAAAAATACTAAAACATTTAAAAAACATATCCCACTAAAAATATAAACAAATATGTGATCATCGAAAAAAAAAAAAATATTTTATTAAAATTCTGAGTAGGGTATCAAATGAAAGCCCTTAGTACGTGGATTAACGGTCAAAATTTTATTTTTGCAAAATAAATTATTTTGTGGCGATACTTGCCAAAATTGTGCAAAAAAAAATTTGTCCCACACCCTGTAGCCCAGATGGTTTAAACTAAAAATCTGAAATAATTCTAAGTAATATACATTGGTGTGAACCGGAATAGTACAACAGGAATTTTTGATCAGATTATGTTTTCGCAAAATAACGCATTTTTTGTGTTTTTAACTAAAATATGTTAAATATTTAATTCGCTATGTAACACACCAGATCAGTAGCTCCAGTGGCGTAGTTGGTTTTGTCGTTCTCTTAATAATGTAACTTAATTTGTAAACTAGAGTTCAAATCCTGTCAATTTTATTTTTCGTTTTTTTTTTTGCATTTTTATTTTGTTTAAATTATTTTGTCAATATTCTAGTTATATTTTGGTAAATGTTGCATTTAATTTTTAAAAGCCTAAATTTAATAACCAGTGGGAAGTGTTGAAATTATAATTCAATTCTATGTTTGACGAAATCAGAGGGCGGGGCATATAATTTAAGCAACCAATGGAAGCCATAGGCGCAATTTTCAAAATATTAATGAACCTTGCTATATAAAAAAAAATACTGCACATATTTAGAAACTTAAATAATGGTATTAGGCATTCGAATTAAAATTCATAAAAAAATATTTTGACATAAAATTTGTTTTGGCATCCCAAATAATCATCATTTAGTTACTAAATATCTGCAAAACCCAGAAATGTGTGAAAATTCACACTTCACATCAATTTTTTTAGAAAATGTCATATGTTTGATAATTTAGAATAAAGTAAATACATATGTCTAGTTATTTTTATTAGCTACCAACAGGAAATATCGTAAATGAATCATAACTACTACAATTAACTATAATTTTATTTTATTTTGATTCTACAATAAACATCATTAAGTTTTCTTTCATCCAGTTTGTAAAAACACAAATATTTTAATTGCGAAATGATTTGTTAAGCCCTTCCAGACGATACTATAAAGATTAGAGTGTCTGTGCGATAAGTGTCATGCAACCTTCTTTTGTTTTATTGCCATTGTCACTGACACGGCATGTTTTTCACTGCAGAAATAATTGAATTTTTCCCTAATTTGCATAATTGCCAGACAAAGGGAGAAAATTTAATGTTTTATAGGCTTTTACGTAGTATATATTTTGAAAAAGCTACCTGTTGTAACGTAGTAGAGGTCTGACCTGCGCATGCAATTGCATTTGTCATATTGATCTCGGCACTAAATTCAGATACAATCTTATCGCTGCATCCAGCTACGGACGAATCTTATGTATGAATATTAGAGACTAGGGAAACACGTAAATCTTACAACAAATAGTGAAGATTCAGGTTAAAAGAGAAACTACAAAGATTCATCACTTCAGAAAAAATTAAACCATTATACCTCTTCTCACGCTCTGATTTTCAACAATTGTGTCTTTACTAATTGGACTGCTCAGTTAAATGTTTGTTGTGTACTACTGTGGCACTTTCTGGGCACTGTCTCACTATCTGAATGTAGTGAGGCAACCCGATTTCGGCTTTGTATAGATGCGTCCCGAAACATCCCTAAATGTGACGCCATTTGACCCGATCTTCCACTAAATTTAAATTAAATAAATATATATACAATTATTAACACCTTTTGAAATATAGATTTTTATTAACTTCAAAATATACTAAAAATTTTGTTACAAAAATATCAAACTATGGTCTATTTCAAAGTAGAAAAATGTGTGTAAGAAGATATGAGCTGTTTGTCCTTGCTTCGGATTGGTTTAGATCGTCATCCCTATTACACTGTAAAAATATTGTTTTTAGTCCAAGTTGACAGATGTTCAGTGTCGTACATTGGAAATATATATTATTTCATTTTACTCATATATTTTGTTATTATTTACATATTTAGACTTTTATTTATATTCTTGGCGTAGATTTTATGGAGAAAATTCCCCATGTAATTTGTTTTTACGCAGTTATATATTTTTTAGGTTATCTGACATATAAATATTTTTTGACACTTGACAATTAACATATCAAGAGAGAGGACTAATGTGAGGCCAAAAGACAGCCCAGCTGATTGTGCCCAAAGAAGAAGTTATTGATATAATTTTTAGACCTTCATATATACGTATATTTTTAATTTTTATTTACAATAATTATTTAAATAAGAAACTTTTGGTCTGAAGATATATTGTTTGTTTTATTGCTTTGTTTTAACTCTTTTAGCCAAATCTCTCTTTTTATATATAGTACATAATTTTTAAAATTAATATTTTTTTAACTTTTTCAAATTTCCCATTAAATTGAATTTATGTCGTATAAATAACGTAAGTGTATTATCTGTCTTGTTTATTTCAATATCTTATTAACCTTTTATATATATAAACCAGTGGCGAAGGGAAACCTCCGCTAGACTTGCCCTCCCATAAAAAAAAAAATTTAAAAAAAAATGTAAATTTAAAAAAAAAAATTAAATATTTAGATAAATCTTCAAAAATACATCAAATTATGTTCTATAGAAATTTTTGTCCAAGGCTTGCTTTACTAGTTACGAATTAATTATTATGACCATGGAAACGTTACATATAAGTATGAAAAAATTGAGACTGAAAAATTTTAAATAATTTTACAAATTTTTTTCGAAATTTTTCGTGTTATCAAAAAACGTCTCAAATAAAAGTTATTAGTTATTGCATTTATAGTAACTTTTGTTTAATAAATTTTTTCGAAATATTTTTCTGTTGCTAAATTTTCGCAAAAATCTTAAAATCGACAGGAGTAAACTCCCATTTCTAGTCAACCGATTTTCATAAAAAACAATAGGGTTCTTCCCATTTAATAGGAGAATGTTTTAGTACCAGAACGAACTCTTTAAGTTAAACCGTTTTTGAGTTATCGTGTATACACACAGACACACAGACAGACACACACACACACAGAGACACACACACGGACGGCACTTCGAAAATAGGTTTTTTGGATTCCCTGGACCATGAAACGTGGTCATCCGTCAAAATCTCGACATCGACAATTTTCGCGATTACAATACTTGCCCCTTATATATTAAGGTCGGGCAAGTAAAAAAAAATCACTTGCTAACCCAGTTGCTACGCCCATGCCCTAGTTGTAACTTATTTTAAATTTCCCGCTATAATGTATTTGATCAGTGTAAATCGTACTCGGTTCGCAGCGCTATCTACTTTTTTCTACTTTGAAATAGATCATAGTTTCAAAGTATAAGCTGTTCACTTTTGTAAGAACACACTAGATCTGGTTATTTTGGTTACTTCTATGGTGTGTTACTGACTTTAAATTCAATTCAAAATATTCCTTACGATGTAAAACCGACTTTAGGTTGATAAGGTTATGATCATTATAATTAAGATATCATCAGGGGGGTGAAACTCTAATGGCAAAACGAAAACCATATTACGTTCCATAACCCAACACGAATAGCGCCCCAGTCGCTGCCAGTCGCTATAGCTACCTGCATGACAGGATGTTGCCTGTTACGGCTTCTGTCATTAGCGTCAAAATCTGTAATTAGTGTCAAAATCGTCTTCTATAATTTTGTAATTTCATTGTTTAATTCGGAAAATGGGTGTTAAATGCTTTGTTTTGGGATGTGATAGTAGTGAACCTACAAGATATCGTTTTCCAAACCCGAAGACACGTGTGGCTCCAGAATTGTATAAAACGTGGATGAGGAACATTGGAAATCCAAAATTGGATGGATTGTCCATGGAAGTGTCCATAAATATTAAGTATTAGTAAATATTATTTTATATGTTAGTCTACTTAATAAATAATTATTTCTGCTAGTTATTGTTTTTCTGTTTCTGTATAATTCTTAACTGCTTGTTCTTAATTGTAAACATAATTAAATGTTATTATTAAATGATACAATTGTTATGATTTATTTTGTCTATTTTTAATATTGTTGTCGTTAATAATATTAAAAATAGACAAAATAAATCATAACAATTGTTTCATTTAATAATAACTATGCTTTAATTTAACTTTAATTATGTTTACAACTATATCCACTGAAGTATTTGAAATACCCGCGAAAACCCAACCCTTTCCTCCCCTACCAATTTTAGTTCCATAACCCAACAACTACAGCGCTAATTTGTTTTCAAAAAATATAATGGCAGTTTCGCATCTATTTCCTTCTTTATCTATGGATATAATTTTTCATCATGACATATGTCAAATGGATCGACATTTTTAAAAAGTGACATTTTTTAATACCAACATGACTTACAGCTTCAAAGGTGCAAACTATTGAAAACAAAATTTCCTTTTAGTTTGTTCTTACAAAATTGAACAGCTTATATATTCAAACAATCACCACAAAAAATAATAACAATCAATTGTTGTAACAATCAAAATACGGAAAACGGAAAAAAGACCAAATAAGAAAAAGTTATCTGCTTTTTTTATCTGAAATGCGAATAACGAAGGCGGTTATGGTATAAGCTGTTCACTTTTGTAAGAACAAACTAAGAGGGAATTTTGTTTTCAATAATTTGCACCTTTGAAGCTGTATGTCATGTTGGTATTAAAAAATGTCACTTTTTTAAAATGTCGATCCATTTGACATATGTCATAGTGAAAAATTATATCTAAATTATAATGATCATAACCTTATCAACCTAAAGTCGGTTTTACAGCGTACGGAATATTTTTGATTGACATTTAAAGTCAGTAACACACCATAAAAGTAACCAAAATAACCAGATCTAGTGTGTTCTTACAAAAGTGAACAGCTTATACTAGTATTTAGATATTTTTGGGATTATTTTATTGTTAATACCAACACTGAACATATACTAAAATAATACCTATCCAGTCTTCTGGAATAAGGTTTCGTACCAAAAACCTGCTGCACGCCTTTCTTTCTATTATCAGTTCTTTAGTCTTCCTCTTTGTGGGTCTGTTTTGAAATAATTTCTTCGGGCATTCGCTGGACATGGCAAAAATCCCTGTCAGTAGCAGAATGTTCTTCCACAGTTCATTTATTTGCTATACCTTGACATCATATAGCATGATGTATTTTTTACGATGTTGTACTATTTAACACCATATAATAATACATATTTTTTAATGGCCTTTGCTGTTTTGGCATTTAGCCAGGACAATTCTTATTTTTGAAAAATTCCATGCCTGAACGGGATTTGAACCCGAGATCTTAGCAACGTAGAGCACATGTCTTACCACTACGCTACGCCGGTCAGCTAAATAATTGTTACTTTTTGGTAAATTTTAGAAAATATCGGTTACCATAGTAATGCGAACAAATAACTCTGACAGTAGTTGTCAAATGTCAAATTTTAAACTTTTATCAAAACGGAGAGCCCACATTCAAATCTGTCTTTGAGTGGTTATAGCAGCGACGATGAACTCTCACCAGACGATCTCGCTGAAATCTCCAAAACTTACTACAGAGCCCCTACTTTACCAGAAACACAAAGGGAAATCAAGAAGAAAAATTGCCCTAATACGCCAGCAGTAGTAGAAATAAAATTAAGTTCAGATGAATCTCTAGAAGACACCATAAATCCAATAAAATGTTGTAAATATGCACTGGCTGTTTCCAAAAAGAAACATTTCCTCAATGGAAAAATAGAAGACATACAATTCAATACAGATGACTATCTAATAAACACCAAATATCAAAAAGAGTGCAATAAGTCAGCAATTATTGCGTCCAAAGAAGAAAATTACTCCAATGGGACAATAGAAGAAAAACAGTTAAGTTCAGAACTTCCAGATTGTATAAAATATCCAAAAGAACGCAATAGATCAGCAATGGATGCTTCCAGAAAGAACAATTATCTAAACGAAATAACAGAAGAATCAAAAATAGATTCAGATGAGTCCCTAGATTATTTAAAATATCCGAGAAAGCGCAACATGCCAGCGATGGCTTTCTCCAAAAAGGAGAATTGCCCGAATGGAATAATGGAGGAAACTGTTCCTAATATAATTTCAGAAAAGTTTCCAGAAAAGTCCAAAAAGAAAAACTGCCCCAATGAAACAATGTTGGAAACTAAATTAAGTCCAGAAATACATTCAGAAGACACCAAAATTTCGAAAGAGTGTTGTAGTCTATCAGCTACTTTCAAACCGAAAAATGTTCCAAATGTAACAATAGAAGAAACAAAATTAAATTCTGATGAGTTCGAAGACAAACATCCCTGTAAGTCCAAAAATTGCCTGGATGAAACAATAGAAGAAGTTACAAAACCAGAGTGCCCAGAAGAAAAATATCCTAGAGAATGGGGAAAATTAGCACTTTCTGCCTTTTTGATGGGAATCTCAATGTTTGCAACTTTAATTTCCCTGGGAATCATACAGGACTCCTTATCAACCCATCTGATATCCAAACCTTTACCTGATATCTTCCTGAGCAATGTAGGAGAACAACAATGGGCTTTGCTTGTATCGAAACTATTGATAAATCTATCTCTAGTAACAACATTGCTTCTGATGGTGTTGCACAGACACAACACTATAGTTTTAAGGAGATGTTTTCTGATAACTGCCCTTGTTGTATCGATGAGGGCTGTAGCGATGTCCTTAACCTTACTTCCAGTGGCTTGTAAGTTCTGTTCTTCAACACCTCAAAGAGTATTTTCTACAGGTTTAATCAGCTACAAGCACTGTGGATACAGCATCAACTCATCTCTTCTATTCCTCAGTTGGTTGTTTGTCCAAGAATACACCAAGGACACCAAAATCTTCTTCTTCCACTATTTCTACCTCCTGTTAGCTCTGTTGGGTGTTTCCATGATCCTGGCGAGTCACGCGCATTACTCTGTTGAGGTGCTATTGGCCTATTATATCTGTACTCGCGTTTTTTGGTTCTATCATCATATGTGTAATAATGATAAGAAATGGGGAGATGAGAATTATTTTTCCAGGACGTGGTGGTTTTGGGGATTTTATTGGTTTGAGAAAAATGTTGACGGGGTACTGCCTAATGTTTTCGGATGGCCTTTGCCATGGCCCAAAAAATGGATAATTTCGAAAGGATAATTTTAATGTATTGTACATTTTAAGAAAAATATATAACTAAATAAAATATAATTAAATTCATATATAAAACTATGATTTCATATACAGAATAGCTGCTGCAGAGCTGTCCTAAGGGTTCGAGGAGGTCACATTCCGTACTGAAATATTCATTTTATTCAAAAAAAATGTATTCCAGCAATGCAAAATTAATCTATAAGTATATACATCTTCATTATATTGAAATAAAAGTGCCTTTTTAAAAGAAAATATCTTCTCTGCAGACGAGTTAAGTTTAGTTTTTGTATTCAAGGTAATAATTATTAACAATCGATGTAAAAAATATGACGTTTTTGTGTTTTATTGTTTTTAATATTTCAGACAAATCTTGTGTGGTTATTTATAAATTAATTAATATATTTTTCTAGACGATTCTGCGTGAAATCTGGGGAAAATCAATAAAAAATGATTTTTTTGTGGATATTTTCATATAATCTTGTGGAAACTTGTTGAAACAAAATTTAAGAAGGAAAAAAAAAATCAGATATAGATTCCAATTTTATTTATACAGTCTATTCCAAACGATTAGGCGGAACTAACCAGAATATTCATTTTTGTAAGTTGTCATTAGCTATTATTTTATATATTGAAGTTGGCTTTTCCTGAAAAGAATGATCAAAAGCTTCAATCAATCGGTAAAAGTAATTAGAATTGAAAATCTAGTTCCGCTTAAACCAAAGGAACAGAATTTATATTATGTAGATAAAATATCCTAATATTAATTTTTTCGTTGTATATCTCACAAATTCTCCACTTCTGTTCTGTTCTTTTCGTATCTTGTAAACAAATACTCTGCGCTTGGCGTAGTATTTTCAATAACTGTGAGGTGTTTATTTTATAATACATTTATTATGACTTTAAAAGGCTGTCTTGTTCTATTATTTAGCGTCTATTTTCTATCATTAACTAAACTATCAAAGCAATTGGCTCAAACAACTTGGAGAGACGCGTTGGCGTTCAAACCGGAAATTTTCATTGGAGGCCAAGCAATTATTTGAATTAAACTGTCAACAACTCCAAATTCGACGCCAAATCAAAAATTCTGTTTTTCGAACCCGATTCATAAAAAGTCGATAAAAGTACTAACATCAACTTCAATATTGTATGAATTGGTGGTTCGTTTCATTGAAACTAGTGCACACCAACATTGTAGAATTTGTTAAATTCTTCTTCTTTTTTAAAAATTTAAGAATTACCTTCAAACTTCAAATATAAAATCAATATGTACATATATAAATAAATTAAGCATTTTTGCTATTGTAGGATATTATCACGATATTTTTATATTAATCCAAGGAAACATGGAAATAAACTTCAAACATGAAATTTCAGTATTTACTATAAACCGCCATTGAATTAATGAGATTTTGAAAATTTAAAAAGTTTGCGGTTTAATTTAGATACTGATGGAGCGATAAGCTTCAATGAGCTTGAAAATCGTTTGATTTTTTCCTCTAAAAATATTCACAAGTACGTGAATGTCTGTGTGAACAACAGACCGGAACTCCGGCATGCAAACAAGAAAACCGCATTTGTGAGAAAACACAACAATGCAGCAGCGACCACTCAACTTTGAGCGTCCAGTAGATACTTCGCATTGGCGTTACTTCAGAATTGAAATCATGCAGGATAAAATATCAGGTGATTGCAAAAGTTTGTGCCCGTGTAATAATGACTGTATCCGTGATTTGGTGAATAGTAATCTACGGATTTCGACTGAAGAGATTGCTGAGAAGTTAAATGTTGACAAATCGACCGCATTTCGCCATTTAAAAACACTTATATACTTCGAAACTCGATATATGGGTTCCGCACATTTTGACACAACGGAACAAACTGAAACGTGTTTCCACTGCCGTTTCTCTCTTTGCCCGTCAACAAAATGAACCTTTCTTGGATCGAGTAATAACTGGAGATAAAAAATGGATTATGTATCACAACATAAAAAGAAAAATAAGCTGGAAGCATGGGAGTGAACGAGCATAATCTTTGGCAAAAGCTGAATTGCATCCAATGAAAGTGTTGTTATGTGTCTGGTGGGATTACAGAGGAATACTTTATTTCGAGCTTCTTCCACGTGGAAAAACAATAACTGCGGAGAAGTACTGTGAGCAACTCACCCAACTTAATGTGGAAATCCAAGCAAAACGTCCAAGTTTGGTTAATCGAAAAGGCATCATCTTTCACCACGACAACGCTAGATCACATGTCGCTCAACAGACACTACAAAATCTTAGGGAAATCCTCCAGCACCTGCCGTATTCCTCTGACCTTGCCCCTTCAGATTTTCACCTGTTTCGTTCTCTTCAAAATAATTTAAATGGCAAAAAAATTGTTTCTGTGGAAGAAGTCAAAAACTACCTTACTACTTTCTTTGAAGATAAACCACCCAGTTTCTACAAAGAAAGAATTCAAAAACTTGTAAAACGTTGGGAGACAGTTATAGAAAATGATGGGGAGTACATTATTGATTAATAAATATGTTTTTCCACGAAAATGTGTTATTTAATTTTATTTCAAATTGGGCACGAATTTTTGCAATCACCTGATAGAAGCCAGTAGAGGGTCAAGGAGAAAAAGCTTCGTGGTTCAGGAGTGCGGGAAGTCTTCAATAAAGATATTTCGTGCTGCCGTCAGTAAAAGTATGACAGCCAGTTTGAGTTCAATTCGTTTCAGGGTTAGAATCTAACGACAGTATTGTGCAATCAACACTATATCTTCCAAAATCTTTATTGAAAATGACAGATCTCGCGATGCAAAGCCGCACGATCTTATCCATGATGTAGGTAGGCACTTGTTCAATGTCGTACTGTCCATTTGTTGCTCCAGCATAGATAAAAACTACAACCAATTCCACTTCAACGCGTGAAGTAGTTTTAATTGGAGGATATTGATTTTCTCCAGTTTCTATGCGCTAGGATATTTTTTATTTTACCGGATGAAGGTCCCATTGTAACTGATCCAATCTAAATAGACATCTCAAGGTAAAGGATACATTTTTGATAAAAATGCTATAACACTGATTAAGAGCAGGTGGCGACGATCGATAAGATTTAATTTCTTCCATTATCAGATCTAAACTTTGTAAAATTACGAAACACAGCACCTGTTTAGATATGATAAAGTAACAGTTAAATTGATCATTCGTACAAATCAGCAATTTGGCGTAACTTTAGCAAAAAAAACAAATTAAAATAGCTAAATTTTTATAGAGATATATTTCATTTTCAAGTAATAAACAGTCTCCATTTGTTAATAAATGTAATAAATGTTGTTTTTAGTAGTTGATACAAGTTTGATATATTCATTTAGATATTATTTTAATGGTGATATGAATGAAACATTAAAATGCGTCGTTAAACAATCTCGCAATTTGATGAAACACAATATTGCATGACCACAAGAATGCAAATCAAAGGAAATTATACAAGAACAAAGAACAATGAAAAAGAAAAATATTAAACTTTTTGTTTACCTTTGAAGGACGAATAATTATTATTAAAAACATGGGCCGGCGCAGGGTACATCCGACCCATCAGTATCAGTAAAAATTTTGCATCCAATCATTTTAAGTAGATATTATTAAAATAGCTAAAACGTAAATATTTCGTAACCAAAATATGAAGAGTGCATAATGATTGTTTGGTGAGTATTAAAATGAGGTTATATCGTGTTTATGGGCCCAAGGAGTGGCGCTTCCTTCCGAAATAATACCCGGAAAAAGGACTAGTAGGCATATATTATCTAGCCATATTCATGATTGCCACTACACGAACCAATATTGGATTACTGCATCACATCTTTCAACATCAATAACAAATTACTCGATATGAAATTAACTCTCAAATTTTAGTTTTAGATTTTTTCTAATAGTCCAAACCCATTCAACCCAAAATTGCATTATAGTAAAACCGCCTGTCAGGTAGATAACTTATAGTATGTACCGTAATTATTAGATCGCAACGAAGCGATTTTTGTTCCGAATATACACACACACACACACACACACACACACACACACACACACACACACACACACACACACACACACACACACACACACACACACACACACACACACACACACACACACACACACACACACACACACACACACACACACACACACACTCACGCACGCACGCACGCACGCACGCACGCACGCACGCACGCACGCACGCACGCACGCTCGCACGCACGCACGCACGCACGCACACACACACGCACACACACACACACACATATATATACACACACACACACACACACACACACACACACGCACGCACGCACGCACGCACGCACGCACGCACGCACGCACGCACGCTCGCTCGCTCGCTCGCACGCACGCACGCACGCACGCACGCACGCACGCACGCACGCACGCACGCACGCGCACACATACACACACACACACACACACACACACACACACACACACACACACACACACACACACACACACACACACACACACACACACACACACACACACACACACACACACACACACACACACACACACACACACACACACACACACACACACACACACACACACACACACACACACACACACACACACACACACACACACACACACACACACACACACACACACACACACACACACACACACACACACACACACACACACACACACACACACACACACACACACACACACACACACACACACACACACACACACACACACACACACACACACACACACACACACACACACACACACACACACACACGTATTGAACGTAGCAAGCTTTGAAAACAATAAAAAAAAGAATTTCAATTAAATGTTTTATAAATAACAAGAGTTTAATAGTTTATTTTGCTTATTTTTGTTTGAAAAAAAAAAAATTGTATTAATTGGTAGTAAGTCGTTATTTGTACCTAATTATGGTTTATGTACGATATACCAACGAAGAGATGACAGATATGGTTCTGATATACGGAGAGTGCCAAAGAAATGCGGTTAGGGCCCAGCGACTCTATCAGGAAAGGTATCCTGATAGAGCTCAGCCGAGAAGGCAGTATTTTGTCAAATTAGTGAACAAATTAAGCCAGCGAGGTTCTTTCGAAATTCAAGAACGACGTCCAGAAAGAGCAAACCATGTAGAAAATGACGAAGAAAGAATATTGGCTTACGTCCACTACGACTCGGAAGTGTCGGTGCGGGAGATTGCAAAAGAATGCGGTGTTTCACAGTGGAAAGCCTGGAAGGTTTTAGAAAAACATGGGTTTAAGCCTTATAAACCGCATGTAAGCCAATTCATCCACGCAAATGATGAAGATCGCCGACTGAACTTTTGTAATTGGTTTTTGGGTATGTGGGAAAATGATAATCGCTTCCATTATAAAATAATGTTTTCGGACGAATCCAATTTTACCAGAAATGGTTTATTCAATAGGAATAATGTAAGACGTTGGTCGACGGAAAGTCCCAGGGAACTAAGATTTTCCAGATTCCAACACAGGTTTGGTTTCAATGTTTGGCTGGGAATTCTAAGGACAAAAATTGTAGGCCCAATTATTTACCATGGCAGCCTTAGAGCTAACAGGTATTTAAATTTTTTACAAAATGAAGTGGAGGATTTGTTGGATGATTTACCACTTGCTGATAGGATAGGAATGTTGTTCCAACAAGATGGAGCACCAGCTCATAACGCTAGAAACGTGTGTGCCTATTCAAATGGCCAATACCCAGATAAATGGATTGGAACACATTCACTTAATCCCTGGCCTGCACGATCGCCGAATCTCACGCCATTGAATTTTTTTGTTTGGGGGTATTTAAAAGATAGAGTGTATCGGACAACACCAACGACGATAGAAGATTTAGAAGAAATGATTAGAAGTGCAATCCGGGATATCCAAGACTGTACTCTTATAAGGGCGATGGAAGAGTTTTTATTAAGCATGAGAAAATGTATTGGACAATAATGGTGGTTTGATCGAACATTTGTATTTTTCTTTTTTGTAAAATAATTGTAAAACGTAATAGTTTTTTTTTCTAAATAGTCAAATAGTTTATTTGAGAGATATTTTGTTTCTTTTTTTATTGTTTTCAAAGCTTGCTACGTTCAACTTTGTAAAACTTATGTTGATTATTATTTTGTAAATAAATGGTCGCCATTTTGAAATGGTTAACATAAAAATATGTCATTGTAAACCTAATTTAATGTACTTTTAGGAAAAAATATAAAATTATCGATTCCCTATGCTAGATCAAAAGTTGACATCATTTCCGGTGAAACCGGAAGTACCTCAGAATTCTTATAGTAACCTTTAGATGGGCCTTTTTGTCTAGTTTAACTTTTGTTCTGAAGATTTTTTGTATCTTTACAAATAAAGGAGATTTTCGGGGTGCCCCGTTTCAAACAAACACCCTGTATATATATATACATATTGTTGATTTTTTATTTACGTCCCGCAATTGCTGAAGTTTAGATTGGTTATTAATCATAACAACCAAGATAGAATACTGGTTTTTCTCGGATTTTTACTGCCGTCCACTTTTATACGTGGATGGGAAATCAAAAGCGGTCACTCATCCAGTAAGTGTGGGGCTAAACGGCGCTTAACTTTCAGATCCCACCAGTTATCCAGAACTGTACATTTCAAATTTTGCCAAACTATATTTTATATTACAAATGAGCTCTTAAAATGTCAGAATTATCGAATAGTGAATTGAAAAATGTAGAGAAGTGCTTGTAAATGTTTTATTAATGAATGTGAGAGAAGTAGTGGTAGTTTCCATTTCACTGTCACCTTGAACTTGTAAATACGGCGTGGAGAACATTGCATGTCCTTATGTAGCATGTACCTATGTATATGTATGTAAGATTATTCACAAGTTTATTATTCAAATTATGAGATAATTTCATTTCGGAAGAACAAATCAGTAACAACCAACATGAAATAGCGCACAAAATTACTTCAAACAAGAACACAGTTAACACTAAAATACAACGATATTGTTAGAAAAAAATAATAATAATGGAACTGTTAAAAAACTTGAATGAAGTAGACTTTGGATATATCTCTGCAAATGTTTAATTGTATTTTTTGCTTTAGGGAAATACATCTAATGGGACTTGTTATAAGGCTGAAAGAAGACAGAACGGTAAAATTTCCGGGAAAAGAAACTGCAAACAGCAAAACAGAGATCGTTTAAAAGATTTAGGAATTAATATTGAGGATACATGAAGATACTATAACCATATAAGCCATATAACAGAGCAAAACGAAGCATTTGTTTGATTCAAACTGGTATTGTGTAAGAAGAGAGAAAATAAGCAAATTTTATAACATAGACATGGCCGTCGTGTGCGAGTGTTTAGGGCAGTGATTCTCAACCTTTTTTTTGTCGCGGTATATTTTTAACAATTTCAAAATTTGGCGGCACACTAACCATAAGATAAGTTTAAAAGAATTTTATTTACCTATAATACACTGTGTAAAATAGTTAACGATAATAATTTTCAATGTAAAATAAAATAATATGTGCTACAAGTACAACAGAATGTTTACTGAGTGATTAAATACAAATTAATTATAAGAAAATATTTAATGAGAAATTTGAGCTTGATGTTTTTTGATAATTCCACTCTCATTTCGTCATCTACATTTAAAAGTCTCGATCTTTATTTCGTTTTTATATTGGTTAATGCTGAAAATCCGAATTCGCACAAATAAGATGTAGAAAATTGTAATCATATTTTTAAAGCTTTTTGGCTATTATGGGATAATCGCATCTTATGTTAATCCAAAATGAATTAATTGTCTCTTCCAAACTTTTTGAAATTAAATTTCGATTTAATTTGGCGGCACACTTCAAGAATTTTGCTGCACACAAAACTGCCGCGGCACAGTGGTTGAGAATCACTGGTTTAGGGTGTGCGTTGTTCACGGGCGGCTCATCAAAAGAACAACATTTTTGGTCCATTTTATCATAACCCTACTAGTAGAGAGCGGTCTTATGAAAGTTTGCACATGAGCGGCATTTCGGTTTGATTATAGTTAAAGGGATGTCTTATGAATGTTTACACACGGGCGGCTGACACCCACACGGTGATCTTTCTTTGTGAGTAGCGTAAGTTCGTATTACCCTTCCCCCGCAGATTATTTTTTTTGGTTTCCTAGTAGGTCTAGGGAAACAAAGCGACAGAAAAAATTGATGTGAAGTGTGAATATTCACACATTTCAGGGTTTCGCAGGTATATAATAAGTGAAGGCGGTATGCTGAGTGTGTAGGACAAATTTTACTTTGTAGTAATCACGGCAAAATGAACGATATTTTTTAAATAATTTATCGTCTGTTAATCATATAATAAGACTGGTTATTAAATTTACGCTCTTAAAAATTAAATGCATCATTTGTCAAAATATAACTAGAATTTTGACAAAATAATTTCAACATAATAAAAATGCAAAAAAAAAAACAGAAAAAATAAAATTCACTCCGTACTTGAACTCGAAACCCTTCGTTTCACACACCAGTGCTCTAACCCATTACGCCATCGCACGCCTTGCATGTGAGTGTCTTACATTGATATAACTTTTGTACTTTGTGAACCAAAAATCACAAAAAATGCGTTATTTTCCGAAAACATAATCTGATTTATCTGATCTAATTCCTGTTGGACTATTTCGGTTCACACCAATATACATTACTTAGAATTTTTTTAGATTTTTAGTTTAAACCATCTGGGCTACAGGGTGTGGGACAAAATTTTTTGGCACAATTTTGGCAAAAATCGCATCAAAATAATTTATTTTGCAAAAATAAAAATTTGATCGTTAATCCACGTACTAAGGGATTTCATTTGAAACCATAGTCAGAATTTAAAAAAAAAAATTGTTTTCGATGAGCACATATTTGTTTATATTTTTAGGGGGGTATGTTTTTTAGATGTTTTAGTATTTTTCCTATGTGCGGGTCAAAGAGTTGTATAAGCATGCCAAATTTCAACTCTCTAGGTTTAGCCGTTTGGCTACAATTTTTACCGAACAGACAGACAGACAGACAGACAGACAGACAGACAGACAGACAGACAGACAGACAGACAGACAGACAGACAGACGACAAAATGACGGTATAAGGGTTTTTTGGTCATACCTACAAAACCCTAAAAACGACATTTAGATATTCCCCGCGCGGTTTGGACGTAGTGATCCTATAGTTACACTGCTATTCTTGGTAAGGTTTCTCAAAAATTTTAATTTAAAAAAATTGAATTTACTGCTGTTGGCGTTAACCATTTTCAAATCATTTTTAATAGTTAGTTAATATTTCTGGCTATAGGCATCTATAACAACCTATTAATTTATCTCGTCTTGTCTCTTTTATTTAGTACTTGATGAAATTTTCATATAAACATTTAAATACTTTTTTAATAGTGATGTTTAGCGTATTATGGTTATTTTTGGCTATTAGCTACTCTAATAACAATACTGTTAGAAAATATAGTTATAAAGATATAGTGCGAGTGCCAAGCCAACTATTCTGTGGAACAGTGAGGTACGCGGACACGGAAACTGACGTGCCTAACACCGAATTAAAACTATTTGCCCTACTTAAACATTCAACACCATCACTGTAATCCACAACAAATTGATTAAATTTGGAAAACAACTTACATTTAAAAATTTAACTTTCGTAATGGTTCGCGGAAATTGTGTAAAGATCTCGGATTCAGATAGTTTAAAAAACGGAAATTACTCTTTTAAAAAAGCAGTTTAATAGCTATAAAAACAATGCAACTACTTTCTAATCCACAAAAATAGTATTTTTAACCAGTAAATAACTTGGAGTATAATTTGAATTTTCTAAGAAAGTAGTAAGACTGTTTTATATAAAGTGGTTTAAGTCAGCTGAAGGAAGTGAGTTAATAACACGTGACTCACCGGAAATGCAACCGGAAGACAATTTTAACCCCAGACATAAACAAACACTAACATTAACACTATCTAGCATGTTAAAGAAATCTGTGAGCTGAGGGAATTAATGATAATTATAAATAAATAATAATAAATGAAATGTACCCAACTAGAGGTCTGCACGGGCTCGGGCTCGGCCCGAGGGCCGGGTTCGGGCCGACTGACAAGTATTATATTCGGGCTCGGGCCGGGCCGGGCCGGAGAAGAACAATAATACCTTTAAATAATATATTTTTAAACCTTCGTTAAAAAATATATATATTTTTTTTAATTTCTAGTTTTATAATTATTACAAATTGTAAGCAATTTTTGTATCAGAATATTTTTTTAACAAGGTTTATTCGGGCCAAATTTAAAATTTTGTCGGGTTCGGGCCGGGTACATGCAATAATTGTATTAATATTTCCGGGCTCGGGCCGGGCCGGACTGGAATCATAACGGGCCGGGCCGGGTAAAGGTGGTCCAAAATAGGCCCGTGCAGACCTCTATACCCAACGCCTAGATCGCGGGATGTATCCGGCCCGTTGCCTCATTTTGTCCGGCCCGCGATAACTATCCAAAATACCATTGAATCTGGCCCGCGATTATATCTTTTTTTCAACTTATATCGCGTTTTCAGAGATCAAATGCGGTTAAATGGTTGATGTTGATGTGGAACAAGCTCCACTTTCTCTGCAAATGGAACTATTTGAGCTACAGGAGAACTCATATTTCAAGTCAAAAATGAAGGACATTTCACTATTTGAGCTTTATAAGAAATATTTTCTGGTTGACAAATTCCCGAAACTGACAGTTTTTGTTCAGAAGAGAACTGCGCTTTTTGGAAGCATTTACAAATGTGAGCAGTTATTTTCTCGGTTGAAGTTCATTAAATCACAACTAAAGACGCGAATAACGAATTCGCACCTAGAAAACACGTTGCTTGTTGCTACATCTGTTGTTTCCCCGAACATTGACAAACTGGTGAGCAATATGAAGTCCCAACCGTCCCATTAAAATGAAATATATATTTTGTTCTTATTTAACAATATTTATGCATTGTAAAATTTTTTTTATTTTTTTCTTGTGTTTTTTTTATGAATGGTATGTTTTTTTGTATAGTTTAGAAAATTTAGAATGTTTTATTTATTTTTTTATAATAAGTACAATTTCAGTAAAGTAATTTCACAAAACTGAAGATTCCAAAAAAAAAAGATCCTTAAAAGGTTTTGGCCCACAAATGTATTTCAGATTGCTATCCGGCCCTCGGTCTTTTCGAAATTGCACATGCCTGGCCTAGATAGACGTATAAGAACAGATGAAGTAAGTTATCCGTTTCTTCGGTCATATATATGAAAGCTGAGGTTTAGACCAGGCCTATTATCCCTGTATAATCAGGAACTCATTTTAAGTATTAAATACTTAAGTCTGAGTTGACCCTAGAGCTAACTGCAATTCATCGGCATTAGAACCCACGCCCCTGCATTCTGTAGGTAACCGTCTTACCACGGAGTCACGCCAGCTCTAGGGGCCCGTTTCTGAAAGCCTAGTAAACTATAACCAAATACTTAAAAATTGGTTGCTATGGTTACTTATGGGATTGTTATATTGTAACCGAGTTTAACCAAAAGATTCAACTCAAGTTTAAACAAAAGATAATTACTTGGCACAAGGACTGTATGGCGAACGTGAGACCGTCTCCAAGTGAATTTTGTCACGAATTTTAATGGAATATTTGGGGCAATTGGTGAACGCAGCATCATCATCAAATTATTGCTGTTTATAGGCCAAATGTAATGTATGAATCTTCGGTGAGAAAATAGCATCTGAACGGCAAAGTTCGCTTAAATGTTACTGCTTTGACTCAAGCTCAACTTACGAATTTCACTAGGACATTTTTCCGCATCCACCAGTCCCTGTACTAAGTGATTATCACGTATCCTTCATCTCAAGGACTTGGTGGTAGATTGGAAAGTGACAATGAAGTGAAAACTATAGTGAAAAACTGATCGAATTCTATCCACCCCCACTTCTTCTATTAGTCCGTTAAGGCGGCGCACAACCCTATAGCTCTCAATAGTTTCTTATACAAAACTAATAATCCGAAATAAAATTAATAACAATCTATACATCAAAATTTGCAGCGAATTTTTATCTATCTAATAGGATATTTTTAATTGCAGAAAAAACTGTAATGTAATTGTAAATAAGCAAATTGCATTATAGACGCCATCTTGTAAACCAATTGACGCATATTTGCGTACGATACGGCAAATTGTAGCTAAAGCTTCATTCTACAAATATGTTTATAGCTATTTTGCTCTATTCTGAAAACTATTTATAGTTATTATACTTGGTAGTCTATTTTTGCCGCCATCTTGAATCTGCCGCGGTTTTCAAAATAGATGTTACAAGAAAAATGATTTAATCTTCGTAAAGAATACGTGTACCAAGTGGCATTCCATTATCATCAAGTATAATATTTTTCGACGAAGGTTCTAAACTATAAGGAATCAAGTCGAAAAAAATGTTGACGTATTATTTGAACATTTCTACACAAATCTATATAAATATAAAAGTTATTTGAAACCCACAAATAGATTTAAAAAATTACAAAACAATATCGCTGATGTCTATTTTTAAGTTATTGAGCCATAATATTTTTACAATAAATGTTTCTACAATTAAAAATATCTTATTAGATAGATAAAAATACAGTGCAAAATTTGATGTATAGATTAATACTAATTTTATTTTAGATTTTTAGTTTTGTATAAGAAATTAGTAACCACTGGGGGTTATACGCAGCCTTAAATGGAGAGTTTATCGTAATGATTAAATTAAGATAGTTCTCAAATTATGTGACTCAACATAAAATTATTGAGCAGGCTGACATTGAGTCTGACATAGAGAGATTCGAAACATATAATTTTATAAAAATCGACTTGAATATAAACAGCGCATGCCATCAGCTCATATGGACGTGCCTCCATGCACATTTGAATAAATGTTTGAAATAAACATTCCAATTAAAAAAATCGATTTGGTGGAGTAAAACAATACAACATGTAATAACAATGATTTTCTAAGAAAAATAAAAAAACGGAAATAAGAAACTGAATAAACATAAGGACTAGTCGATGTTGGGGTAGATCAGGCTAGTCCTTGAACCTGGTTTAATGGATATTTAAATAGGGTTTAAGCGATTTTTAGTATCCTTTTATGTAGATCTGCTTCATAAATCTTACATCTACATTTCCATATGTATTTCCTACGTTTTCACTTCAAGTGTTAGAAAATTTTAATACCTGATAACAGGAATTAATTTCACGCATTTCAGGGGTTTCTAAGTATTTAAAAGGGTGACACAGAAAAGCTAACCAGATGCTGAATATCAGAGATTATTTTGTTAGTGATGATAAAAACATCAACATTTTCAAAATCATTTTTCTACTCTTAATCTATCGATCTTAATTAATCTTACTAGCTACTCGCTGCGAGTATAGTCTCCTGCGAGTCAGTATCGATTACACACAGCTAGTAAACTCGCTTACTCGCTCTGTAGAGGTTATGCGGCAGGTTATGTTTTTATGCTTGAATCGCATTGTTTTCCAATTTTTGTTTCTTTGTTTTTATTATTTTTATTTAAAACTAAGTGGAACAGTAAAAATATTGTTGATTTTTTTCATATTTTTTCCTTTTGCTACCCAATCTTTTACCCACTCTTTTCTAAATTCCCATATATTGATTTTTAGCGATCGCCAACATATATAAGGGAGGTATTGTGATCATACCGATTTTGACATTTCGAGATTTCGATTGGTCTCATGAACTGAGGTCCCTACATAACGTTTTGACTATTTTTAGCATGATGTCTGTCTGTGGGTTTGTGTACACGTGCAGAGCATATTCGGCTAAAAGGATTTTTATGAAACTTCATATTTAAGCTTTTGACATCAATAGCACGAGTGGATCAACTTTTGGTAAAAATCGGTTAACTAAAAATCGGAGTTCATGCATGCCGGTTTTAAGATTTTTGCGACTATTTCAAAAAAAATATTTGACAAAAGTTGCTATAAAAGCAATAACTAACAACCTTTATTTCAGACATTTTTTGACAAAACGAAAAAATTTTGAAAAACTTTGAAATTTTTTTTCTAAATATCTATTTTTTCATACTTATATGTAACGTTTTCATGGTCATGATAAATAATATCTCTGTTAAGCGTGTTCTACATTATACTTTATTCGTCAATTTTCTGAACTTTTTTCTTTGAAGTTGTCAAAGTTTAAATACAATTTATTTTTCAATTTTTTGGTAGAGAATGAAATTTTTACACGTGTTTGAGTTTATAACCTAGCTATTAGATTCGTAAAACTACTGATTTACGTACAAAACACAATTTATATATTCACCTATTCAAACCAATGATCAACAAAACACTATTAAACACGTGGTAATACAAAATATTTACGTAATTTTAATGTTGGTACTGTTGTTAAACTTGAAAATATTTTCAAGAAAAGTTTGTCCAAATCTAGTTTTGAATAAAGTTGACCTTGACTACATAAAGTGTTCTAAACTGTACAATTTCACTGATTTATTTCTAGTACAAGTTCTAGTCAAAGAAATAAGTATGAAAATTTGTCGAGAATTGTATAATGTAGAACACGCTTTAGAAAATATTGAACCAAGTTATTTGTACGCTGCTGCTAGAATGTATTTTATACAAGTAATTTGTGATGATGGTCGGTCCTGTGGTGGCCACAGCTGATTTTTTCCTACTCCTAACGTAATAAACGGGCAATATCGACAATTATCGCACGAATTACTTCTCTCGACATTTCAACTATTATTAAACACACAGCGATTTTACTAGCTTGATATATTACACAGAGTGATTTTTTAGTCAGACGGTGAAATATCTCACTACTAGTGAGTAAAGTAACTCTGTCTCCATTTTTACTCATTAAGTTAAAGCGACCAGACTCTATCTAGGAGAACCAAGAAAGACTTGAATGATAAACGTCTGTTTTCTTAAATTTTATTTGTTTTTTTATTCGAAAAATATTTTTGTATTATGTATTTTTTTGTCTCAGTATTTTTCCTGCATGTGAGTTAAAGAACTGTATATGTATGCCAAATTTCAACATTCTAAGTCAAATCGTTTGACTCCAATTTCTACCGTAACATGAGTGACGATATAAGGATTATTATTGTCATACCTACTAAATCCCAATAACAGACCTGTGAAACTTAGGGTAGAGTTAAGCTAGGTTAGTTACGCATTAAACAAATAATAAATCAAAATTTAGTATAATTAAAAGTGTTATTAAGGACGTGATAAGGCATTATGGTACGGCAGTACGTTACTTCCTTATCTAAATATGTAAATAAGGCATAATTTTAGCATTCATAATCCAACCTTAACCTAACCTAACCTTGTGTTAATTCACATGATTTTCACAGCTTTCTCCTCGTATAAGAGCTCCATAGTGTTTAGTGTATACAATGCAGATTTAATTAGGCGGTGTACTTACTGTCGGCCGCCGTGGTCCACCAGGATGTAGAGCTGGTGGTCGCTGTTCTTGAGCCGCTCTGCCGTGGTGATGGGCTTGGTCAGACCTTGTGCCGCTGATGACGCCTCTCCCATCGCGTTTATGATGTCAGACAACTTCTTCTGTGTGTCCCTACAACAATACAAACAACTCAAATAAATGACTGTGTAACACAAAACACAAAACACACTTGGTTAAAGTTCCACAAAATTAATTTATTAAATATCTTAATATATATATTTCGACTTATTAGGCCATCATCAGAAGAATGAGATACAAAGAGTGTTGACTTACAACATTAAAGCCGGTTTTTACAACAAAAATACCCTTCGTAACAAATAAGTGAATAATAAATTAAGTCAAAAATCCAAGAGCTCATCCACCAACTCCAGCGAGAGCAAAACACCGTACACTTCATCGGGGTACCATCACATGTCGGGATAAATGGAAATGAAGCGGCGGACCAAAAAGCAAGAGAGGGCACGAATTTAATCCACTCCGAAGAACACCTCAAAAACTTAGACTATGACTGGAAAAATTATGCAAAAAAGCAAATAATGAAACAGTGGGAAATTGAGTGGCAGCGTACATCAGAAAACAAATTAAGAGAGGTCAAGAACTCTATTAAACCGTGGAAAATACCCGGCTCTAGGAAAGAACAAATACTTATAACCAGGTTAAGAATAGGGCACTGTCAACTAACACACAAGTTCTTGTTTGACAGCACAACAACCGATAGATGCCCTACCTGCCACACAAAAACCTCAGTAAAACATGTTCTCACCGAGTGTCCCCAATATTACGAAGAAAGAAGAAAGTATGCGATGCCCAACAATTTGTGCGAAGCCCTGTGCAACGACCCAGTGCAACTACAGAAGACCCTTAATTTTCTGATAGCCACAAAATTAGACAAATATATTTAAATATTAAGTAAATGTACTCATTATAAAATGTAATCAATGTAAAACTAAAAATTGTAAACCAATGTAACTGTTATAAAGACGCTAATAGCAGTATGCTGATGCGTCTCTAATTATAAATAAAAAAAATAAATAAAAAAATCCATTACATCCCATTCAGGTATTTATAAAATCAATTGTCACAATTGTGAGGCTTACTACGTTGGTCAGACGAAACGAAATTTTAAAATAAGATATAAAGAACACATGAGAGCGTGGAAATTAAATAAACCAGAGTCATCAAATGTAGCTAAACATTTATTAGATAACAATCATCATTGTAAAGAAGAAAAATTAAGCATCCTACATCTGGAAAACAAATGCGGTAAACCTATGTATTTCTCATACCCTTTTCACACTAGATCTTTAAGATCGGATGTTTAAGTGAATGGATCTTTAACGCTAATGTGAAACCGTACGGCCTCGTCTAAACACGACCGATGTTTAAGACAGAGATCTGCGTCTTAAACTTCGCCCGCATTGCCAACTTAATTCCCATTATAAAAAAATACTCCTTGAATTTGTGCTTCTTTTCTTTTATCTATGTTCAGCTGTTATCATTTTATATATCGAGGTTATGAGAAGATTATTTGCGTTATTATTTAAATAAATATAAAAAATAAACTTCTCCTAACCTCGATATACAAAATAATGACAGAATAAATTCAAACGATATGAAATTATGTTGGCAATACATACTAGCTTTACATGGAGATTTCTTCTTCAAATTAAACATCAAGTGTGAAAGCAAACCGATATTAAACATCGATGAAGTTTAAGTTCAATCGTCTTAAAGATCTAGTGTGAAAAGGGTATTAGAAGCTTTCGAAATTAAATATGCACTTAAGAAAGGGCATAAACTCATAAATGAACAATTAGATCTGTTAGAATCGCCGATACTCAAGACGTTGGTCAATGGTATTCCCTAATGCTGCGTTCAGAACCTCTCAATTAGGAATTAGAATTAGTACTTAGAATTAACGTAAATATTTGTTATACGTAACTGTACGTTACCGTTCACAACCTTCAAAATTAATACTTATACTTATAAATTAAAATTAGATGTTTATAGACTGCAAACCCTTACGTTAATTTATAATTGACGCATGCGCAATAAGCACTTGTCAACCTAAAAATTTCTATGACCATATTTTTTTGCTTCTATCCACATCTTTGTGTTTTCTATGTGTATAAATATAAATTTTTCCTCTATTTCAACTCTTTTCAGAACCATGAAACACTCAAAAACTCATTAGCAAATGTAAACAGCTGCCAAATATCTATCGATAAAGTAGAAATCGATAAAAATATCTGTCAGTGGCTTAATATCTTAATTTTTATTGTGAATGCTGCTTAATTTCTACGTATAGTGCGTTCGAGGGTGAGTTTGCAGTACAGGGCATATGGAGTAGTTCTTTTTCATACTCTCTAATGGGTTTACAGAATGACGCTATCCTTTTCTTGCTGGTCGACGTTGCCAGCTCTAAAACGCGCTGATCTGTGAAGACGCAGTAATCTACAAATGGCCATTTGTTTTTGTTGAGTGTTATTTTGAGTTTTATAAGAGTTGATTTTTGTAAATAATACCAGTTTTTCATATTATTATAATTGACACATTTGACACTTTTACAACATTTGGCAACACCGCTCCCATTTGCCATAAGAGCTATACTGCAAACTCACCTTCGAACGCACTATAGAAATTTTATGTTAAGTACTAATTTCACGTTAATTCTAATTTATAATTTGGAGGTTCTGAACGAAGCATTATCCCCTATCTTGTAACTTTAAAATAAAACTTGTCTCTAGAACAGCGTTTCCCAAAGTGTGCTCCGCGGAACCCCAGGATTCCGCGATAAAATTCAGGGGTTCGCGGGACAAGGTGCTCTTTATATCATTCTTGTATCAGAAAAATGGATATTTAAAAAATAATAAAAAGGATTTAAGATATAGTTAAAAATTTATTCAAGAAAAATACAAAAATAAATAATACAAATACACAGAAAAAACAACTTTCTGGTCTGATATATATGACCAATATCCTCATTTATCAAAAAGGGCTATTTAGTTTTCGTTACCGTTTGCAACTACCTATATGTGTGAATCTGGATTTTCAAAATACGTTGATACAAAATCGGAATATCGCTGCAAACTAAACGCTGCACCAGATATGCGAATTTGATTATCCAATATTATACCAAATTTTGAAAGGATATTAGAATTCAAAAAGCAAAAGCATGCTTCTCAGTAAACCTAGCTGTATTAACAAAGAGTATCACACTTTATATGAAAAATATGAATTCATGATTTTTTTTTTAAATTTTAATGTTCTTATTTTAGGAAGACAATGAAAATGACTACTAATTTATAAACTTTTACTTTTCTATCGTTATTATAAAAGGAAAAAGTTTGCAGTAATGTCTTTTTTTTTGCATTTATAGTATAAAAAAATTTCAATAAAAGACTTCCGTGATTTGAACAATGCATTGGGATTCCGCGACAAAATAAGTTTGGGAACCACTGCTCTAGAAACACTAACAGGGTTATTTTGAACAAAATGTGTTAACTGTAAGGAAGCTGTAAAGATCAAAATATACCATATCTATTAACTCAGGTCTGATTTGTAACAGCTTTGTTAAAATGAAGAAGTCTGTCCAGAATAACCCAATAATATCAGGAGTAAACCATAATACACCCTATGCATATGTATGGTTCCGAAACAAGCGGTGAGCACCTCATAATTTAAAAATATATGCGAAATAAGATCCAAACATGGCATCCAGATTTTTTGATTTTTCTGCAGTATTTTAAAAATTCAAATCTAAGATCAAGTTATACCAAGTTATAGTACGTCCCGCACTTATGTATGGCTCCGAAACATGGACCTTAACCAAGCGAGATCGACAACACCTCATGGTTTTAGAAAATAAAATATTATGCAGAATCTTTGGTCCCATTCAAATTAATGGTGAATGGAGAACCTGTAAGAACAAAGATATCTGAGAACTGTACTCAAGGCCAAGTATCACCCAAGAACGCAGACGATTACAGTGGATACGACACGTGATGATGGATGACAGAATGGTTAGGAAGATATGGGAAGGAAGATTGAATACCTGTCGACCAGTGGGAAGACCTCGCAAGAGATGCAGAGGTCAGCTAACTGAAGATCTGATAAGTATTGGTATACAGGGTACTTGGCAGGACTTGACAATGAATAGATCGAGATGGAGAGCTTATGTGAGTGAGGCCAAAAGTCAACCTGACTGATAGTGCCCAAAGAAGAAGAAGATGAAATAAAGAAAAAAGTAAATTTGCCAGTTTATTCATTGGAATATTCTAATGACTGCTGGTTAAGGATTGTCTTGGCCTGTTTATTGAACTCTATTATACATGTTAAAACTATATGCATAACACATATAAAGTATGTTTCATTTATTAAAAGGAGCAGTTATAAAGAAAAATAAAGTCAACATCAGATAAAGATAAAAAAAATCAAAGATTAGACCACAGAAAAATAAGAATTGACCAAATTCAAACAAAATATATTTGAGACCACAGATTGTCCAATGTTGCTGTTGTACTGTTATTTATTTATTTTTAATTCATTACTCTTCATAAATTTTTTACAAATAAAATGATTTTATTACGTAAACAAGAACCACGCAATGAAACATTTTCATATAAAACCAGTGGCGAAGGGAAACCTCCGCTAGACTTTCCCTCCCATAAAAGAAAAAAAAATAAATAAAAATTAAATTTTTTTTTTAAATAATATTTAGATAAATCTTCAAAAATACATCAAATTATGTTCTATACAAATTTTTGTCCAAGGCTTGGTTTACTAGTTACGCATTAATTATCATGACCATGGAAACGTTACATATAATTATGAAAAAATTGAGACGTCTCAAATAAAATTATTAGTTATTACATTTATAGTAACTTTTGTTCAATAAATTTTTTCGAAATATTTTTCTGTTGCTAAATATTCGCAAAAATCTTAAAATCGACACGAGTAAACTCCCATTTCTAGTCAACCGATCTTCATAAAAAACAATAGGGTTCTTCCCATTTAATAGGAGAATTTTTTAGTACCAGAACGAATTCTCTAAGTTGAACCGTTCTTGAGTTATCGTGTATACACACACACACAGACACACACACAGACACACACACACACACACAGACACACACATACAGACGGCACTTCGAAAATAGGTTTTTTAGATTCCCTGGACCATGAAACGTGGTCATCTCTCAAAATCTCGACATCGAAAATTTTCGCGATTACAATACTTGCCCCTTATATATTAAGGTCGGGCAAGTAAAAATATGCTAAAACAAGTTCAGATTTTTGGCATCCAGATTTTTGGACTTTAAATAAGATCTGCCATCCATTAATTTGTTTAGAAAAACTTCTTTCAACAGCTTATTGGAGCTTAGTGAGTGAAGTAAAATTTTTTGTATTAGTTGCGTTATTATAATTTTTATATTTTTGTCCAATCAATATATTGATTATAAAACATTTTATTAAACACCACGTATTATATAACATAATGCATAAGCTAAATGTGAAATTTGAAGCAAAAAATGATAAAATTCTTCGAAATTTAGCAATAGTTAATTGAGTTGCCATATACAGTATTACCTAACACATGACATCATTTTTAAATTTAGTTTTATACCGGAAAATAAATGACAGTAACATAACATTTGGAAGTTAGAAAGTATCATTAATACACATTTAAAACAATTTAAACGCAAAATTTTATATAACAATTTCATTATTAATAGAAAATAAAGTGTAAGTAGCATAACATTACTGGGCAAGTTTTTGAATCGTCAAAATTGACGAAAAACAGACGAAAACAGGAATATTGGAGTAAACAGGAGGAAAAGATGTGCAGGATGTGCGGGGAGGAGGAGGAAGATATAGAGCACCTCGCGAAGAGGTGTAGAGAGATGACAGTATGGTCGGGGAGCACATTAGACCTGCTGCACGCAGATGGAAGGGGGGATAGGTGGGCGAGGGAATTAGAGGCAAGAAGGATGGAGATTGGGGAAGGATAACAGGAAGGGGTAAAGGAAAGAAGGAGGAGACCCGGTGGGAAGCAGAAGGGGAGAAATGGAAGGAAGGAAGGAGGATGAGGTTACCTAGAAATGAGGAGGAAGAAAGCGAGATAGGAGGAGGGGCGAAGAAATGGTTAGAAGGGAAGAGAATGAAATAAAATAAAAGAAAATAAAGCAAAGATGGGCGAGAGAACAGGAAGCAAGAAGGAAGGAGATCGGAAAGGGAAACCAGAAGGGGAACAGGAAGAAGGAGAGGGACATTGGAGCAAGAAGATAGAAAAGGGAAAAACATTGTAAATTGTAAATTGTAGTGGATTGTTTTTTTATGTATTTTTTGATTGATTTTATTTGGTTTTATTTTTGTAATGGCTAATACCCTGAACGCCGCAAGGCCTAGAGAAATAAAGAATATATATATATATATATATATATATATATATATATATATAACAGACGAAAATAAACATTGCTTTGGACTTGGCTGTATACTTGAGGAGAAGTTAGTTGGCCGGTGACGGGTAAAAAGAGCATTAGGTTTCACCGAGGAAGTTATCAAAATCAAGCGACACTGAGAAATAAATATGACTATTTTCTTCACACTTGTCACTCTTGTTACCGTAGCACCGCTGCTTATACAAAAATACATACATTTATCTGAATATATTCAAATGTAACAAACAAAGCCACTATGGAAGTACTTGGTACGAGTAATTCAAATACATTATTGGTAACTTACACAGAATTCTACAGTTCTCTATCGATCGATCGGATTCTCCTGAACTATAATAGCAGAGCTAAAGTGAGAAGGAGAAATGTAAATCAAATCTGAGTATAACACAGGAAGTGTAAGGTGGGCAAGTGGATAGAACGTAGATTAATGCTTCTCAAACGAGGTCCATGGACAATATGGTCCGGGATATATATTATATATTGATGTCAGATTTTAGTGGAACACTCCCAATATATAGAAATATAGAAAAATTCACTTGTATATATTAAATTTGTTACAATTAATCTTTTAAATATTAAGTAAAGGACGTGAAGGACTATTTCCTAATGACTCATGCAAACAGATCATTAATAATGTTTCAAAATCACTCACACTTCAAGTCTTCCTTTTTATATCTAGATCTAAAATTTCGCGTCATTAAACAAAAAATTAATTCCAGACTGATGTGTCAGAGTTACCTTGAATTATGTCTCATACATATAAAAACAATTTACAAGCATGCAGTCGACAATCTGTGAATAAATATAATACTTACATACATTTAATGATATTAAGGAGAGGTAGACGATGCAATGGATAGGACACGTAACAATAACAGGAGGACCAGAGATAATGTATAGCAAGCGCACACCCAGGAATCTTTCGTGGGGGGTGGTGGGGTTCAGAATACGAAATTGCTTTAAAAAGGTAGGAATTGGAAATTTACGTAGGAATCGGGTATGATCATAGCAGTTGCGTAAATATGGACCCGCGGAAGGACCGCACCATTTAGAGGTCCATCGAACTTCTATATGAAGTTTTTACGTTTTGATTTTCCAGGCAAAGTTGATAAACTTACTAGGGGACTCAAAAAAGAAATTACGTGAGGACCCAAATAAAAATATTTGAAGTTATGCAACTGTATCGAAGCCATAACTTTTTAGTGCAACTGCAACATATAGGGAAAGAAATTTCCCAAACGATAAACAAGAAACCTTGAAATACCTGACCCTTAACAGAGCATGATCCGTTTTAAAGAACAAAAGTATCGACCAGTGGCGGATCATGACAAGTGGAGGCCCTAAGCGGTAGAAATAAGGGGGCCCCAAAATCAATTAGGCCAAAAATAAGCTTATTTGAATCAATTTACAAATTAATTTAAAAATTTTAAACTAAAACAATTTTCAAGGAAAAAAAAAGTATTTCGCATTATCAGGTTATTTATTTTATCAATTTTGATAGTTTTAATGATTTTTTTTTTCTCATTGAATTTCGGGGCCCCCCGCGGCCTCTTAGTCCGCGTACCGTATAATCCGCCACTGGTATCGACTGATCATGCAAAAAATAAAAAAATGTTGAGATCAGCTGACAAAAAATCAAGCATTGATATAAAAGATGCCTAAAAATCTGACACTTAACAGAGCACTGGAAAGTGTAAATAAGGACTAAATGATGCTAAGAAAAAAAATAAATAAAAATACTGATAATAAATAACTTGTAGAACATAATAGAAAGAATTTAATTTTATAAAAGTTGGCTGTAACACGAACACTCCCGGAGTCTGTACCGGCGTCCCCGGAGCTTTAGAAACTGGAGACGGAGCTTTAGGACAATGCCCGGAGTTTTGCTCGCAACTGTATCTAAATAATTTTATGCACTGGCATTTCTTTAGCCAATATATTTGCCGCAAATTAAACTATTATCGGCTATATATAATAAATGTATTGCTTGATCCTATGACATTTTACAAATAGTCCAGAACTGTAGAAAAATGCTTAGAGTTTCGTATCAACACCTAAATGTGAATCTATTTAAAATTTTTGGCGCACAACAACCATTACCACCTCATAATAAACATAGATCCGACAATAACCAATTAATATTTAGAGCACAGCATCCACAATTGTCGCTTCAAAATAAACGTAAAATGCCCCTGTTTTTGACATTTTACAATCACACAATTTTGGTTGATAAAAATTTATTATATAATTGTGATAATAGCCTATTAATAATGTGTGAAAATCTTGAGACACCACCCAGAAACACAAAGAAAATCCCATATGTTGTTCCGCCTCAATCCATCAAAATAATCTAATAAGATACCGCGACTTGAAACACGATAATCAAACTCAAACTTCAAAAATATAAAATAAAATGACATATGTCATTAGTCTGTCATATATAAAGATAATTGATAAGGAGTGTTTACCATAATTTTCTCCTGTCCCCTGTAAATCCCGGTGGAATCATGGTGTTGGTAATTTTCGTAATGTCCTGTTTGAAAATATCCCTGACGTCGAATGTAAATTCCATATTTATGTTTGATTTTGTACACTTCACAATCGAGCACTAGACACTACAGCGATGTAAGCATGACTGAACCAGGTTCGGTTCCGTTCCGACAGTCTCGCCTCCCTAGTCGACAGCGGTTTAGCGGACACCGCGAGCAAGCTATGACTCCGCTACACTTACTTTTTGTTTTTAGACATAGCCGTGGCTATAACATCTTCTAAACAGACACTCTCACATTTAAACCTGTTTTTAAACACCGGAAACAAAAAGACTTGCAAGAAACATTTAATAAACTCATCAGACCTTGTCAAGGTGTGATATTTATTTACTTCTCCTGATTCATTTCAAACAAACAACTACCAGTTAATTAATCTTAAAAGAAACACTGCTTTTATTGTAATGCAAAACCAATAGATATTTTTGTTTACATTGTATGAAAGGTTCCTTTTACCTCCAAGTTACGCCTAAAAAGAAAATCTTAAAATTTTACTATTTGAATTATATATAAAAAAAATAAAATAAATCTTAGACCTCTACACTACGAATTTTTGTTCTCTTTCTCTGCTATATCGTCCACTAATTGTTTATTACTAAAGTCTAAAAAAATATATATTTTATTATCTCAAAAAAAGTTTTATTTGGCATTCAGCAAATATAGCTATTTGCGCAAAAAAGGTAGAGTTGGACCCTTAAATTATGATTTTTATTTTGTTCTGTTTTCTATTTTTTCTAGAACTAGAAGCAGAACTAGATTTTGAAATCTAGTAACTTTTAACGTTTGAATCGGTCCTTTGACTATTTTGTTCAAACGATTCACTCGTTTTAAAGTAAGCTTGTGACAGTTAAAAAGTATTAAAAATTCCGTTTAGTGCCGCTTAAGCGAAAGAAATAAACTATAGATTCCCTACAAGTGGTTTGTGCCTATCTAAAAAAAAAAAAAATTATTGCGTTATTAAAAAAAAAAAAAAAAAAAATCCGGCTTAAGTCCTTAAATTGTAAGTTTTTTCCAGTAGATTGTTTATTCCCCAAATTAGATCTAAAATATTTGAATTGAATTTTTCAAATATTGCAAAAAAAGGTCCCTATATTTTATTAAAAAGTAATAAGTAAATAATATAAATATTAACATAGTCCCTTATACTATAAATTATTGGACTTTTTCATAACTAGATTCGGCACTAACTGTTTATTCTAAAGTCTAATAAATTTTCAAAATTTTTGTTTTTTGCATTATTGCAAAAATAAGAAATTAGACTAATGTCGGGTTGCTAACGTAAGAGTTTTCTCTAACTCGAGTTAAAATCATTTGTTTTTGTATGTTGTAGCATACAAAAACAAATGATTTTAACTCGAGTTAGGGATAACTCTTACTTTAGCAACCGGCCATTAGAGTTTTAAACTATCGGGCTTTGAGCACTTTCTTTAAATTATTTAGTTGATATTTTTGCACATTTAATTTGTTGTCCTTGCTAACCAGTGGCGTGTAAAGCGGAAATGCCCTACATGACGAGTCACTCTTGTTAAAATGAAGTAATATCGATCATAGTCGGAATTTCTGGTAGGGCACACCTACATCACAAGCATGCGCACCTTAACATACACATTTCACCAAAAAAATTAATATAAAAATAGAAAAAAACGCAAAAAATAATCAACAATAAATGCTGAATAGGTGATTAACACTTAATGCGTCCATTTATTGTGTTACTATAGCAACTAGAATCTTTTTAGAAAGTAAAAAATGGAAACTATCGCAATCTGTTAAGATACAATAATTAATAATGACCTTTTCGATTTATTAACTTTGCACATTTTATTAATTAGATCCAATTAATATCAATTTGATAAGAGTGCTTCCATCTACGAGGCAATATTCAATTTAAGACAGTGTGTTTAAAGAGTTCTGTGCCATTGATTCGAGTCTGCTCCTGCATTTTAGTTCCCCATCCTAGCGTTTTAACCAGATGGCGCTTTTGTGATCATATCCGCTATTGGAAAGTACGCGGCGCTCTCTACGTACGTTTTGTACTCTCGAAATTCATCAATATTAACAATTGTTGTTTGATTTTGTAAAAACCAATTTGTATATTTTTTTATGTGTTAGATAAATATGTGAATTTTTATGTTTCACGTGCAGACATAAAATTTATGTCGTCTTATTGGTCAGAAATTATGTTACTGCCCTGTATTAGATCACTAAAAATTGAGTTAAAAATTTATTTCTTTTCGATCGAAAATTTTAAGAGCTCAGATGTCCAACTTTCTAATAAAGTAGTTGATATAGTTCATAAAAACTGCTAAATAAATTTAAGGGAATTATTATGATATATTTCAGCTCTCAGAGCCAAAATTCCGCCTAAAAAATTAAAAAAGATGTATTCGGAGTAAATAAAATCCATAGAGTCTTTTTGACAACATGTATTTAATCTAGAAACCCTCTTGACATCTTGACATCCTCAGGCGCTAAAAATACAACGACTACCATGATGTGTACAATGTTCTGTATAATACCCTTTTCACACTAGAACTTTAAGACGAGTGAACTTAAAGTTCGCCGATGTTTAACATCGGTATGCTTTCACACTTGATGTTTAAATCTCCGGTGCTGTCATCAGCTACAGTAATTTTGTCCTTAAGTTACCGTCATGAAATTACCAGTTTTGAACTGTCGGCGCAGACGCACATTTTGAATTATTATAAACATATATGGATATTTCATTTCATTCTACAATAAAGACACTACAATAAAGAATATATTACACCTGTATTAACATGTAAGTCGATACATTCTATCTCAATTATTGTAGCTCTGTATTTTATTAAACACATTATTAAAATACATAATTTTATTATAAAAATAAGTATAAACTTCTTATAACGTCGATATAATACAGTATTCTTGTTTATGATAATATAAAATGTTGACAGCACAAATTCAAAGAGTATTTTTTTATAAGAGAAATTATGTTGGTAATGCGGACGTTGTTTAAGACGCAGATCTCTGTCTTAAACATCGCTTGTTTTTAGACGAAGCCATACGGTTACACATTAGCGTTTAAATACACATTCACTTTAACATCCGATCTTAAAGTTCTAGTGTGAAAAGGGTATAAGTTAGTATAAAGTATTTACTTATCCGTGTAAAATACAAAATAGTTTACAGGATTATCACAAGGATAGATAAATACTTTATATTTACTTATATATAACATAGTAATATTGTAGTCGTATTTTTAGCACCTGAGGATGCCAAGTATATATTGGCGAAACGTTGCGTTTCTAGATTAAATGCTAAAAAGCTCAAGAAAACTCTATGAATTTTATTTACTCCAAATATATCTCCTTGGACATCGTCTATTTTCAACAATTTCAAAAGAATATCCAAGAATTTTTTGGGGCGCTGCTCTATCAATCAAATGGAGTATGAGATCCAGGAAGACCAAGGAAAAGATGGGCGTCGCAACAAACTGCACATTGCAAGCTATGAGCGATCAAAAGTTCTTTTAAATTGAAAATTAAATTTATAGTTTTATCTGATTTATTTAAATCTTAAAAAATTGGGAAAACCTCAATTAGTAATACATATTTTGTGTTTTTATTTCGAAACTGAACGACCATCCTCTAAACCAGCAGTTCTTAACCGGGGGCTCCCGACCCCAGGGGAGTCCCGAAAAGACCTTAGGGGGTCTCGAAATTAAAAGAAAAATTACATTTTTACCAGTTTTTGCTTTTAAAATTACAATAAAATTAATTATTAAACAATAAATTATTAAGAACATCTAAAATATTATTTAAAACATTTTCTTGGGGTATCCAGAAAATATTTAATACTAGGAGGTCCTGAGTTAAGAAACGCTGCTCTAAACGATTTATTAACGGCCCACATAGTTTTTTAAACTAGAAATAAGAGCAATTAGGAGTGGAATATAAACATTAGAAATGCGGTAGATAATGGAATACATACTGAATATCAGAGCCGCAGTAAGGAAAACTTGCGCTAGGGGCAGAGCCGTGTTTTGGTGCCCTTGGCAAATAAAATCTCTCAAAATTCAAGTGATGAGCAAAAAAAAAGGTCCTCAACTCCCAAAATCCAAGTGACGAGCAAAAAAAAGGTCCTCACCTCTCAAAATCCAGAGAAAAAAAAAAAAAAAAATAGGTCCTCGCTTTCGCAATGGCGCCCTTTAGTCAAGCCCGTCAGCGCCCTTCTCCTTAGTGCGCCCAGGGCCGTCGCCCCCTCCGCCGCCCCCTTACTGCGGCTCTGCTGAATATGGCAAAAATTTAATGGTAATTTTAAATCATGTAAGCTGATATAGACAGATTAAGACAATTATAACTAGGCAATGAAATTAAAATAATACACCTGAATTTATATTTAGCTGGCTAATATGGTTGTAATAATAATAATAATAATAATAATAAGTTTATTGACTACAATACATCAAATAGTTGTTTACAGTCAGTCAAATTACATAATTAGGTATACAAATTAGAAAAAAAAAATAAAAAATGTTATAAATATAGACCAGTTTTGTGGTTTTTGTAGATGAAAACATGACTAGAAAACATGAGAAGACAGGATTTTCAATGATATATTGTTTTATTTTTCTTTTAAATATATGAAATGGGGCATTTCTGAGGTTAAGGGGAAGGAGATTAAAAAAGTGCTGAGAATAGTAATTTGCACTGTACCTACAATTATTTAGTCTGATGAAATCCGGACATAGATTTGATTTGTTTCTAGTATTGTAAGTATGAATATGTCCATGAGTAATAAAATCACCAAGATGACTGTGTGCATAAAGTAGGCAATGTATAGACTAATGGCCAATAAAACAATATAATAATAAAAAAAAATTATGTAAGCAACCAACTAAACACTTCTGTTAAACTGTTTGCTTACCATTCAGGGGCATCTGCTATAGCTAAATATTAGGAAATGTCACCACAGTCTGGTTGGCTCAAAAAAGTGACTGTAAGCAGGGCCGCCGCGTCAGGGTGGCAAAGTTGTGACCAGCACAAAGGCGCCTGATTATAGGGGGCGCCATTCAAAAAAAAAATATAATAGTTAATTTTTATACAATATACAAAATTTAAAGAACTAAATAGAGGATGTTTGAATACGAAGCATCAGATGAATTTTTAAAGGATGTTAAACAAATGACCAATCTACGCTGTTTATCTTTAAGTTTTGGTATCATTTCGTCCAGTTGCAGTATATTTCTGCTGTGATCGATGAGCCAGGTTTTTTTTTGTTAGTTTTCAAGTTACCTGTACGAAATTTGACTAATCAATTTGATATTGTCTGCTGCGTAGTAACACTAGAGCCAAATACACTATAAAGGTTTCGCGCGGTCTGCGATACCGTAGTTCTACGTAAGAACTAATACTTCATAATAATAATAATAATTATTATTATTATAATAGTGCGAATATACGACCGTTCCATTTTCAACAAAACTAATTTTAAAAAAAGATTTTGGCATATTTTAGAGCATACAATGATTTATTTAAACAGGCGAGATGTGTAACTTACCAACAAAAAAAAAAAAAAAACAGTAGTAGAATATTAAGCGAATGTCAAATAATAAGCTGTTAAGTTGGCAATATTATTAACTACAAATTTCATCCTCGACGACCTGATACATCAAAATAGAGTCTCCTAATAGCTAGAACAGTACTGAAAAATTCTGTGATAATTTGCCACATATTCTCCATAATTCTCGAGTTTTTTTCCAAGTGTAATATTTCACATTAGACGGCCATAAAGTAGTTCTTAATGTGCTCCAACTTCCGAGACATGTCCACGGAGTTAAAAGTTATGAAATACTTGCAAGTCGCTCCCCAAAGATATCATATAACGTGCTATATGTCACATTTCATATCACTAATATTAAATAACATTTATTTCAAGATCTCAAACATTAAAAATTCATCAAATACCCGCAAAATTTTAATCAAACACCGCATTAATTCATAATCTTGAACAAGGCACGGCACGCCAGAAATTCTACAAATTAATTTATAAAATAATCAAAATGAAACACAGATGTTCAGAAAATGTGACCGCTGTTAAAGGGATAGTGATCGGGGATGTGTTGTGCGAGAGTTGTGGTACTGCTGGGCTGGTGCAGATGGTGAAGATGAAAATACACCGCTGAATCTTAAATTCGTGAAATAGTGTTTGTGGTCATAAACGTCCGGTCTCCGAGAGCAGTGGTGGCACCGCAGATTTGTTACTTTCAGCGCAACCTATTTCATAACATGACACCTACTACCTGCCCAGAGGTATATGTACAACTGACCACTGCAACAATTCATTGTTCTAAACTAAGAAAAAATTTAATAAACTGAAAATAAATAACGTATATTGTATGCGCTTCACAATTTTGATGCTTTCAACTAGGTTATTCAAAATTGTGTACCCTCTGCTTCTACGATATATTTACAATATACCCTCTGCTGGTTTTACTACTACAGTACTGGCCATATTTGCTACCAAAGAAACACACAGACAGTCAGACACGTGGATTATGGTATAAGCAATGATGTGAACCCTTTTTAGGCCGGGTGCTAATTAATTATTTCAAGATTCTTTCTCTGCTTCTCCATGACAAAAAGGAAAACAAAATATATAAGTAAAAAAGTAGGCATTTGAACAAGGAATGCTTTATTACCGACCGCCAACATATATAAGGGATTATACCGATTTTGATATTTCGTAATTTCGATGGATCTCCACAAATTGAGGTCCCTACATAACGTTTTGACTATTTTTAGAATGATATCTGTCGGTCTGTCTGTCCGTCTGTCCGTCTGTCCGTCTGTCCATCTGTCTGTCTGTCCGTCTGTCCGTCTGTCCGTCTGTCCGTCTGTCCGTCTGTCCGTCTGTCTGTCTGTCCGTCCGTCTGTCTGTGTATACGTGCAGAGCAAATTTGGCTAAAAGGATTTTTATGAAACTCCATATTTAAGCTTTTGACATCAATGGCACGAATTGAACAACTTTTGGTAAAAATCGGTTGACTAGAAATGGGAGTTTACTCGTGTCGATTTTAAGATTTTTGCGAATATTTAGCAACAGAAAAATATTTCGAAAAAATTTGTTTAACAAAAGTTGCTAAAAAAGCAATGACTAACAACTTTTGTTTGAGACATTTTTTGATAAAATGAAAAAATTTTGAAAATTTTTTAGTATCTATTATTAAAAGTAAAATTGAAGTATAGTCGGATTGCTGATAAGTGACTGTTCGTTGCTACAAGTATCGATATTCAATACTATATGCTTTCTCTGTCTATATCATTATAATTATTTGCATACCCATAGTAACGTATAGTGACGCAAGTTGACAACTAACCTTCCAAATTATTTGAATAAAAAACCAAACATTAGAAAGAAATGGCAAGATTCGTAGATATCTTTACTAATTAGAGCGCGAATTAGAGCAGTACTCAAACAAACAAAATTATTAATTTTAAGGTTATAATTATAAATAAGGAAAAATTTATAATCATACGTAAATTTTGGATTATAATTTTTTGTTTATTCCAGCAGATTTAAAATTAAAGTTTGTGAATTTTATAATTGGCCGCAAGCCGTATTTTAATTAATATTTATTACCAGACACTGACAGTTAAAGCAAATAACAAAAAACATTTTTAAAATCGCTGAAAAATGGTAACTAGATTATTATATGAATGCACTACTTGATTCATACATGTAACAGTCACCTATCAGCAATCCGATTATATCTATTATTTCATATGTGTTTCGTTTCCATGGTCATGATAAGTAATATCTCTGTTAGAAAATATAAGGCCAAGTTATTTCTACCTTGCTGCTAGAATGTGTTTTATGTGAAAAATTATTATACTTTTTGATGGCAGTTGGTCCTGAGGTAGCCCCAGCTGATTTTTTTTATATGCATTTATAATATGCGATTGCAGGCTGCACATATTTCTTGTTTTTTTTTTTTTTCTTTTTTATCTATAATTTTAACTATTAATTCAGAAAAATGATTAAATCATACCTACCATAGCCTAAAATCAGGAAGAGTAACATCACTTTGGATAGAAACACCCAAAAAGTCTACCTTATTTAAAGAAATATCGACTGAACCATCGTTTTCCACAACATATCTGTGTCAAGCAAAATATTCAGAATTAACTTTTCTAAAAAAAAAAAAAATACAAACCCTGTTTGCACCCGGAATATGATTTAAGATGTTGATTGACATCATAAAAATTAATGAAGATGATCCAATTTTTTTTTGAGACCCCACTATAAGCCCCACTATAGATCCCACAAAAATTCAAGTTAGAGCGGGATGGTAGAAATTGCAAAATTTAATGAAAACCGGGGAGTAGAAATTCATATGGAGTCTCCTTGAATGTGAGACGTCCTTTAAATCCGTGTCTGCTTATTATTTATTATTATTTCCAGGACCGTGGAAATAAACTCAGTGAGTCGAGTGGAGGTGTTTGTTAGTTAGTTAATTTTTTTTTGGCGCGCAGCAACTTTGGGTATTTGCGCCTAACATAGTCTACTTAATAGACAACAGTATGTTTTAAATACAATAAATTAAACAAGAATAAAAGAAAGCTTGCACGGACAAACACAGAGCAGGTATTTGAACGGGGCTCTCACTTAAATTACAAATATTAGAAATTAGTCCAGTGTTAGGCATCCGTCGCACTTCGCCTTTTGCACGGTTCTGATTTTATTTGTATTCTAGAATAATCTTAGAAAATTAAAAATAAGTCTTATATGAAAGACAACTATATCGTCGATGAAAGAGAAAACCTTCAATAAATAGAACAGTTAAAAAATTTGATGATTGCTACCCAAGTTGAAAAAACTGACACTTAACAGAATAAGATGAAGAACAAGTGTGAGTGAGTAAAAGTTGAAATGTTTTCAACCTTTTAACACAGGTTACATTCCAATAATTCAATGTTTAGGTATGTTTTTGACGGGGCAAGTGGTCCTGTTGTCCCTCCCCAGTGTCGGCGGCATTCCCGTCATGTAGTGAAGGAGTGTTTCGGTGTGCAGACACGTCCTATCTCGGACATAAAGCTTGTCCTGTGAGCGGGCAGGCGAGCGGAGCGGGGCCGGAATTAAAGAAAGGAAGGGGCCCCTGGAAGGTGAGGAGCTGCACGGCCCGTGCAGGGGGGACGCACGGGGGGTGTACATGTCCCAGGAGCCTATAAACATAGCCACATAAATTTGATGTTCACTCTGGCTCAAGCCGCGGCCAACAACATGAATATTGATGCCGGATAGTAAGGTAGGGCATCAAGGCAAGACGGACCCGAGTAAGACGTCCTGCACGACTCTGCGATGACCATTCGACACAAAAATAACAACACACACAAAAACTATATAGTAATCTGTTCAAAAAACTGACTAAATTAAAAATAAAACTAAATTTTGCTGCTTATAGCACCGGTTGGCAGACAGCTGTTCATGGGATGGATTTGGAACAGCGAATAATTTTATTATGACCAGGAAAAATGTACAAAAACCTTTTTACGAGAAAAACTGTCATGTCACGCATTCGTATCAGCTACTGTTAGTGGACCCATGCATATCTCCTCCGAGATGAATGGCCTATTTGTAAAACGTGTCACACAAAAAAATCTGTGTACCTAACACATTTTAATCGAAGGCGTTCTGAGTACTTATCCTATGAATTATCAGTCGTCTTAGACGACGACAGAATTATTTTTTGTTTGAAGGCTTGAATTTTATTTTAGACTGTTTATTTACATATGGGATGCTAGATAGTAGTGTTAAGTGCGTGATCTGGTGGTGTTCCCGGATGGGCACACTGACCAGAACCCTGCTCAGAGGAGCACTAAAAATAAGCGGGTGGACTGTATCTGCGTAATCCACGCGATTGTAGAATGTACAAAATAGGATGGGCGAAATAGCGGTTAAATGGAGTTACCTCGTACTGGTGTGCGGTCGGATCAAAGGGCCGTTTGAACTGCAGTAGTCTGGTCCACTCTGGAGAGAGAAGAGATGGGACACACAGCCACGTTGATACACACACAATAAGTCCACAATCGCAAAAATAATAGAAGACGGGGTCGTCTTCTGTAGAGCCCGAAAACGGGGTTTTACCGTAACACAAGGCTGTAATAGCCAGAATTGTCGACACTAACGATACTATAAACGAGCTGCTATCGGAGCGAGCTTGTTCGATACTATATAGAAAAAATATTTAAAACTAAAAAACCCCCACTTATAGATATAGGATTCGCACCGGAACGTAGCGCGAACAGTAGAGATGGGTCGTTCATGAACGAACCAGCTCACTGAGCCGGCTCAGTACACTGACCGAAGTGACACGGTTCACCAAATTGAAATGAGCCGGCTCACGGCTCACTGTCTAGTTTCAAGTTTCAAGGATACGATTGGTCGGGCGGATCCGGATCTGGATCCGGATCTGGAACTTCGCGAGAACTCGGCTTGTAATGTATTATCATAAAGTGTATTTTGTCATCAATTTGTAGGGCAGCTTATTTGAAACTAATAGGCTTAGTCTGTATTTTCTTACAACCATACTATATAAAAATGTTAAAAATATTGCCCAAATCCTAGATGTCCGATTTATAAGGGCAATAAACATCGCCATAAACTTAACACATCTGGTTTAAAATACAGTAGCTACATAAAGTGAATTGTTTGTTTCAAAAATGTTAGATAAGAGCCGGGGCTAAGCGACGTTCTACCTACGAGCGAACGACCGACAACTGACTGACCTGTGTTTCGGGATCATGTTTACAGTTCATATATTGCAAGAACCGGCTCTAAGCAAGAGCCGGCTCTAAGCGACGTTCTACCTACGAACTAACGACCGACCTGTGTCTCGGAAACATGTTTACTTAACCGGATCACTAAGCCGGATCAATGAACCGGCTCAACAAACTGAACGACCTCCACTGATCCGGTTCCGCAAACTGAGCCGTAATTCCCATCTCTACTAGATAGTGCTTGGCACCTTTACAGTATTCTTTGACCTCCCCCACATTTGTTTTTGGAAAAGATTTTTATTAATACTTATGCTTATATTCTGTGTTGTAATAGATACATTTAACATATATATCTAGATACAGATAAGTATATAACAGTGCATATATGAACAGAGGTAGACACCCGCCACCCAAAAGTAATGTTACCAACACTATTAAATCTAGTGACTTTTAACGATGGAATGGGAATGGTAAATCGGGCTTTATAAGACAAATTCAGTGAAAAATGTCTGTTTTATTATAACTTGATTTTTAAATAATTAATGAAATATTACTTTGATAACTGTATAACATAGCAATATGACATCACAATTAAAATTAAAATTTGACATTTGTTGAGATATGGCAATGTGATATAATCCATCTCAATTTGTAATACGAAACTAGATCTGGTTACTTTGGTGACTGTTGTGGTGTAAACAGACTTTGACGTATCCGTGTGAACCAATACTATGATAATATTATAAATGTATTGTCAATATACAACATAAAAAATTGATGTGAAGTGTGAATTTTCACACATTTCAGGGTTTTGCAGGTATTTAGTAAGTGAATGATGATTATTTTGGATGTGAAAACAAATTTTATATTAAAATATTTTTTTTGTTAATTTTAATTCGAATGCCTAATACCATTATTTAGGTTTCTAAATATGTGCAGTATTTTTTTTATATAGCAAGGTTCATTAAGAATTTTAAAAATTGCTCCTATGGCTTCCATTGGTTGTTATAAGTTCCGCCCCTCTGATTTCGTGTACATTGAAACAGAATTAAATTATAATTTAAACAATTTCCACTGGCTATTAAATTTACGCTTTTAAAAATTAAATGCAAAATTTGCCAAAATATAATTAGAATTTTGAAAAAATAATTTAAACAATATAGAAATTTAAAAATATATATATATATATATATATATATATATATATATATATAGTCTCTTTTCCAGGGTTCGATCCCTATCGGATCGGGTTACATGGGTGAAAAGTCAGCGTCAAATACCACTAGACCAGCACACACGTTAGAGTGTTGCTTGTTACAAAGCTATAACTTGTGTACATTATTAGCCAAAAATCACAAAAAATGCGTTTTTTTCCAAAAACCTAATCTGATCAAAAATTCCTGTTGAACTATTCCGGTTCAGACCAATGTACATTACTAAGAATTTTTTCAGATTTTTAGTTTAAACCATCTGGGCTACAGAGTGTGGGACAAAATTTTTTTTGCACAATTTTGGCAAAAATCGCATCAAAATAATTTATTTTGCAAAAATAAAAATTTGATCGTTAACCCACGTACTAAGGGCTTACATTTGATACCCTACTCAGAATTAAAAAAATATATTTTTGTTTTCGATGAGCACATATTTGTTTATATTTTTAGGGGGGTATGTTTTTTAGATGTTTTAGTATTTTTTCTATGTGCGGGTCAAAGAGTTGTACAGTCATGCCAAATTTCAACTCTCTAGGTTTAGCCGTTTGGCTACAATTTTTACCGAACAGACAGACAGACAGACAGACAGACAGACGACAAAATGACGGTATAAGGGTTTTTTGGTCATACCTACAAAACCCTAAAAATGATTTTTCCCTGTTAGTTACGTATTACAAAATGAGACAAATATTATCTATTACAATTTTACATTTCCATGTTTCCATAATATGTGTGTTTTAGTAGTATGTCAAATAGTTTTGTTGTTTAATAGTGTATAATAATTTTTCAATTTTCTAATTAATAAAACTTTTGTTATATTTCACTTTTGGCGTTCACCTTTAGTGTAAAATAATAACAATATTTGAATCATAAATTGCAATATTTTGGGCAGATTAGCCAATATCAAAAAATTACTTAATATTTGAGATGCATGCATGTAACTTTAAAAAATGAAAGTACTATCTACTTCCGCACGAAACTAAGAAATGAATTACCTCAGTATTATTTTATAAAAATAAAATATCTGAAATACCTATACAAAATACTTAAATTTAAAATATAATTGACAGAGGAGTCCGTGTATTCTTGGTGAAACATATTTAATATAAGATTAATAAATAAAACACTCGGTAAGTTTCACAAATATAAGTTTAATATGCTCTATACGTATTTCGGCAGTGACGCCATCAACAGCAGCGTTTCTCAACCGGGGGGCCGCGGCCCACTAGGGGGCCGTGAAGACTTTGTCGGGGGGCTGCGAAGTAATACAAGATCGAAGCATGAAAATATATATATATATATATATATATTTTTGTTATATTTTTTTATTATGCTCCGAGCTACAGATAACTCAAGAGTATGGATACGAAAGTGTTTAAATCAAAACGGAAGGATCAAAACGAAATTAAAAAACACTTTGAACGCTTTTAAATAGAAATACTTTATTTTCAAGTCATTATAGAGAATACAATTTTTCGTCAACCGTAAAGCTGCATTCCCACCTCTGTAAATCTATACGTTGTACGCTATGGATAATTTTTAAACGAGGTCATTTGGTATGATCGGACATGCTCGTGCTTTGTCGTTGCTATACTACTGTTGAGCGAGATAGTACGAGCTTGTCCGATCATACCAATTGCACTCGTTTAAAAACTATCTACAACGCACAGAGTGTTAAATTACTGAGGTGGGAACGCAGCTTAATAGATATTAAATACATGTTTAAGTAAAGTTGTTTCTCTTTAAAAGCTCTATTTAAAGATATCAAAATGACATACGTTCTCATTTAAAAACTAATTTTGTCCTTGATATCCTTCACTTCCGATTTATTCGGGAAGATTTCATTACTATAATTCAATTTTTTGGATAAACTGTGGTCATCAAAATTTTTCCCCAGCTTGCCAACACGTCGCCTTTTCTAGAAAAATCGTATCCCTCTATCTTGATACACACAATATATATATCGCTCCCTTAATACTACAATTGGGTAACTCGAATTTTGGGTATTTTGAGTTATTTGCATCTACCTATTCAATTATTTATTATCCTTGTAATACTAATAAATACTAAATAAGTGCTGCAATATATTAACTTAAATACAAAAACCCAGTAAAACAAATAAATAAGTGCATTGCTGTTTACTGCTCTTCAAAACTTAAAATTGATTTTCTGAGAAACTACTAATTTCAAGTTACTTGATTGTAGTATTAAGGGGACAATATATAATAATAATAATAATAATAATAATTTTATTGATCCAGAAGATTATATGCATACATAATATTGGACAAGTCATTATTTTTCATATTTCAATACAATTGATTATTATTATGGTCAAAACAGTTTATGATTACTTCCAAATAAAAAATACAGAAAATATTTTTAATATATACAAAATCTTGCATCAGTGCAGTTGTCATAGAAAACTTATCAGTTGTTTTTTATTATTTATTACTCATTCTAATTACATCACTAATAGAAATACTATTAGACGTTAGTATTTAATTAATTAATAAACCAAATAATAATTTATTAATTTCGTCCTTTCAATAAAAAATTACTGATAAAACAGTTTTTGTCAAATATAAAATAATAAATAAGGTTATAAATAAATTTTAAAAAATAAATAAATAAAATTAAAAGTAAAATTTATAAATATCAATATATAAATTAGTCCGTTTTAATGACGTTGTAAAAGATACTCATTAAGATTATAGTAACACTTTTTTATTAAGAAGTCAACAAGCTGACATTTAAATGTTTTAAGTGATCCATAATGTTTCAGGTGTTGCGGCAAATTGTTGTAAATTTTCTTTGATAATATGGTCGGATTGTTAGACGTAATAGCAAATTTAGTTTTAGGTACTTGTAAATGTGCTTTTTGCCTCATGTTGTATGCATGTATATCTGACCTTCTTTCATAATCTGACAAATTTTGTCGTACATATACACAGGCTTGATACACATACATACTTGGTAAAGTCAAAATCTTTAGATTTTTAAATATATTAACACAGGATGTGCTTTGGCTGCAACCAACCATATTACGTAGAATACGTTTTTGTAGCCGAAACAATCTGATGAGTTCTGAACCTGTACCCCAACAAAGTATACCATAAGATAGTATAGAATATATATTTGCAAAGTAATAGGTTCTGACTACTTCTTTACTACATGTTTTGGATATAATTTTTAGTTTCCAACATTCTTGGGACATTCTTTTACACAAAAAGTCAATTTGAGTATCCCAAGTAAGATGCTGGTCCAGATGAATACCCAGAAGTTTCGCAGATGCAACTTGAATGACAGACTTCTTATTTTTAATCAACTGGCTAACATCGTAATTCAATTTACTTTTAGAAAATTTTATGAAACTACATTTCTCATAATTTAAGAGTAGATCATTTGATTGCAACCAATTGCTTAAAGAATGTAAATCTTTGTTAACGTTTGTTACAAGAGCTCGACAATCTGCGTCAGAACCCATTACTGTGGTATCATCTGCAAAAGCTACAAGTTCCGAACTCAGAGCACCCTCTACAATGTCGTTTACATATAATATATACAAGAGAGGCCCCAGTACACTACCTTGTGGGACCCCTTGGATTACAGATAAATGATTTGATTTTGACTCACCAATTTGAACATATTGTGCCCTGTTTTCGAGGTATGATGTAAGCCAATCCAAGGCTTTTCCTCTTATTCCTAGATTTTCAAGTTTCCCTAGCAGTATTTTGTGATCGACACAATCAAATGCTTTTGATGTATCCAAAAATACTGCTAATGTGTGCCGGTTTTTGTCCAAATTTTCATATATAAAATTTAGTATGTTTAAAAGTGCCGTGGTTGTTGAACGTCCTTTTCTGAAACCATGTTGCTCCGATATTATAACTGCCACTCTTCTCCATGAATTCAACAATTCTATTCGACATTATTTTTTCAAATATTTTAGATATGGGAGAGAGCAATGATATCGGTCGATAGTTTTCTACCTGTTCTTTATCACCTTTTTTAAATATCGGAACAACTTTGGCTATTTTCAGGTCACTAGGAAAAATACCTTGAGACAAGGATTTGTTTATTAAATGTGCTAGTGGTTTAGCAATGAATTGAATGCATTTTTTTATTATTTTTGAGCTAATTCCATCATAACCTGAGGAATACGATATTTTCATATTTTTAACAACGTTTGAAACTTCTACTTCATCAGTTGGATTTAAAAATATACTATGTTCGTTCCAATAGTTCATAGTATTTACAATGCAATTACTGTTTGGGGATTTATTTATTGTAGTGTAAAATTTGTTCATGTGATTACTTATTTCTAAGTGACATGTGCAAATTTTACCATTTATATTTAATTTAATCCCATCAGAACTGTCGGATTGCCGTTTACTTTGTAAATTATTTTTAATAACTGTCCAAGTTGCTTTACTTTTATTATTCGAGTTCAAACTCAAATCATTATTGTACTTCCGTTTTGCCAGTTGTATGGTTTTCCTGTAAATTTTCTTGTATAATTTATAATGCTCTAGATTCGCTCTAGTTCCATAGAGGGGCCGCAGGCAATATGTACATAATTTTGGGGGGTCCCATGCCAGAAAAGGTTGAGAAACACTGATCTACAGGAGTTCAAATTACAAACAATTACGTTTGTAATTGGAACTCCTGTAGATGGCGTCACTGCCGAAATACGTATAGAGTATATTAAACTCATATTTGTGAAAGTTACCGAGTGTTTTATTTATTAATCTTAAACTTAAATTTAAATATGAGAGATAGATCTAGAGCTAGATGCAGATACAGATACATATTTCCCTAAAGGGATTTCTTTCAAAAATTCAAGTATAAATCCGCTATGACGTTAATTGTAAGAGTTTGGTAATAATTTTCAAATATACATTTTCTATTTGTTGTGTTTGAAATGTTTTGTAATTGATGCTCTCCTCTGAATGGATAGTTTGTATTGTTGCATTATTAGTGGTGTTTGTTGTAGTTGTGGCGTCCCTGTGTTTTTATTGTAGTATGCAATGGCAGAGTGGAGGAGAACGTCCTGTGAGTCAATGACAATCGAGGAGCGAGGTACGTGCCTCAACCTTCCTCCTAAATGAAAATTAATCATTCATCGAGGTGTCTTTCATTTACAAATAAACTTCTTACATCTCTCCACACCTCGACACTGTCACAACCTCGCACCCTGTCTTAATCAACAGTTACAGGACATCAACGTCAACTACAGCCAACCACCGAATCAACAATGAATCCACAACATAAACTACTCATGCAAAAAACATACAACATGTGATGAGGATGAGGATGAGGATGAAAGAATACATAATGGTAGTGATGATCTGCATTTAGCAAACCACCAAACAATATTATCAGCAGAATTTTGGAATGGAATTTATAAGTCGAAGACTTGGTCCAGTGATGAGGATGAATATTTATAGAATGGTAAAGAAAGTCTACATTTCACAAATCATCAGACGACATCTCAGAAACGATGAGTGGCATTTACAGGGATTTCGCAAACTGTGTAGACCAAGAAATACTTATTGATGAACTATTACGAGCGAAGGACAGAGAAAAGGTTACATATCAGAAACGTTTTGTGCGATTTCTGGACCATAAATTTAATAGAAGCGATATTTGCCTAACTTATGAAGATATAGTGCGTTCGAAGGTGAGTTTGCAGTATTGTCAACTGACAATAATTGAAGCGCCTCTAGTGAGATTTTGAGAAACTGACGGTTGTAGGATAGTCGACTTTGTGACAAGCATGGGAATATGTTCTTAGAAGTGGAAAGACAGTTAAAGACCATTTTAGAGTGTGTTCCCGTGTGTTTCAATAAATATCACATGAAGATACCATTGAACCTGTCAAAAATATCCTACCAAAGGCAGCCATGATGTGAATGCAGTAGCGCCTCTATCGGTAGTGTCAGATGCCAATAGCTCTTATGGAAAATGGGAGCGGTGTTGCCAAATGTTGTAAAAGTGTCAAATGTGTCAATTATAATAATATGAAAAACTCGTATGATTTACAAAAATCAACTCTTATAAAACTCAAAATAACACTCGGCAAAAACAAATGGCCATTTGTAGAATACTGCGTCTTCACAGATCAGCGCGTTTTAGAGCTGGCAACGTCGACAAGCAAGAAAAGGATAGCGTCATTGTGTAAACCCATTAGAGAGTATGAAAAAGAAGTACTCCATATGCCCTGTACTGCAAACTCACCTTTGAACGCACTATAGATTGAAACGCTATAACCTTTTAAAGCTTTCTAACAGACGATTGTTTCTGGATTTGTGTAGCCTTTACAAAAAAGTTAACAATATGGTAGATTGGGCTGAATTGTTGAGTTATTTAAATTTCAATGTACCTCAAATTTATACCCGACAGCAAAATACATTTTATTTAGAAAATAAATTATCTAATATTGGCAATTTTCTCATATTCTTATTTCTTAATAGAAGTGTTACTTATTTTAATAAAATGTTTAATACATGTGATATATTATTTTATCATTGGGTCAATTTAAAAGCAAAATTAAATCTCACCTAAATAATTAATGTACAATATTTACTGTTAGTCATTTTTTTATTGTAACTTTTTTTCTTTTTTTGTTACTATTCTAATAATTATATTATTGAGCCATATTTTTTTTTTGGAATAGGTTACTAAATTGTTTAATAAATTATTATTTTTGTAAATTATCAATGTACCATTTGATGTATATATACTTGTAATTTGTGAAAATCTGTTGTAGGGATTTATCACTGTTGATTTTCCGACGTACAATAAAAATTAAAAAAATAAAATAAAATATGGAGTGAAGTAAAAAGGATAGAGAACCGAATTTCATGGAAACTTCTCGTAAATGATCAATGATTGATAGCTAGGTTGGTTCCCAATATCCAAAATGGATAGTAATTTTAAAAAGAAGAAAATCGGAAAGTAGATCTGGCCAAGATTGGTACCAGGTACCTGAAAAGATATTTAGATTGAGTTCGTAAAGGCTCGGGGTGTTCCGAGTCACTCTGTTTAACTTCAGTCCGCTCGAGGAAACGCGTTTAGAGAAGGAAACCTTTTCTCGAACGCTCTGGAGTTAAAAAGAGTACACTTCGAGCTGTTTTCCCGAACCCACATTTAATCGAACAAGATGAAGGTCTATTGTGAGTAAAGTTAAAAATTTAAGAAGGTTTTTTTTTAGAATCAAAGAAAATAATCGTTGTTTTTCACGAGAAATTTTTGTCTATAACCCAGTTTGAAAGAAATACTTCAGCCATTTGCTACGATTGGTAGTTATTATCGGCGATAATTACTGCCAATAGTCGCAGCAGGCATTTTCACCAAAATAGTATAAAACGTTGACTGGTGAAACTTTTTTGAGTGTTTACAAATTTACTGTTAGAAATCTATTTGAATAAAAAATTGTTAGTTTTGTTTAGATTTTTTGGTTGGGAGTTAAGATATCAAGAAAAACATGGCGAATCATAAAAAGTGAAATACTATCCCGTATTTCACATAATGAAAACAGAAGTGGTAATCGAAACTGATTTTTGGAGTACTCGGTTTCGGTTCTGAAACGAACACTTTTGACTAACCCGGTTTTGGGTACATGGTTCTGCATAATTGGTTTCGAAAACTCAGTTCCGCACACCTGTTTCCGAATACCTGTCCCTGGATAACCAATTTCGAATACATCCGGTTCTAGGTTCAGGTATTCGGAACCGGATAAACCCGAAAGAACAGTTAAAATGAAATAAATAACCATTTTAACACCCGTGTATAACTGGTTGCCTATCATCCAGAAGCTGTCACACAGCTAAATTAATAAAATCTACAAATTCTTATAAATTGATGTAATGCTTGGTTTATATACGGAACAAGAATAAGGAATAGGAAATAAGAATAGTGCACAAGATGTTAAAACATGGCTGCGCCGTATATCGGTTTATGTAGGAATGAAATTTAACTTAAACATAAGAATAGTTGGTAGTGGTTGGTTTATATACGGAACAAGAATAAGGAATAGGAAATAAGAATAGTACACAAGAATAAAAAATATTAAACCGTTTATATAGGACATAACATTTCGTCGCTGCGCCTGCGTACTTGCGTTGGCCTGTGTTTAACATTTGTCACTTGACAGGTTCTGATTCATAAAACCTTTTAAAAAATTTCGTTTATAACCGTTAAAAACATTTTATTGTTGTTTACAACCCTCTGATCACAACTGAAAAACATCTGTTGACCAAACTTTATTACGGCAGACATTTTGATTGCTGTGCGCAGGCTTATCGTGTCTTATTCTTGAAATAAGAATAAAAATGTTGAATGTTACCAACTATTCTTATGTTTAAGTTAAATTTCATTCCTACATAAACCGATATACGGCGCAGCCATGTTTTAACATCTTGTGCACTATTCTTATTTCCTATTCCTTATTCTTGTTCCGTATATAAACCAAGCATTACATTCAACATTTTTATTCTTATTTCAAGAATAAGACACTATAAGCCTGCGCACAGCAATCAAAATGTCTGCCGTAATAAAGTTTGGTCAACAGATGTTTTTCAGTTGTGATCAGAGGGTTGTAAACAACAATAAAATGTTTTTAACGGTAATAAACGAAATTTTTTAAAAGGTTTTATGAATTAGAACCTGTCAAGTGACAAACGTTAAATATAGGCCAACGCAGGTACGCAGGCGCAGAGACGAAATGTTATGTCCTATATAAACGGTTTAATATTTTTTATTCTTGTGTACTATTCTTATTTCCTATTCCTTATTCTTGTTCCGTATATAAACCAAACATAAGTTTTGAAGTTTAAGAGTTTGTAAGTGCTGTTGAGTTTGTCCGCTCGGTAGGGCTGGTGTTCCGGGGTTAGTGTACCACAAGATGACCAATGGTTAGAACGCTAGCAAGACGGTCACACTTGTCATGCAGGGTTGGGCCATTTGTACCCTTCTGTCGAGAGCTGTGCCCGGGGGGTGGGGGCGGGGGTCGTTAGATACAGCCACCGGCCGCCTCCACACCGCATATCTGCATTTCAAACGTCCCCACACCGACCAATGGTCATGGTGATAACTTGGGAATATGCCGTCGCCGTCACCCGCCGAATGTCCGGCATTAAGTGCTGGCATTACCATCTCCGCATTTGCATACGTATTCATTTTATATTTCATATATCTACACTGAATTACTTATATTTTCTAGCCTATAAACCACGTACATAATCCGTTAACACTAAATTGGGCGCGTAATTTATATTTGCAAGTTAACAAGGGTTACTGTGCTGGACACCGGTATGCAAAAATCACATTCAAATATTAATGACACTATTTGCTAAATTAATTCCGAGTGAAGGGTCCAAAGGCCAGAGAAGTCTAACTGGGGAATAGGGCACAGATTTTTCTGGGACATCTTGCCATTAAGTGCCTACTGATTAATGTAACAAAAGGTCCTTTTAAGAGTTTCGTCCATGTGACGAAGGACCAAATTATATAGGAAACGTAGGATTAAAAAAAAAATATGTCAGAGTAGGCTAAAAAAAAAGTCGCGTATGTCTTTAAATAAATCTGGAACGCTAGAACTATGTCGAGATGAGGGCTCGGGTTCGAATCCCGGTTATGGCATGGATTTTTCAAAAATAAATGCATGTACTGGATAATGGCCTCAGTAGCTAAGTCCAAAAATAAAAAAAAAAAACCTAAGAACTACTCACATAATCACTACAGAGATATTGAGAAAATTTCAATTTAGGTATATCAGTTAGAATTTCTTAAAAATAAATCTTGTTTATTTATTTATGTTTATATAAATATATATATATGTATGTATGTATATAAAATAGTAAGTAAAAATGGACAAACACATTTCAATAAACAATATCAAATAAATAAAATAATAAACTTATAAACTAAATAAGATATCATTCTATTAGATCTCTTAAAAATAGGTGTGATATTCGTAGTTTATTATTTCTACATAACATATGGAACGGTGGCGTAAATTGTTCGGTTATCCTATCTGATATTTGTATCAAAGTTCCACCCCCTGGAACGAGAATAAGGAATTATTTGTTTCGGGAAAATGCTGCTAGAACGGAATCTTGTAGGATGAGTTCACTGAATCGAATAGTCACTCTTTACAACCAATTATTACTAAGAAATAATTTGTCTGACATCTTTTATATGAGTTTGGCAATTTTCGAAAACTGAATTGCGACACATTGTAAAATTTGGTTACATGTTTTTTACTTGCCCGACCTTAATATATAAGGGGCAAGTATTGTAATCGCGAAAATTTTCGATGTCGAGATTTTGACGGATGACCACGTTTCATGGTCCAGGGAATCCAAAAAACCTATTTTCGAAACGGTTTAACTTAAAGAATTCGTTCTGGTACTAAAAAATTCTCCTAATAATTGGGAAGAACCCCTAATATTGTTTTTTATTAAAATCCGAAACCGGAAACGGAAGTTATTAAACTGTAAAATCTAAAAAAATTCGTAACTAGTAAACCAGGTCTTGGACAAAAAATTGTATAAGACATAATTTGATGTATTTTTGAAGATTCAACTAAATATTTTTTAAATTAAAAAAAAAAAAAAAAAAATTATTATTATTTTTTTTATGGGAGTGCAAGTCTAGCGGAGGTCTCCCTTCGCCACTGGTTTATATATGTGTGTATACATTGTATGTGTACACACATATTTTCCTTTTTATTTGTTTCCTTTTTCGTTTTATTTAGTTTAAAAGTATTTATATGCATATGTTGTATACATTATTACCTTGTTATTCTTAATATATATTTCTTGCATATTGTTGATATTTTATGTGTATATATATATATATATATATATATATATATATATATATATATATATATTTATTTTAATTTATTTTTTTCTACATGTGTAGATACTACAGTCTGTTCCAAACAGTTAAGCGGAACTAGATTTTGCAATCTAGTTACTTTCATCGTTTAAATCGTGCCTTTCGGCCGTTTTGTTTAAGCTTTGTAAATCATACTTACAATAAACATTTTTTGGTTAAGGTTAATATCATTTTAAAATGTCATTTTCTTTATATTTTGATTTTTTTGTGTCATTCTTAATACAAATTTCCCATTTATTTATTTTTTGTCATTAAAATATATAAAAAAAAAAATTAATTTTGACATATGTCATTCGTTTCCATGGTTTCATTGTTGGAATTTTAAATTTTGACATCTCAACGTGAAAAATGAAATAACCCAAGCAAGGTCCCTTCTCGTGACAACCTAAAAGAACTAAATTCCCATTTAGTTCCGCTTAACCGTTTGGAACAGACTGTATATCAGTTAGCATTTCTTAAAAATAAATCTTGTTTATTTATTTTCCAAACCAATTATATATATATATATATATAGTGACAAACACATTTCAATAAACAATATCAAATAAATAAAATAATAAACTTATAAACTAAATAAGATATCATTCTATTAGATCTCTTAAAGATAGGTGTGATATTCGTAGTTTATTATTTCTACATAACATATGGAACGGTGGCGTAAATTGTTCGGTCATCCTATCTGATATTTGTATCAAAGTTCTACCCCCTGGAATGAGAATAATAAATTATTTGTTTCGGGAAAATGCTGCTAGAACGTAATCTTGTAGGATGAGTTCACTGAATCGAATGGTCACTCTTTACAACCAATTATTACTAAGAAATAATTTGTCTGACATCTTTTATATGAGTTTGGCAATTTTCGAAAACTGAATTGCGACACATTGTAAATTTGGTTACATGTTTTTTACTTGCCCGACCTTAATATATAAGGGGCAAGTATTGTAATCGCGAAAATATTCGATGTCGAGATTTTGACGGATGACCACGTTTCATGGTTCAGGGAATCCAAAAAACCTATTTTCGAAGTGCCGTCCGTATGTGTGTGTGTCTGTGTGTGTGTGTGTGTGTCTGTGTGTGTGTGTGTGTGTCTGTGTGTCTGTGTGTATACACGATAACTCAAAAACGGTTTAACTTAAAGAATTCGTTCTGATACTAAAAAATTCTTCTAATAATTGGGAAGAACCCTATTGTTTTTTATTAAAATCCGAAACCGGAAACGGAAGTTATTAAACTTTAAAATTTAAAAAAATTCGTAACTAGTAAACCAAGTCTTGGACAAAAAATTGTATAAGACATAATTTGATGTAGTTTTGAAGATTTAACTAAATATTTTTTAAATTTAAAAAAAAAAATTACTTTTTCGTTTTATTCTTTTTTTTTTTTTTTTTTTTTTCTTTCTTTTTAGTTTAAAAGTATTTATATGCATATGTTGTATACCTTATTACCTTGTTATTCATAATATATATTTCTTGCATATTGTTGATATTTTATGTATATATATATATTTATTTTAATTTATATTTTTCTACATGTGTAGATACTATTGTGTATACTTAATGTAGGGACAATTTGGGACTTTAAAGTCTGTTGTATCCCCTATTTTCTCAATAAATTAAATATCGGACCACGTCTTCATCAATACAGATTCTGATTCCCCTGTTAATCGATCTGGATGATAAAACACGAATCCTTTAAACTTGCTAAATTGTGGAAAATGACAATAATAAACAGTTTTTGTTTTTGTTGTTGCTCGATTATTTTCAACTCTTATATGAATTTTCTCGCCAATAATGCGTTAAAAACTTTTGTCCTTCATTATGTTTCCTAAAGGAGCTGAATGCTATTAAATGATAAGCTCTTGATATTTAAATGAACGGGCAAATATGTTTTGGCGGCAGTTATCGCTAAGCGTCGCGTTTTCGCGACCGTTTCACTAAAACAGTGTTACGTGTTAAATGATTTTAAATGTGTTTTATTTGAATATATCCGTAAATTGTTAGCTCAAGGTATTAAGTGGTGGCAGATATTTCTGTTGGAGATTCCCTCGTGTGGAGAAGGTGTTCTGAGGATGTTTGCTATGCAGCGCGTGGATATCGCTCTGTGGATAATCTCTAATCCAGACAGATGTGGGCCAATTTAATTGAATATTTAATATTTGGAAGTGTAGCGTGTAGACGGTGTAGCGACTGTTTTATGTTCGGGCTGGGGGTCGAAGCGGGTACAGGCGGGCGAAGGCAGCAGAAGAATGTAGTGCTGTAACTGACTTATGTCGTAGTTTAGTGTATAAATGGGCAGAGAGGGAATCGAACGCACAACTTTCATTATGAAAAATGTACAGAGAAGAAAGTAAGAAACATAAAAAGCAGCAATATTCGTTGAAATGTTCCCAAATACGATGACCACTGCTCTATCTCTCGCTCTCCATCTCTCTCTCTATCTCATACTACTCTCTCCCGGGGCCACCGGCTTCCAACTCCCGCACACCCTGAGACGAGATTAATATTTAATTTATCGCCGTCAAATTGTACGCGTTGCCGAGCAATTTCGCACGGATGTGAGCGCGACGCCATGGGACGCCTTCTGATCAACGCCGACTGACCAGCAGCTTTTTATCGGATATACTCGGGAAATAAAAACACATTACATAATATTAGGGGCATTACACATGGACATATAACGCGGTTATAACTGCCGTCCTGCCGCCCCCACGGGGAGTCGTTACACCGCAAATACTACATGCTGCCCTCGAGCAGCCGTCACTTCAGGCTTCAACTCGGACTTACAAATTGCATTAACAACAGATCTTCACTCTTAACTTTATCTCAAACTACTCGGTATGTTATCAAGAGTATAAGCACTGGAAACTAAACAGAAAACAAACGATGCAGCTATAGTTTTCCGTTTGAACGTGTGCGCGTTAACTACATCGATTGCACTGCCTCTACATTTTATTAGATATGCGAATAGTATCCTATAACAACTTTTAAATGTTTACTTGTTAACTATAGTGTTTGCCGCTGAAATCCAAAGACGGTTTTATAAGACAAGTAACCAGGAATCCTCGTATTTCAAAGACTCCCAATCACAACGCCACATTGTATTTTTACGAAAATCATTAAGATTTTATTAGGATTATAACAATTTGTAGAGATCGTCATGCAGTAAAATTATGTCGTTGAATCAATGTATTAATTACACTGGTCAACAAATTTAAACTTTTTTTTGACTTACATCTGATACTTGTTTTTAACTAATTTTGGGGTGCTGATTTTAAAAATGTTAACAGTTTCTGCCTATCACGTCAAATTTTTGTTCTATCGTATTTTGTGTTTTTGGGGCAGTAGAGCGAGCGATAAGCCTTGGAATAGATTTAAATGTGGAGACCCAAACATAGTACACGAACCTTTGGTGGAGCGAACAAAAATAATTTTCCCCCCTCTTCATATTAAACTGGGTCTAATGAAGCAGTTTGTAAAAGCGTTGAACAAAGATGGTGACTGTTTCAAATATATATCTGAAACATTTCAAAGTCTCAGTAATGAGAAGCTAAAAGCTGGCATTTTTGACGGACCACAAATTAGAAAATTAGTGAATGATCCACATTTCACTGTACATATGGATGATATGGAGAAGAATGCATGGCAGTCTTACGTAGCGCTCACAAAAAATTTTCTTGAGAATAAAAAAGCCGAAAACTATGTGGAGGTCGTTGAAAATTTGATTGAAAATTATCATCATCTGGGCTGCAACATGAGCGTGAAACTTCAACGTCATCTTGACAAATTTCCTGTCAATCTTGGAGATGTTAGTGATGAACAGGGTGAAGGTTTCCATCAGGATTTAAAAGAGATGGAGATAAGTTATCAAGGAAGGTGGGATACTCACATGATGGCTGACTACTGTTGGAGTATTAAAAGAGACTTATCGGGAATGGTGCACTCCAGAAGATCTTATAAACGACCATTTAATCCTTAAATTATTTTTAATTTTTATTTTAACACTCCAATGCATTAAAATGTAATTAAAACTGTTCTTATTTTCTTTCCTTCACTATAAATAAAATTTTAAGAATATTTTCTAATTATTTAGTCTTTATTGTTCGCCAAATTTGTACCAATTACAGTATCGACGCCTAAAATTAAATGATAGAAGCATTCCAAATAATTTGTAAAAATTCGTATGGAAATAAAGATTTATTTATTATATATTATTATTATTTGGCCGAAAATATGTATTTGTTGTAGAGTAAAAATCTTATGTGATATTTGAGTTCAGCAGCACCAAATTAGTAAGAAACAAGTCTTAAGCCTGTAATACATGATGCGATTTCTCGTTTTGAATCTCGTACGATTTATCGTACAAGAATTATTGTATCGTGTACTACAGGATTTTCGTACGAGATCTTGTACGATATTGAAAACCATCCAATATTTATGCTCCAGACCTAAAATATTGTATAGAAATGAACAGATATCGACGCAGTAGATTATTGCGCATAGTCACGTGACCGATACCGTTAGGAATAATTATCGTACGATAAATCGTACGAGATTCAAAACGAGAAATCGCATCATGTATTACAGGCTTTAGATGTAAGTCAGCAAAAATTGTGTTGACCAGTGATTATTAATAAATTTGCTATAAAATATAAATTATGTGATTATATATGATTATAATTCTTTTTCATTGATTTTTTTTTCGAATTGTTTATTGCATTTTTGCGGAGGGAGGCTGCAAATCAGCTTGCTTCAAGGGATTAGAGCCTCTACATTTTACAGGACACACGAATAACTTTTTATGACATTTTGTTAAATAGAATTTCAAGCTGAGACAAGATATAAAATAAATGTTCGGTAATTTTCACTAATTTTATTTAAACTTACTCGATACTAGTCTAAGAGCCGAGAGTTCCAGTTGCTAATAAACTGTCCAATAAGTTTATTAGCAACATAATTTTTTTTCCGAGAGTTCCACCCCGAAATAGTTATTAGATTGCTAATAAATAGGCTTATCTGTCTAATAACTTATAGGCAACATGAAGTGCTTAATAAAGTGACATATAACCAAAAACAAGTTCGCAAAATGTGTTCATATTTCAATTTTAATTGAAAAACAGTATAATTTTAAAAGAATATACGAATGTGTAGTTTTTAAACATTTGTATAATGGTGATTTTAGTGTTTTATATACATTTTAGTTGTATTTTGACGAAATCGACGATCTGTTTGGATGCATTTATAAATTATGGACAACCGTTTTTAGAATATTTTGGGCATTTATTGTAAATGTGGGTATATAAAGAACAATATATAAATATATATTTTTAAATAAACATTGTCTTTTATTTTTATATACATATGTATTTATTTCAATTACGATTACAACACATTACAAACAATACTTTAAGCATTACTATTTATATAAAAATGATAGAAAATAAGAAGACAGACGCAATTATTGGCAGAATAATAAAGATGTGTGGCTGAAAATTGCTAATAAGTTTAGTTCACATTGTTTAGGGAATGTAAATTAAAGCAAAATATGGTTGTCTTCTTATTTTCAGTCACTTTTGTATTATAAAATGTTATTTTTATAAACTTCTCTTCTATCTATATTGTCCTCTTTTTCTGTGATAAAATTTGTTGAACGCCGTTTAATTCTCATTTTAACAGTAACACAAAAAATACACGTAATGTCATTGAATGTAAAGTCAAACTATTGTCAAAATATTCAGTGTCAAAATTTCATCTCATTTTAGCTCTACAAATTTACGTATAGCTCTATCCCTCTTGCACCGTGTTGCTATCTTCATAAGAAATACCAATACAAAAACAAAAAAATATGTTGCTAATAAACTATTAGAAGGATTTTGTAGCTTGGAAATCACCAATAAATTTATTAGCTTCATAAATATATTATGTGTCTAATAACTATTCGGGAGTTTATTAGGAACTGGAACACTCGGCCCTTAGATAGTTATATTGTTATCAAAAGTTCATCACAAACTAAACTCAAAATCTAACAACGAAATTACATTAGTCTATGTACAGTTGAAAAGAAAATTTAAAAAACACAGTCTTACGGCAAGTTTCAAATGATTACGCATTAATTACAACGATTGTAGCACCTCTCTTAGATAGTAGTTTTTTTGTGTAGATGAGTATTAATGTATTTTTTGGGTGTGATGGTGGTACCAGTGCATTTGGTATCAATCTTATATTCTGTCGGTAGTTTGTTGATGTGAATGATTGCATTCTTTGTTTTTGTTTCGTTGGTGGTAGTGTGTATGTTTGGTTGTCCTATATCCGCGAGAGTTGTCATGTGACGGGGGTGTGACAGGGTGGTTGGTGGTGGTTGTTGTGTTGTGTTTGTCAATGATCTGATTTTCATTTGCAATAATAAAAGAAGCTGGTGCGATGCAGGCGGTAGGAGGAGGTAGTGAAAGAGGTAGAGTTCTCGGAGCAGAGACGGCAGTAATGTTGATTTCCCCTGAGCACTCGCTACCACAATGCATAGCGCACACACACTCCTCCTGCAAACACCCCCCGTCTCCCTCTGCCGCTTCCCGCACCACCCCCCCGGACTCGAAACTATTTGCAGTTTACTCGCAAATGACGTGTTCCGGCAATTCACGGCTCTATCGACTCCTTTCTCTCTCTCTCCTCCACACACACATACACATACACACGCTCTCAATAGCTCGCAATTTGCACTCTAAGATGTATTGCCAACGCGATAAAAACAAATTTCACCTGGGGGTTAGATCTGCACGAACACGACAAAATTTCAACACCAACAACTACACAAAAATCGCCGTACTACACTTTTTTTAAACTAAATTTTAGTCTAATTCAATGTTTTGAAAAGTATTGAACCCAGTGTAATGAAGGAGGAGTTGTAATCCTCATAATTAACACGTAATCTAATTCATCAGTCACTACTTGTGTGGAGTGTGAAGACGAGTGAATCACTATACCTTATATCTAGAACTGATATTCTAAATATTTAACAACCGGTACTCCAAAGAAATAAAAATGCTGAAAAATCTGATGAGCAAAACAAAAACTTCCCAAATGGTAGTTGTGGCTCAAATTATTAATTTTCGATATCATTTGTTGATTTTCAGAAATTGTTATTGTTGCTTTTGCTCAAATATATACCAGGTCTACAAGTATGAAATGCGGATTTTTTTAAAAAATAAAACACATTAAACTCAAAAGAACAGTAAAAGTTTATTTATTGAAAGTATGCTCCATTAGAAGTTATACATTTTTCCCATCTTTCAGGCAATTTGTGAATACCTCGCCAGTAGAACTCTTCCCCTTTCCCCGCAAACCATTCATCTAGCCATTCTTTCACATTTTCATATGAACAAAAGTGCTGCTCGGCAAGTGCGTGACCCATCGATGCGAACAAGTGGTAATCTGAAGGGGCCAAGTCTGGTGAGTAAGCGGCATGGGGTAACACTTCCCACTTGAGTGCCTCCAATGTGTTGCAAACTGCTTTTGCCTTATGTGATGGACCGTTATCGTGAAGAAAGATTACCTTGTGCTGTCTTCTTTCGTATTCTGGTCGTTTTATGAGCAGCGAATGGTTCAATTCGATCAGTTGTTGTTGGTAGCGTTGGGTATTAACTGTTTCACCAGGTTTTAACAATTCATAATAGACCACACCCTTTTGGTCCCACCAAGTACAGAGCATTGTCTTTTTGCCAAAGTGATTCGGTCTTGCAGTTGATGTGGATGGTGAGCCTGGGTTCACCCATGATTTTTTGCGTTTGGGATTTTCAAAATAAATCCATTTTTCATCGCCAGTAATGATACGATGCAAAAAAGACTTTCTTTTGTATCGCGCAAGCAAAATTTCACAAGTGTTTTTGCGTTTTTCCTACTGCCTCTCATTCAATGCATGTGGAACCCATCTGCTGACTTTCTGGATCTTACCCATCTCGCGTAGGCGATTGGAAACAGCTTGTTGACTAACGCCTAACTGCTCTACTAGTTGTTTTTGTGATTGACTATCGTCTTCCTGTTGCAATGTTTCCAATTTTGTATCTTCATATTTTTTTGGAGGTTTTCCATGTTCTTTGTCTGTAAGATCAAAGTCACCATTTTTGAAACGCCGAAACAATCGTTCACACGTATCTTGCGATGGAGCATATTCACCATAAGCTTCTCGAAGCAGTCTGTATCATTCAGCAGCAGTTTTTTTTTCAAATGAAAACAAAACAGTAGTACTGTCCGCGACTGCTCTTTATTTGGCACAAAATTTGACATTTTTAACACAGTAAAACAAAACTATATGATCACTTTTCAAATTATAACCTATACGCATTTGACACTTAATGATAACTTAACAAAACGCCATATGTGTTGAAACTTTGAACTATACACTCTGTTTGCGCAGAAAGTTTAAAAAAAAATTCATACTTGTAGACCTGGTAATGAATAACTTAAACTATCTTTACCGTTTATAAATCCACCCCCCCCCCCCTCCCAGAACGAGAAATCCGTCTACTTATTTAATAAAAAATAAGGCAACTAACAATTTTTAATAAAGATTCATTTTTTTATTAACAAAAATCAAATTATAATCAAAATTAAATTAATATATAAGCTCAGTCTTCTTCGTAAAAGATCAATGACAAATTTATGTTGTTTAATGGATATTTTTTCAAAATGAACCTTCCCAGGCAATTTTTCTGTGTGTACGCTTGAACTATGTTACTTTTGTAAAGATTATACGTAATTTAAATTAATGGGTCAATTTTGTGCAACCCGTAAAGCATTCCGTAAGAAATCTACAGACGTTTCGAATACTTATAGACAATTGGCTGATTCTGTGCGCACCCGTAAGATGTCCGCAGAGTCAGCCAATTGCCTGTAGATACCCATAACGCCTATAGATTGCTGACGGAACTCGTAACGGGTTGCACAGAATTGCCCCATATGTCATAAAGTGTTTTGTTCTTTTGTCGAGTGATGCAAAGCCTGTAATTTGCTGCAATATCTGTTTGATGCGATGTACGGGAGGTAGTTATTTGAATTGAGTATTTAATCTTTGGCCGAGCGGGGCTCATGAATTAATTGTATTGTTATTGTGGGCCGGTCCACTGACCAGCTATTTTCACATATAAAATATTAGTGAGTGTGAAGACACGTCTAGTCGCCGTATAGAAACACGTCACCGCTTCCACATTAATACATAATGACATCTACACAGGACTTAATAAACACTGCCCTCTACCCCTGTCCACTCCCTCCACCACCACACAAACATATACATATTCCATCACGACAAATCACTTAATACTGCAAAAATAAAACCCTTTGAAAAAAGTCAACTATCATGTTATTATGATTCTTATAACTTTATTCTATACCAGTGGCTCACAAACTTTGTATTCTCTTCTTCTTCTTCTTCTGATGCCTATTCGGTCTGCATGTTGGCTGCCCATTGACTAGTTAAAACTTTATTAACTGCTGTTCTGAAGAGTACTGTAGTCCAGTGTTTCTCAACTGAAAACGTACCGCGGACCAGTCAAATATTTAATTTTCTACCGCGGACCAATAAAATATTTAATTTTGTACCGCGGACCCCTAAAAATAAATGTACTACTAAACAAACTGTATATGTAAACTCTACATATATCTTAGTAATAAAATATCAGCTGTGGCCACCACAGGACCGACCGCCATCATAAAGTACTTGTAGAAGATACATTCTAGCAGCAGAGTAGAAATAACTTGGCCTAATATTTTCTAATGGAAACGTTACATATAAATATGAAAAAATTGAGACTAATTTTAAAAAAAATTTCGAAATTTTTCGTTTAATCAAAAAACGTCTCAAATCAAAGTTATTAGTTATTGCATTTATAGCAACTTTTGTTGAATAAATTTTTTCGAAATATTTTTCTGTTGCTAAATATTCGTAAAAATCTTAAAATCGACACGAGTAAACTCCCATTTCTAGTCAACCGATTTTTACCAAAAGTTGATCAATTTGTGTCGTTGATGTCAAAAGCTTAAATATGCAGTTTCATAAAAATCCTTTTAGCCTAATTTGCTCTGCACGTGTACACAGACAGACGGACAGACAGACAGACAGACGGACGGACAGACAGACAGACAGACCGACAGACATCATGCTAAAAATAGTCAAAACGTTATGTAGGGACCTCAATTCATGGAGATTCATTGAAATCTCGAAATGTCAAAATCGGTATGATCACAATACCTTCCTTATATATGTTGACGGTCGGTAAAAAACATTGAAAAATGAACAAAAAAATTAACAAAAAATCTCAAAAATAATAATTTATAAGCCTTTCGCGGACCACTAAAATTTTGGTAAGGACCACCAGTGGTCCGCGGACCACCGGTTGAAAAACACTGCTGTAGTCGATGTTGTCGAAGCACCACCGTCTTAGATTTTTCAGCCACGGTATGCATTGTCTATCTCAGTGTTTCTCGACCGCTGGTCCTTGGCAAAATCAAAGCAGTTTTGAAAAACTGATAGAAACATGTCCATAGCTAATGATATTGTAAATAAATTTACGACCAGAATAAATGTACATAATATAAAATCATAAATTTGTATATGAAGGGATTAAAGCCAAATTGGTTTAAGTAATATTTGGTTCATTTCGAGAAAATTTTACTAGATTTGCTGTATTAAAATAGACATTTCCTATTTTGTAATTATTACACATTTAATACCAAGGGAAAATACAAGTCTTGCATCTTATTTCCATTTTGCATTTACTTGCTCCAACTTTGCATTTAACAGAATTGTATTTTTAGTTTGTACTACCACATCCAGTCAGTTTTCTTGAAAATGTGACTTACACCACTTTGGCTATTGCCCCTTCTCATAAATGTTTAAAAAATAATTATTTACTAATCCATTTTTTACAATAAATAAATAAGATAAACATTATTTTCAAAATCATATTTTCGTCCGTGTGACAATAAATAAGATATTTTGCCAATCTGAGATATCTATTAGGATGCTAAGTACTGATCTGCTGGGTCTACTTTTTCCATTCAGTTCAATACAAAGAAATATTAACTGGGGTTTTCCAGCTTCTAAGGGGTCTCCTTCAACAATATTCTGTAAATTGTTGTTAGTCGCACACTGTCAAGGTAACTTAGGCACACTCTACTGTTGGAACTTTAGACAAGAAAATGTTGGAAAGCTAACACCAGTGGCGGCGTTAGGCGTCGGCGACGTCCGCGATTGCTGACGGCCTCGCGCTTGAGAGGGCCTCGCAAAAATGTTACAAGTTACTGAAAGTTTAAATATTATATATTAATTCTGACTTATGATATTTTTTCATTTCTCATTTCGCTTTGCTGGACAAAAATATGTTTATTTGTATATTTGTCGGTTTTATGATTGGATTCTATTACTTCCACTTTAAATAAATAACGTTTTCTAAGTATTAATCTTATTCTATATATTGTGCATAAAAACTTATAAATTCAAAATTCACTGTTTAAAAATGAAAATCGGGTCCGCAAATATAGAAAAATAATATTTTTCTTCAAACGGATTATAATGCTAACATTACATTGTTCGATACATTCGGTAGAAATGATACATTTTTTTACTAGTAACAATATGTGAACATTTTTATACTAGTAAATAGTTCATATAGTTATCAACAGATGGCACTGATGGCAGCAGTCGCAAACAAAACATCTGTCAATTTAATATGTTTGTAGCGTGGTTTGTAGTGAATTCAAAAGTTAGTTACGTTATTAGTGAGTTACTTTATTATTATTTTGTGATCATTCTGTGATTAGTTACAAAATACACAATATAAAGATCAAAAATTAAAAAATGTCTCAACCAATTTAATGTACACCGCCGGAATTAGCAGCAATAGCATCTGAAACTATAAAGTCATAAGTATTTATGGTTGCAAATTTTTAATACCTACGCTTGAAGAAAAAATAGTATATGTCACTCGGAGTAGAACGCCTTTTTTGTGCTTCGCTCAATATGCAAGCCTTGGCTGCGCCTCGGCAGCAACATTTGAGCTCAGAACAAAAAAGAGCGCGTTCTACTCCTAGTAACAGAATATACTGTTCCCATTCGAAATAATTTCTATTAAAAATGGCTTAGTAGGTGATTGATAATTTAAAAGAAAATAAAAATATAAGAAAAAATTAACCACGAAAATAAATAATCATAATACCTATATGTGTTTAAAACAAATATTTTCGTATTTAGAATTAGGCCAGATCAAGGTTTGTTTTTATTATCCTTTTTTTTCTGAGAAATGAAAGGGGCCTCACAAAGCTAATTTCGCCGACGGCCACGATTGGTCTAGCGCCGCCACTGGCTAATACAATAGAACCTTTGAAATAATTTTATTCTCAGGACTCTTTAAAAATAAGTCCTCTAAACCATTTTTGATACTATACCAAAGCCACTGGAAAATTGACAATAGTATTGACCTGGAGGACTTTTTGAAAAAGTCTAATGGATCCAAATTTGAAAAGTCCAATTGAATATGAAAAAAACATTTCACATTACACGTTTTTATGCAACATAAAATGGAAACACTACATCAAAAATATCTGAGATGGATTTTAGGAGTAGACAGAAACACACCAACATATATACTCTTGGAAGAAACAAAAAGGGACAAGATGAGAATAGAGAGTGGCAAGATAGCAATGAGATATGAAGAGCGGTTAAGAAACATTCAGGAAGACACAGTTTTAAGAGAATGTTGGCGGGAAATGAGACAGAGAAAGGAATTTACAAAACAAGTCCAGGTGGGAGATAAATAGAAGAAAATATTATGAAGGAAATGGGTATTCCACGATCTACATAGAGATGATGCGAGAAAGAAGTGAAAACGTGATAGCGAAAATAGAGATAGAGATGTACAGAGTCAAGTACAGCATGCCAGAATAAGAAACTCTACTTACTTTCCAATGTAACATCACATTGTCACTCTTGATAAGCCAAGATGTATACTGCAGCTCCAACGCAGAAAGAATAAGAATAATTGCCAGATTTAGATGTGGTAATGAAAGTACTGAAAATAAAATATGGAAAAGAGCTGAGGAAAAAAAAAATGCAGAATATGCGAAGAAAAAGAAGAGACAATGTGGCATTTGTTCTATGAATGCGAAAATGGAAAAGAGAGCAGAAGTATGACAGAAATATTAGATGACGTGGGATCAGGAGAAGAAATAATGAGAAGTATATTAAAAAGAATGAAGAGTAAATGATAAAAGAAAGAAGATGGAATGTATATATGTATATGTATATGTGTGTGTAACAAAATGTAAAACATACATAACTAGATTTTTTAAATATTGTAAAATATTATGTAAGATTCGAAGCCTTAGGGCAAGAATAATAAAGTTCTGTTCATTACACGTTTTTAAAATACTCATTTTTCGTGTAGTTAAACGATATATCTCTGTAAGAATTTGTGGATATACACTACCGACAGAAAGTTTGAGGCAGGTACTGAATTTTTAGAAATAGCTAAATAAATAAAACATTTCAAGTCAAATTTGTACTTTAATTATTATAGTTACATGAATTAAACATTTTGTATCAACAATTTCAAATTTAAAATACATTTTGCTTAAATTTTTGCTTCATCAAAATAACCTCCTCAATTCTTTATTACGGCTGCACAGATATTCGGCATACGATTAATTAATCTACGCAGTGTTTCGGGTTATATTGCGTTCCATTTCACTTGCAATATGTGCCAAAGGTTTTCTATAGAAGACGGCTGCTGTATTCGTACATTTCTGTCAAGTTCTTCCCATAGTAACTCGACCGGGTTAAGATCTGGTGACTGTGGTGGCCATTTCATTATTTTTAGAACTTGAAGACTTTCAAGTTCTTTTAAATAGTTTCAACCGATTTCGCTGGTATGTTTTGGATCATTATCATGCATAAAAACATACCGATTGGAATAATAATCTCTCACCAGATGGTAGTACTTGATGCTCTAAAATGTCTTTATAAATTTCTTTTGTCATTATTCCCTCGATTCTATGTAAAATTCCAACGTTTTCTTCACCAAAACATCCCCAAACAGTGACAGATCCACCCCCATGTTTTACTGCTGGTACCAAACATTCTTCAGAACACCGTTCTCCCGCATATCTTCGAACGAAAACACGGCGTTTTGAACCGAAAAGTTCAAATTTTGACTCATCTATCCAAAGGACGTTCTTCCATTGTTCGATTGACCAATTTTTATGTTTTCTAGCCCAGTTTAACCTTTTTGTCTCATTAACTGGTCTTAATAAGGGTTTACGAGCGGCTACATGCCCATGTAAGCCGAATTGCTTCAGTCGATCTTTGACAGTGCTAATCTTAACATCATTGAACTGATTGTACACAGATCTGATTTTTCAGCGGTGTACCTTCTATTTGATAGGGAAATCTATTTTATTTCTCTATCCTGTAATTTACTAGTTTTTTTAGGTCTCCCAGAGCGTTTTTTACTTGCATGGGCACCATTTTCTTCGTATCGTTGCAATGTCCTTTGCCCACAACATCTTGAAATTTTCATTTTCTTTTTGCAATTTGGACTTGCGAATAATCTTCTTCGTGATAAACGAGAATCCTTTCTCTTTCAGCAGTGCTTAATTCTCCTCGCTTACCCATTTTTAGGGTTTTGTAGGTATGACCAAAAAACCCTTATACCGTCATTTTATCGTCTGTCTGTCTGTCTGTCTGTCTGTCTGTTCGGTAAAAATTGTAGCCAAACGGCTAAATCTAGAGAGTTGAAATTTGGTATGCTTGTACAACTTTTTGACCCGCACATAGGAAAAATACTAAAACATCTAAAAAACATATCCCCCTAAAAATATAAACAAATATGTACTCATCGAAAAAAAAAATATTTTTTTTTAAATTCTGAGTAGGGTATCAAATGAAAACCCTTAGTACGTGGATTAACGATCAAAATTTTATTTTTGCAAAATAAATTATTTTGACGCGATTTTTGCCAAAATTGTGCAAAAAAATTTTTACAATTTTGTTTAAACTAAAAATGTGAAAAAATTCTAAGTAATGTATATTGGTGTGAACCGGAATAGTACAACAGGAATTTTTGATCAGATTATGTTTTCGGAAAAGAATGCATTTTTTGTGTTTTTAACCAAAATATGTTAAATATTTAATTCGATATGTAACCAAGTTGATACGTCAGCGCTCATAGCGATGTGCGTTTAGGCATTGGTTTTCTAATTTGCTAAACAGTTAACTTGCAAACTAGAGTTCGAATCCTGTCAATTTTATTTATTTTTTTGCAGTTTTCTTTTGTTTAAATTATTTTGTAAAAATTCTAGTTATGTTTTGGTAAATGTTGCATTTAATTTTTAAAAGCGTAAATTTAATAACCAGTGGGAAGTGTTGAAATTATAATTTAATTCTGTTTGATGTATACGAAATCAGAGGGCGGGGCTAATGATTTAAGCAACCAATAGAAGCCATAGGCGCAATTTTCAAAATCTTAATGAACCTTGCTATGTAAAAAAATACTGCACATATTTAGAAACTTAAATAATGGTATTAGGCATTCGAATTAAAATTCATAAAAAAATATTTTGACATAAAATTTGTTTTGGCATCCCAAATAATCATCATTCAGTTATTAAATACCTGCAAAACCCTGAAATGTGTGAAAATACACACTTCACATCAATTTTTAATTGTAAAATAAAATTTCACTTTAAAAAAATTATATTATTTTTTTCAATAAAAAAAAAAAATAACAAAAAAAAGATTTTTTTTTAAACTAAATTAATTATAACCGTAAAACACACTAAAGTAAAACACACTAATGGTACAGTTTTTGGTTTTCTAATTGATTACTCAAGTATAAATGTACAAATGTTTATTTTATAAATAAGCAAGTTAATGCCTATTGTTGATTGAAATATGCTGGACTGGTCTAAACTTGTTACTGATATACTAGAATCATAAATTAAAACATAAAGACACTCATTGAAGTCAATAAACAATTTGAATATATTTATATCTTGAAAGTATAAATTCATAACCTGCCTCAAACTTTCTGTCGGTAGTGTATGTCTGCACGAACTCCAGCAGCCCGCGGACCACATGTTGTGAACCCCTGGTCCAGCCTATTTCCCAGTTCGAGTGTTCGAGGGCGCAGTTTAATTGAAAGCCATCTAGCACAACCGGAGCGTTCTTCCCGAGAGGTGTTTTTATTTTGATGGCGGCGTTTTGTGGTGGGGTCGGTTTAAAGGAATTTGTTTTTTCCAATTTTAGTGGTAGTTACTTTTTAACGGGATATTGGGTTTAGATTGATTGGCAAATAAACTGATTCTGAGCGGGAATAAATTCTATTAAAGTACGTTTACTGCACACTCATCTCATACACATTCAACTGAATTTTTTATCAGTAGGGAACCGTAATTAAAATAATTCTAATGGAAACATTTCATTATGATCGACTTACATACATTATTTATCAGGATATGGCGAACACAACTGTCCGGAATTTCACCGTCAAACTTAATGATATAAAGATATAAATAAAACAAATACTCAATAAGTTTCACCAACTTTTATTAAAGATTATAAATATATAATTAAATATAATATTAAAATACTAAATATAGTACTACATTATCTTTTACGGAAAAAATAACGGTACAAAATATGTACTTTGAACGACAAATATTGTCACAGCGTGTACTCTGCACAACAAATTACTTCATTAAAACGAAAAATGTCTTAACGGTTAATGAGGTTTTTTGCACGACAGAAGATGGCATTTAACCGTGAGAATTTGCAGTTAGCATTAAATTAAATCTCAACAGTGAGATGAAAATACCAAAAAAAAATAAAAAATGTTCTCTTGAAAAAAAAAAAAACAATTACCGTATTAGCCCGAATATAACGGAATCCTGAATTTGACGCATCATATTTTTTCATTAAGATATTTTGAAAAAAAAGTTATCCGAAAATCGCATCGTTATCGTTAGTATGCTCGATTTCAGTCTCCCACAAAATGTCATCTTGAGACTCATTTAAATTTTTTGAAACGCAGCATTTCTTAAAACCATCACTATCGATTCAGGTTCGATCTTGTGTCAGGCGGTCGCAATCCATTCTCCTAAAAGTGAGTCAGGATTTCTTTCTGTTTCCTGAAGGTGTCAATGGGTGATTTTCAACTAATACCCAATTGTTGTATTTTTTTCGAAAGCTGTCTTTAAATGGTTTTTAAACCACCACACCCAAGACTTGCAACTGAGGTGTCATACCACCTGGTATTATCGGAATTAAATGCCTGAATTTTTTCCTTAACACCTGTAAGATGGCCTCGAAATGCATCAAGGAGCGAGGTTTTCTGAGAGAACCTGGCTGTTTTCCGCATATCACATTTAACCAGTCTAATACCAATTCCTCTGTCATCCAACCTTTTTTTTGAGCCCGAAAAATTATTCCTGGATGCAGCTTTTCTTTGGGCTTTGTTGAAGCTTCTGTCCATCAGCAATAACGACAAGCATGACAGTAATTCTGGACTTATCGTAACCAGTTGACTTCTATAAAACCGTTTTTCACCTTTCTTATGGTGCTGTGGAGGCATAGGCTTACTAATAAGAAGGGTTGTTTATATTACATTCCATTACCTAGACTTCGAATTTAGCGCGAGTCAATTTTTCACAAAGAAGAATTGGTCAAAAAATATCGCGTTATATTCGGGCTAATACGGTATTATAAGATTTTTTTTTATATCTCAAATTCTAGGCAGGAGCATATAAACTCGTCCTTTTGCTTTTCTATTACTCAAATACAAAAATATATTTCTTCGAATACTTTAAATGACCACCAACATTGTCGTACTTTTTACATGACATTAGTCTTTACACGAGTTCACGGATAGCACCAGGTTTTGTCGTTCACCTTCATATTCTGTCATTCAACTACATATTTTGACGTGATTTAAATATTGTGTCGTTACTGCAATAATCTGCCGTACATTAATTCTGCCGTTCTTAAAACCGATAGGACTGGAAATGGACTAGAGCAGTCCGGAACGGTGTACCGGTTCATGAAATTATAGAAAATTTCGTTCTGGTTCTTAAAATTATTGAACCTATTGAAATACTGAACAGTATTATTTAATAATAATTCTAAATTCCACCCAAAAATGTTCTACCCAATGAAGCTTAAAATTTTTCCAATCAGTTTGGATATCAATTTGCTAGCAGTCATGATCAGTGCACAAAGAAGATATGGAGAATCATAATTTGATTTTTTCGATATCGCACAAGGTATGTCATTTTCAGAGTCCTCTGGCTGAACTAGGAATTCAGATCCCAACCTAAATAAAAGTTACTCTTGTACGGAAAAATCTGCTCTATCCAATGGTGTCATTCAAAACCAAATTGGGAATGACAGATATTGAGATATTTTGCCTTGAAAGTTGGCTAGTTTTGCACAAAAAATTTTTTTGGCCAACATTCAAGTAGGCCGCCTCTGGACATATGGATACAACAGAGTTGCTATTGCATCACTGCATAATATTGTGCTTATTATACATAGTTACAAGAGATCATGGCGTTTAGATTTTATGCTGATGAGTAAGTGGTCTCCAAATTGGGGTCCAAAATTCTCGCGACAAAATTTGGCAGTGATTTTAGCATGGATGGGTAGCTGAAGCCACATATACTGCTTTTTCGATTACACTACGTTATTCTACACCAAAAGTTGTCCTGGTATAGTCGGATTGCTGATAAATGACTGTTCGTTGCTACAAGTATCGATATTCAATACTATATGCTTTCTCTGTCTATATCATTATAATTATTTGCATACCCATACTAACGTTGTATAGTGACGCAAGTTGACAACTAACCTTCAAAATTATTTGAATAAAAAACAAAGCATTAGAAAGAAACAGCATGATTCGTAGATATCTTTACTAATTAGAGCGCGAAAATAAATTTACAGCAGTACTCAAACAAACAAAATTATTAATTTTAAGGTTATAATTATAAATAAGGAAAAATGTATACTCATACGTAAATTTTGGATTATAATTTGTTGTTTATTCCAGCAAATTTAAAATTAAAGTTTGTGAATTTAATAATTGGCCGATAGCCATATTTTAATTAATATTTATTACCAGACACTGACAGTTAAGACAAATAACAAAAAACATTTTTAAAATCGCTGAAAAATGGTAACTAGATTATTATATGAATGCACTACTTGATACATACATGTAACAGTCACCTATCAGCAATCCGACTATATGTCAAATTTCACACTCCTACAGGCAATAGAATTGATTTAACAAAGGGTCAAAGTTGGTCATTTTTGAGGTATTTACGCATTAACAGGACGAGAGCCCATTGAAAATGGACCTGTTATTTAAGGACCAAAGCAGATTGAGCTCGAATATTTTGCAAAGTGTCATTTGGGCTCTAGGGCTATCTTACTACAAAATTTCATGGCATTTGGAGAGGGTCGACTGGGAGCCATAGGTGACTTTTTGGTGATTTGAGATGGAATGTTTTATCATTATAATTTTGTAGTGGCGTTCCGGTTCGTGAAGTGTTCCATTTGGAGGTCTGCCTACAGATGTCCCTTTATGAAATGTTAATAAAGCAACTCCTAGTAATTTATTGTAAATTGTTTGTACCGTTTTATGCATGATATGTAGATAATAATATATCTGTTAGCAATAGTTTTATAATTTTTTTTGTGAAACTGAAACGATATTCGATAATGAATAGTTTTGAATAAGTGAATAAGTAATGAAAAGGCTGCTATGCATGCACTAACAATTACATGATGAATATTAAAAGGTGCAGCAAAGGATTTGAGTGGGTGCAACAGAGGGACTGGAAGGAGGACAGGAAGGACGAAAGGAAGGAGTCGGCTGAAGGAAAGGAAAGGAAATGAAGAGAGAGGATGGATTTAGTAAGCTGTAATTTTTAAGAATTAAAACGTTTCATGTTGTTGAATTGGACGATGAATAATGGAGTAATACAAGTCAATCTGACATGTACCTACATAAACACTCGAATTATATCTTCTTGTGAATGCCATACTCGAACTCACAACTATCTCTCTTATTAAATGCGCTCGCGATTTCTGCATCGATTTTTATAGCAGTTAAGGCTGGGGTACACGACCTCTGATTACTTCAATATGCAGATCTTGAATTAGAATACATACACGATTTCTTGTCAAACTGAAACCACCCCGGTCACTATTGTGTAGCGGTCAGTGTAGTGACGCACTGACTACTAGACCAGGCAGACTCGGTTCGAATCCCGGTGATGGCATGGATGTTTGTGTTTGTAAATGTAGTTTTAAGATTTATATCAAATAATAAATAAAATATCGATGCGGGATAATATGGTGAAAAGACTAAATGCCAAAAAAATATAAAAAATAAAATTAGATAACTGATAGCCCAATTTTATTAACAAAAAAACATTTCACTTGTAATAATAATAATGAATTTTTATCTTTTTTTTACTATTTCGACAATCTATCTGACAGAATCATCGTGGGCCAGAGAAAAATAAATAAATAAAATAATAATAAAAAATATTACAGTATTATTATTATTATATGGCAATATCTACTTATTTATGCAACAAGTAAGATAAAGACTCTTTATTCTTACATGTTGCATACAACATTTTTGCTACGGTTGCTCAAATGGCATCGAAAAAAGGAGTAACAATTTCACTATTTTTTGAAATTTCATTTCAATATAATTTATAAACAAAATTCAAAAAACAATTGAGATTCAGACATTTACAAATTAAATTTATATGAAATGTCAAAAATAATGTTATTCTTATTCGTTTTTTGCATTCTTTTGACCAACCGTAGAAATAGTATTGTATGTATAAGCGGATTGTTTGTTTTAGGCGGAACTAGATTTTCCAATTTAGTAACTTTTACCGATTGATTGAAGCATTTGCTTATTTTGTTTAGGAAAAACCCACTTCAATATATAAAATGTTGGCTAGTGACAACTTAAGAAAAATTAAATTCCATTTAGTTATAATAATTTTAGTTGGAATAGCCTTTAACGTGTAAGCAAAATGGGTCAGTATTATATATAAGGATAAGGTTTTTCAATAAATATTGTTATTATTTCGATGAGTAGTTTACTAGACAAATATGAAAATTTATATCAACAATATTGTAAATACCTATTCATTTTCGCACTAGTGTAGGAATTAATCTAACTGAAATGAGTTAAATAAGTAGACCTGTTTCCTAACAGCCCTAGAAAAAAAGATCGTCTCATATATCTAGAATTCTGTTGGCCTTTTTCACTTACTAAATACCTACAAAACAGTGAGTTGTGTTGCTAGACAATTCATTTAGTTGTTAAACAGAAGTTGAATGTGATGGAAGTGATAAGGCAGATAAGCCTGTTGACACTTATCAGAGAGATGCAGGGGTGAAAGGGGTGCAGTTGCAGTGTGTTTGGTGTTTTTTTGCAGCAGGTGGATTCACAAACAAATGTTATCGATACGCTTGAAGTAGAGTACATATATATTCTATTAACGCGGAGGGATTGCAGCGTGTTTACCCCCAGAGATAACTCCCTAAGTAGCACCCCATCCCGCGGGGCCCTGCTGATGCTCACTTTTGGCAGCTGTAATCGCTAACAGATCACCGTTATGTCTATTCATACACTACACACACCCCCTGTATTATATCCTCCCCTCTTCGATGGGATTTTTATGGACTACTGTAAGAAATCCATGGCTTGTTTATGATCTATTCGTGGTTCCGCTTTATTTCATTACACTATTTTATTGCTCCTAATCTGATTTGCTCGAGAAAACAAATTTCCACGATGTACAACAGACGATTGGTTATGTAGCCTAATAAAAACAAGGGGAGTACATAAAATTAATTTGTTTAAATTATCAAAAGTTTATTTTGAAGTATTTAAATAACATTTATAGTATATTAAAATATATGGTTATTTATTTTTGTACTTTTTTGGGTTAGGAACTATATTTTTAGGGTTTTGTAGGTATAACCAAAAAACCCTTATACCGTCATTTTGTCGTCTTTCTGTCTGTCTGTCTGTCTGTCTGTCTGTCTGTCTGTCTGTCTGTCTGCCTGCCTGCCTGTCTGTCTGTCTGTCTGTCTGTCTGTCTGTCTGTCTGTCTGTCTGTCTGTCTGTCTGTCTGTCTGTCTGTCTGTCTGTCTGTCTGTCTGTCTGTCTGTCTGTCTGTCTGTCTGTCTGTCTGTCTGTCTGTCTGTCTGTCTGTCTGTCTGTCTGTCTGTCTGTCTGTCTGTCTGTCTGTCTGTCTGTCTGTCTGTCTGTCTGTCTGTCTGTCTGTCTGTCTGTCTGTCTGTCTGTCTGTTCGGTAAAAATTGTAGCCAAACGGCTCAACCTAGGGAGTTGAAATTTGACATGCTTATACAACTCTTTGACCCGCACATAGGAAAAATACTAAAACATCTGAAAAACATATCCCCCTAAAAATATAAACAAATTTGTGCTCATCGAATTAAAGTTTTAGGCATTCGAATTAAAATTAACAAAAAAAATATATTTTAACATAAAATTTGTTTTGGCATCCCAAATAATCATCATTCACTCACTAAATACCTGCGAAACCCTGAAACGTGTGAAAATTCAACATTTTGTCGTCTATCTGTCTGTCTGTCTGTCTGTTTGGTAAAAATTTTAGCCAAACGGCTAAACCTAGAGAGTTGAAATTTGGCATGCTTATACAACTCTTTGACCCGCACATAGGAAAAATACTAGAATATCTAAAAAACATATCCACCTAAAAATATAAACGGTTTAAAAATGGTTTAAACTAAAAATCTGAAAAAATTCTAAGTAATGTACATTGGTGTGAACCGGAATAGTACAACACGAATTTATGCACATATATAGAAACCTAAATAATGGTATTAGGCGTTCGAATTAAAATTAACAAAAAAAATCTTTTAATATAAAATTTGTTTTGGCATCCCAAATAATCATCATTCACTTACTAAATACCTGCAAAAACCTGAAATGTGTGAAAATTCACACTTCACATCAATTTCTTTGGAGTGCACTTTTAAATTTAGCCGTTAGCCATTAGATTTTAAACCCCTTTTATGAAGAAAATTTAGAAAAAGCTACATCATTATCAGTAAAAGATACAGAAAATCTAATACAATTATCAGGTGACAGAACTTTACAAGTAGAATTCAAACGACACGATCTAATTAATTTTTGGTTAAACATTGATAAAGAATATGAACAACTTTCTGAGAAAGCTCTTAAATTATTATTACCGTTTACTAGTACGGAATTAGTAGAAAGAGCTTTTTCTTCATATATTTCAAAAATAATAATATATAATAATAATGATTTTAATAATAATGATTACAATAATAAAAATATAGAAAATATATGAATAGGTTTTTTATAGTTTTGTGTTTTTATTAAAACCATTTATTAGTAAATGAAATATGACAAAATAGTAGAATCTACTATATTGTCATATTTCGTTTCTATCTACTATTATATCTAGTAAGTAAATATACGAAATACAATCATTTTTACGAAGTGGTACAATTTAACGTGATGTACTACCAAGTGGTACGCGAGCTAAAAAAGATTGGGAAACGCTGCTCTAGAGTGTTAAATTTTGATTGTTCACTATAGTGGATTGTTTATTCAACAGTGTATTCAAATAAGCGAGGGCTTACTGTATTCCTCCATTAGGACACGAATACGTAGAAATGGTCTTTCTTTCAAATACACCCGGACACGTAGAACGCTTGTTGGTACTTGTAGCTGCATTGACCATGCGCCTACAAGTACACAGGAATCTTTGAAATATTATTTACCAGCTTATATGCAGCTGGCAGTCACTTTTTTTCGATATTTTGTTGATTTTTTTTTAAATTTAATTTTTAGCAAACCACTTATATTCCATAGTTATTAATAAAATATCTTTGATGTAGTGAATTTAGGATATTTACAAATACTTATGGGTAGAATAAATGTTAGTATTTTGTTATGAATTTGTTTGACAACATGTAGTTTACAGAAATTACTGTTTACAAAAATAGCACATTTTAATTGGTATATAACACCCCCAAGAAGGTGTAGGTAGGGTAAAGTTGGTATAGATGCCCCAGTGGGATAAACGCCCCACTTCGCATATTTCCATAATGGTGTGTGTTTGTATCATTTCAGTACTGACAGTTTGTACGAGAAACACATTCTTCTGAAATAAATGTGTTAAATTATCATTAATGTTAATAGTTTATGAAAAATTAAATTGTAAAGGTAGGTGCTCATATGAGTGGTTGTATCTCAATAGTTACGACATTTTCTCTTAAGGTTTTATGACGTAACTATAACTTTAACAAAATTAGTTTCATTACTAGGTATCAGAAGACACTTAACCTCATATTATAGAGTAGAAAATAATGCTCAATATTGTATATATTCGAAATAAACAGATGGGGCATCTACCCATAGAAAAAGGATACAAGGCCGCAATAAATGTGGGATATATGGCTCGGGCATTGTATATATAATCTTATAATAAAATATATATAAATATATATATAATCTTATACTAACATTTTCCCAAGAACACGCAACAACATATGTATATGCCAAAATAGATACTTGGAACAAATATCGCAAAAATATGAAAAGTTTAAAAAATTTATTAAGTCATATCAAAAAATGTTTCAAATAAAAGTTGTTAAGTATTACTTCTATAGTAATTTTTGTAGAATATATGTTTTAGAAGAGTTTCTCTGTTGCGAAATATTCGCAAAAATCTTAAAATCAACACGAGTAAACTTACATTTATAGTTGACCAATTTGTACCAAAAGTTGAAAAACTGGTGCCATTGATGTCAAAAACTTAAATATGAAGTTTCATAAAAATCCGTTTGGCCAAAATTGCTCTACACATCTCCATGGACCGACAGACACACAGACCAACAGACATCATGCTAAAAATAGTCAAAATCGGTGTGACCACTCAGTATATAGGTTGGCAGTCGGTAAAAAAATAATAATAATAAATTGTAATTTTGATTAAATTGGAATTTTTAATAGTTATTTAAAAAGAAATTAAAATTGTTGGTCAAAATCAAATGTATTATTTTAGTGAGGCATAAATACCACCATATGGGGCAAAAATCCCATCGATATGGGATATATGGCCAATTACAGTACTATTTTAAATCATTAATTTTATATATTTAGAATAATTATAAGTGTTTTAATCTTATGTTATTGTGTAGTAAGATTATTTAAAAATTATAGCAAAGTAACAGATAAAGTTTAATAATTAAGATTAATGCAACACGATTGTTTTTCTATAACTGGGGCATCTATACCACCTTTACTATACATTCATTCTAAACCCGGTCATTTTTGAATGAAGAAATTTCTGCAAACCGGTAACAATCTTTCTACGTCTGCGCTAACCGATTCCTATAAGAGTGACAGGTGCTTATAGGGTCCGGGTAATCGGCGCCGTAAACAATCTTTCTACGTATCTTATGTTCTTTTATTGTTCCTAATCTGATTTGTCAGGGAAAACAAATTTTCACGATATATTTCCTCCTCTGAATAATTAATGTAAATTTTTATTTGTTTAATTTTATTTTTATTAAGTGTCACGTGTCCGGTGGTTGTTAAGCTTGTGGTTATCTGAGCGCCGCGACGCGTGTACTATGCGTCGTGGCGCTTTGCGTATCGGATCGTATCATGCGTTTTAATTGTCTGTTGTTTTATGTTCGGACTGATATATCGCACTCCACTACGGACATACTGCCCCTACACACGCAATTATACGTTCTATTAAACCTTACATTAAAAAAAAAAATTGTCCAAAAACTTATTAATTTTACTGATGCGTGTGCCGATGCCTGTTGCCGCAATGAGAGACTAAAACAACAAAAATATATCAAAAATATGAAACTAAATGCTCGGTAATCCACTAGTTTTTTGGATCTCAATGTGTTCTAGTATTTCGACAGTTATGTAAGTGTTAAGAGTTTATCACAAACTAAACTTATTTCTTATGAAGATAGTAACACGGTGCAAGAGGGATAGAACTATACGTAAATTTGTAGAGCTAAAGTGAGATGAAATTTTGACATTGAATATATTGACATTAAATATTTTGACACTAAATAGTTTGACTTTACATTCAATGACGTTGCGTATATTTTTTGTTACTGTTAAAATGACAATTAAACGGCGTTCAACAAATTTTACCACAGAAAAAGAGGAGTTAATAAAAATAACATTTTATAATACAAAAGTGATTGAAAATAAAAAAACAGCCAAATTTTGCTTTATTTTACATTCCTTAAACAATATGAATTAAACTTATCAGCAATTTTCAGCCACACATCTTTATTATTCTGCCAATAATTGCGTCTGGTCTTATTTTCTATAATTTTTATATAAATAGTAATGCTTAAAGTATTGTTTGTAACGTGTTGTAATCGTAATTGAAATAAATACATATGTAAAAATAGAAGACAATGTTTATTTAAAAATATATATTGTTCTTTACAGGGACGTAGCCAGGATTTCAGGTTGGGGGGGGGGGGGGAATAACAAAATATTCTAAATTGGTTGGTACGACCTTAATTACATGGCTTGGGTAGAAAATAACAGCGTTCTAGGTCAGGGGTCGGCAACCTTTCAGTGACAAAGAGCCAAATCTATATTGAAAAAAAAAAACACAATAACATGGAAGAGCCGCTAAAACATATATGCTGTATTTAAGAAAAAAACGTAAAAATTATTTATTTATTTCAAAATTACAATAAATTAATATTTACTTATACATTTAGTTGCCAGTATATTACAATATAATATTTTTTTTAATGGGACGATTGTTCCTGTATAGTTTTCTATAAGACTTCAATATTTGGTGAATATTCAGTAATCTTTAACTTAAGGCAGCACTCTAGTTTCAGGTCAGTAAGATTACTTCTTAACTGACTCTTTATTAATTTCATATGTGTAAAGATTTGATTACAGTAATATGTGAATCCGAAAATTGTCACTAGCCCAAAAGCATAATTTTTTAAAAGATGGATCCTTTCTGGAAGACGGTTCCAAGCTTCGAAAAGAACTTTATCTACATTTTAAAGATTGGGAATTTCAGTCCACTTATGCTGGGAAGATAAAATTCACTTTTTTCTTTCTAAATTTTCCAGTTCAGAATTAAGTTTTAAGAATATATAATTCCATAAACCTTTGGATTTCAAATCCACTAATTGAAGGTGATAAATGTAATTGCTACATATCTACTTCAATTGGTTTTGTAAAAAAAGCTAATGTAGCTTTATATTTTCTAAACTCTTTAAATCTATCTCGAAAAGCTTCTTGCATGTTAACAATAGTTTGTGCAAAAAAAATTGCATTAATAACATGTTTTTGTAAATTTATAAAATGTAAAAATGTTTTTGAACGTAAATCATTCACAAATACAGATAACTTTTTTTCGAAACAAATAACTTCTTGTAAAAGAGAATATGCAGTAACTCGGGGAATTACCGGGCGTGAATTGCACCGTAAAACATTCTGAATAATACAAAACCTGTACAGTACAGGCAGTAAGTTGAAAATTAAAAAATAGATTATATTAACATAAAAACCAGCCAATTTTCAAAGAGCCACAAAATTTTCTAAAAGAGCCGCAGGTTGCCGACCCCTGTTCTAGGTCTTTTGTAGTATATTAAATAATAAAAGTCAGGTAAATTTATAAATTTTCTTCACCTCCAGTGAAGAAAACTTCTAACAACCTAAATTATATTTTATATAAGGTTAACTATCCTGAGGGGGGGGGGTTAACTATGCCCCCCCGGCTACGTCCCTGGCTGTTTCGTAAACATCTAGCTGATAAATAGGACATTTATTTGTAGCATCCAGTTTGTAGCATATATTTCCAATAATTACTCGTATTTCTCTTCTATATGACATTCTAAGCTGGGCCAGTGTCCTAGTCTTAATTATTGGTACTGCCAAACTTAGGTATAGGGAATTTCTGAGGTTCTTCTAAAAGACGTTGTATCTAGAGTTTTTCAAAGCTTGTATATCGTTTTCTTGAAGTGTTTTATTATACCTGTCAAGAACTAGGTTTATGTCTAGGGTAAAGGAGGTATAGATGCCCCAGTTATAGAAAAACAATCGTGTTGCATTAATCTTAATTATTAAACTTTATCTGTTACTTTGCTATAATTCTTAGATACTCTTACTACACAATAACATAAGATTAAAACACTTATAATTATTCTAAATATATAAAATTAATGATTTAAAATAGTACTGTAATTGGCCATATATCCCATATCGATGGGATTTTTGCCCCATATGGTGTTATTTATGCCTCACTAAAATAATACATTTGATTTTGACCAACAAGTTTAATATTTTTTTAAAATAACAATTAAAAATTACAATTTAATCAAAATTACAATTTATTTTTTTTTTTTTTACCGACTGCCAACATATTTACCGGAGTGGTCATACCGATTTTGACTAATTTTAGCATGATGTCTGTTGGTCTGTATGTCTGTCGGTCCATGGAGATGTGTAGAGCAATTTAGGCCAAAGGAATTTTTATGAAATTTCATATTTAAGTTTTTGACAACAATGGCACTAGTTGTTCAACTTTTGGTACAAATCGGTCAACTATAAATGTAAGTTTACTCGTGTAGATTTTAAAATTTTTGCGAATATTTCGCAACAGAGAAACTTTTCTAAAACATCTATTCTACAAAAATTACTATACAAGTAATAATTAACAACTTTTATTTGAAACATTTTTTGATATGACTTAATAAATTTTTTAAACTTTTCATATTTTTGCGATATATTTTCCAAGTATCTATTTTGGCATATATGTTGTTGCGTGTCCTTGGGAAAATATAAGTATAAGATTATATATATATATATATATATATATATATATTTATATATATTTTATTATAAGATTATATATACAATGCCCGAGCCATATATCCCACATTTATTGCGGCCTTGTATCCTTTTTCTATGGGATAGATGCCCCATCTGTTTATTTCGAATGTATACAATATTGAGCATTATTTTCTACTCTATAATGTGAGGTTAAGTGTCTTCTGATACCCAGTAATGAAACTATTTTTGTTAAAGTTATAGTTACGTCATAAAACCTTAAGACAAAATGTCGTAACTATTGAAATACAACCACTCATATGAGCACCTACCTTTACAATTTAATTTTTCATAAACTATTAACATTGATGATAATTTAACACATTTATTTCAGAAGACTGTGTTTCTCGTACAAACTGTCAGTACTGAAATGATACAAACACACACCGTTATGGATATATACGAAGTGGGGCGTTTATCCCACTGGGGCATCTATACCAACTTTACCCTATAGTTCTTGATGTCCACATGCTTTCTTGACCATTTTCAGCTAGAGAATTGTGTATATAAAAACTACACTTTTGTATATTCTTTTAAAATTATACTGTTTTTCAATTAAAATGAAATATTAACACATTTTGCAAACTTGTTTTAGGTTATATGTCAGTTTATTAAGCACTTCATGTTGCCTGTAAGTTATTAGATAAATAAGCCTATTTATTAGCATGCTAATAAATATTTCGGGGTGGAACTCTCGGAAAAAAAAATATGTTGGTAATAAATTTATTGGACAGTTTATTAGCAACTGGAACTCTCGGCTCTAAATGAAAAAAATCATAAAAACAACAGATGTAGCCTCCAATTTTATTAATATAAACACATTACCTAAATGCACATATAAAATAGAAAGTATAAAATAAAATAATTATATTTTATTATCAGTTTCTTAAAACTTGATTTCTCGAGATGTGGGAAATGAAACTGAGAATTGTAACAAATAAGAATTAGCAGATTGCATCTGCGTATACGTATACTCACGTATACATATGTAAATATGTATGTGTGTAAAGCCCCCAGCAGGTTATACCTGCCATTGTGTGCGTTATGAGAGCGGCAACTCAAGTGCAACATATTGTCCTGATATGTAACAGTATCCAGCGATGACAAGCTGCTAATCTGTGGGGTGGCTGTACGCGGCCCTGTCCGCTGTCGCAGCTCCACCCTTCACATTAAATGCTCATGAATACAAGAACCCCCACTGATTTCTGGGGGCTCACTGTTTATTTGTTTGCACAGATGAATATAATACCGAATAAATCACGAAATTTAACTCAATAATAATAGACACGACTCCAGCCGAAAATATACTTCCCCCAAGGATTTTGCTTCTTGATTTTAAACTTCAACCCTTCCTGAATCCTTAAAACATACATTTGACTACATTTACTTACTTAATCCTGAAGCCTTTTTACCTTGCGGTGTAAAGCTATAGTTGAGTTACTTATTTTATGGTGTTTTTCTCCATACTTCTTTCCATCGTGTTCTGTCCTTTGTATATTTTCTTATCTCTTCCCATTTTACGCCTCTCTTCGTTGCAGCTTCTTTTGTTTCTTGGTGCCAGGTTTTTCTCGGTCTTCCTGGTCTAACTTTCTTCATTGTTCTTGCTTCATAAACTCTTTTTACTATTTTGTCTTCACTCATTCTGTGTATATGTCCCAGCCATCTTAGCTGTCCTTCTATCATAGTCTCTACTGGTTTTGTGCCTAGTTTTTCTCTAAATACTTCATTTCTTATTATGTCCAATTTTGTTTTACCTTCGATTTTTCTTAAAAATCTCATTTCGGAGCTTCTTATTTTAGACTTGTGCGTCTCTGTAGTGGTCCAGGATTCTGAGGCGTATGTCAAAATTGGTACTGTCACTTTTTTGAAGAACTTGATGTTAGTTGGTATTTCTTTTTTAGTTACATTTGTGCTGTTGACAACCGAGGACACAGCAAAACAAGCGTATTTCGCACTTTTTCATAGCCGATTACGGTACGGCATATTATTGTGGGGCTCAAGTCCACATAGCAAACGACTTTTTATAATACATAAAAGAGCTATACGAATCTTAACAAAAAGCGGGCTGACAGAACACTGCAATCCTTTATTCAAAAAATTAAGTATATTACCATTGCCATGTCTATATATATATTACTGCCTAATCTACACAAAGAAACAAATTAATAAATTTTCCACTCATGCTAGCATACATTCTCATAATACGCGACACAAATACCACCTAGTTACCAAATAAGTAAGACTAGCGCGCTCCACACACAGCCCCGACTACTGGGTACCAATATTTTATAACAAACTACCGCAGGACGTCAAAGATCTTCCAGTTGTTAAGTTTAAAACTATTATTAGTAATCTCCTACATGAGCACTGCTATTACACTATGCAAGAATTTCTTTGTAGTAACGTTTCTACTAGTTTTGTTAACTAAATATTGTAAATTACATACGTATTTACTGCTTTGTCAGTTTATGACGATGATATGCATGTAAAAATGTCTTACTCTAATAAAGATTATTAATATTATAGTTAAGAACGGTGTTTTGATGCTATTGAACATTCTTCCTGCTGCGCCTACTCTTTCCATAATTTCTTCATCCACTTTTCCATCTTCCGCGAAAACTGTGCCTAGGTATTTGAATTTTTCTACCTGTTCTATTATTTTGTCATCTATTTTTATTTTGTGTTGCATTTTTGTCTTGCTTATTACCATTGTTTTTGTTTTTTGTGTGCTAATTTTCATATTTATTTTTTTCAATTCTTTATTGTATTGGTTCAGGTTGTTTTGTAGTTCATCCTCGTTCCTTGCTATTATGTTCATTATTTACGTAGTTATACTTCATAATTACACGCTTCTTAAACTAAAACATCTTATCACTGAAGTTAAGAAAGTTGTTGGAAGGTATTACAGAAGGATTAATTTACAGGAATTGATTATTTTTATTATTCTTATAATATCAGTATATCAGTGGCGGAATTCCATATTTTGCCTCCCCCCCCACACCAAGGATGTTCTGTGGCTCTCCTAGTAGGATTGTTAATTTTATCTACAGAGGCTAGGTGACAAGAAAGAAGATATATTTTTATTATTTTTGCATAATGCCTAGTTGTCAGAGACTTTCAAGTTGCGTCTAGCGCTCTCTGCCATATCCTAACGGCTACTTTTTACGGTAGCCGAGACCACCGTCTTTACATGTTCACTGGAGCACTCCGGATATTCCCGAATATCAATTCAGAGACACAGGAACTGATTTAAGTGAAGGTTGATTAGTTTAATTGAAAATAAAACGAAATTTCAACAATATGGCAGACCGGAATCAATAATTATCTTAAAATTTAAAAAAAAATGATCCAACAATATTGGGTTTAAATTGTTTAGCTCACACAAATGCATGTTGCACGAAACCTATGTGGAAATTCTGTTGCAAATCTATAAGCTACAGACGATCGTTTCTAAGTAGCTGTTATATGTGTTGTTATGGACAGTTTCTTATAGATTTTGTCTGTAAGCTTACAGATTTGTCACAGAATTGTAGCACTAGCTACATTTTACTGTATTTTTTAAATGATTTATCCATCTTAGTATTTTTCTTATATGTGGTTCAAAGAACTGTACATGTAACCATATTTTAACTCTCTACAGTAGTGTACTCTTTAACTGACGGTGTAAGGACTTGTTGGTACCTACGAAATCCTAAAAATAGATATAATTTTTTTGCGTTAATGACATAAAAATAAGTGATGACCAATGATTGCTTTCAAAATTCGTTTTGCGAGTGTTAATATTCTTTCCGTAGTCCCAATTTCCATATTTTTCTTCAGCTGGTGGTAGGTAGGTGTATTTCGGTGGTGTTGTGTTGGTCCGTGGAGAATGCAGGTACAATTGTGACAGGGATGACGGATATAATTAATAGAGAGCGTGTGATAATCGCGCTGTACACTGTGTACGGCGAGTGTGCCGAGCGAGTCATCGCGCTACAGCCAGTTATGAATCCTATATTGACTATGAAATAGGTCATTTGCAACGGCAATTCCAAGCTTGTTACATATGCACCGACCTGCACTCTATTACATGCCGTATGACCGGATAGCCACACACTTACAGTTCGCCACATTGTACACAATTAACTGGATTTCTCTCCTAATAACATTCATTACTGATTCTGCATTACTCAGCAGCGCTCCCACCTGCACCTGCACCAGCATGCAAACAAACACAACTGGACTGTACGCACTAGTCTAAACCAGGGCCCGCCGCTCGCACCATACATAATACAAGATGGTTAATGAAGTGGAGTCAGCGCTCACTTGCACAGGGCCCCTGTCAGACGAGAAGTACGATCAACGCTCACCGCAGGGCCGTACCTGACACATACGATACCTTTTTATGTTTTATGTCCTCTGTTGATTTTTTAAAGTATAATGAATGAAATGCATTCCCCTCTAACCTGTAGTCTTTGTAGTAGTTTGTTAGAATTTATAATTTATCTCAGAAATTACCGATTTCAAAAATTCATTCACTGGTGGAAAGCCTATAATTTTCTAAGGCCCGGTATTTCCACCTTACTGTTATCTATAACAATAACTATCAATGGGATAATATTATCCTCTTGATATTCACTAGGATAAATTGATTCTGTATTTCCAACTCTAGTTATCCCGTAGATAGCTATTTTGATTAATAATAATATTTTCGAATGTTTTTTTTTATGTTGGTATTCTTATCTTAAACAAAGAGAGACATATACGCGACTCGCACGAATAAAAGAGAGATAGATAGGTACAACTGTCAAAGTAAATGACAACTGTCAAAATGTTGTACAGAAAAATGTGCAATAAACGCTAAATTTCAATATTTCCGAAACAAGACACCTTGTAAATCTTGTGTTAAAATGTAAAAATGTTATAGAAAATAAAGCTATTGACGCTGTAAATCTAAAATATAAACAAGGGGCCTGGGAAAAAATTGTATTATGTTTAATGCCTCCTGCATACAGAATAGAAATGCAAAAATACTGAAAATTAAATACGACCGTTTATTTATTTTTATTTTTTAATTGGTGTAGTATTTGGTGGAGCAGGATATTAAATGCATTTTTCGCTAAGCGAAATCGATTAATAAATTAGGATTGTTAATTTTATCTAGAGAGGCTAGGCGACAAGAAAGAAGATATATTTTTATTATTTTTGCATAATGCCTTGTTGTCAGAGACTTTCAAGTTGCGTCTAGCGCTCTCTACTTATCCTAACGGCTACTTTTTACGGTAGCCGAGACCATCGTCTTTACATGTCCACTGGAGCACTCCGGATATTCCCGAATATCAATTCAGACACAGGAACTGATTTAAGTGAAGGTTGATTTTTTTTGTTTTTTATTAGTTTAATTAAAAATAAAACAAAATTTCAACATTATGGCAGACCGGGATCAACAATTATCTTCAAATTAAAAAAAAAAGATCCAACAATATTTGGTTTAAATTGTTTAGCTCACACAAATGCATGTTGCACGAAACCTATGTGGAAATTCTGTCGCAAATCTATAAGCTACAGGCGTTTCTAAGTAGTAAGGACAGTTTCTTATAGATTTTGTCTGTAAGCTTACAGATTTGTCACAGAATTGTACCACTAGCTACATTTTACTGTATTTTTTAAATGATTTATCCATCTTAGTATTTTTCTTATATGTGGTTCAAAGAACTGTACATGTAACCATATTTTAACTCTCTACAGGAGTAAAATATGCCGTAAAATAAACCTTATCAACCTAAAGTCGGTTTTACAGCGTAAGGAATATTTTTAATTGATATTTAAAGTCAGTAACACACCATAAAAGTAACCAAAATAACCAGATCTAGTGTGTTCTTACAAAAGTGAACTGCTTATAGAAACATTTTTATAAAAGTAAATTTACGCATGTAAATTACAAAAACCTTTGAACATAATCAAAATAAATTACAAAAGAATTTTATACATTTTATTACAAGAAAAAAATCTTTTTCAAGTTGTATTTTCTATGAATAGTTTAGCAGTTATTAGGTTGTGAAAAGCGAGTGAAATTTAAAAAAATAGACCGGTTTGGTCTACTCGTCTACTGTTCTATTCTGGTAGTAAGTTGCCTTATCCAACTAATGATAATATTCGTATACTGTATAAATAAAATCAACTTTCACCGTATGCGTGCCACAATCGCATAGATAACTATTTCAACTGTAAGTTATAGATTTGCGTTCACATTGAACTTGTTCAAATGCACCACGCAAAACAGCCTAATTAGCAACAACGCTTCAAAAGATTTTTATGTTGAGAACAATATTTTTGTTTCACAGCGCCTCTCTTGTTTTGCGCTTTTGTGCGACGCACCATTTGCACTTCTACCTACAATGGCCCTGCTCACTTGCATAAGGCCCCGCTAAGTGTACGGCCGTGTCTTACTATACTCATTTTACTCAGAAAAATTGTCATATACATTTTATATGTCTGTAGATTAATAAAAAATTATAAATGCACAATAGGTAAAGGAAATATGACCAATGCTGTTTTTTTAAATAAAATCTAAATTAAATACAGCTATTTTCATGTTTTACTTGGCAAAACTAGATACACCATGCGCCAAGATATGACCGGGAATGTTGCGATAAAACAAAAACAATTGAATTCTTTTAAAAAATTCCTTTATATTTATTCATAATAGTCCAGTTCTGAAACTATTGACAGCTTTTCAGTAGTGATTAGAAGCAGTAGGAGAGCTTTTCGAGTGGTATAGCTTTTAGAATAAGCGCCACGGCTATTGTTTGGTGTTTCCGTCATCAAAATAGTATCCTTTCAATAGAATTTTGAGTTTTTAGCACGAGAACAAGTCAGCTTACTCGATTATCCATCGTAGGATTTGGCTCCGTGCGATCTCTTTTTGTTCTCAAAAGTCAAAATGCTTCCTAATTCCTGTTTGCAATTCTAGCATCATCATCTTCCGATCTAGTGTGATTGACTGGGTGTCACTTGTCGTGTCAGTGCTCTGCTAGTGAGGCCATCTAATTGTAGATGTGTGTTGTGAAGTTTGTCGGTTGTCAGTAGCGCTGGTAGTGAGAGTGTCTCGGTGGCGCAGAATCTTGGCGAGTTTAAGAGAGTTCCTTACGCACTGTCTCCATCCTTGCGCGTAGTATCGCTCCGTCTCTGTTCGCGGCCATGAATATTTGATGGGGCGGCGCTCCAACAATGACGTAACAACAATCCACCGCCCCCGCCGGCAGTGATTGCACCCCTCTAGGGTGCTGGGGCGCACGCGCCCTCACACCCCCGTCCTGCAAGAAGGGCATCTCCCGACAACTGCAGCCTACTGTTTACCCAACAGAAGCACTAATTGTACCTAACAATCCTCACTCGCAACATTCTCTCAAAAACTACATATGTGCAGGTAACAGGACTCGGAAAGACTTCAAGCATGGACTAGAGAAAAACTACACATATGCACCCAACAAACTCAGATTTCAACACTCGCAACTTTCAACATTCGCTTAAAAACTACAGTAGGGGAGATGTGGGGACGGTGGCACACATTTTGGTTTTCTGTACATAACATCTTCAATTTTGAATTTTTTAAATAAATCGTTTCGCCACTTAATACTTATTGTGTCGTTGTTTAAATAACCTATTAAAAATTAATGTCCTTATCACGTGCCATTTATAATTAATATTTTTGTTGACCTCTGCAATTGTGCCACTGTACCTATACGTGAGGGTACAGTGAAACAGCATTAAGTATACAGTGGAACAGTAAATATAATAGGTATCTAAAAAATCTGTATATGTATCAATAATTTTTATTGAAACTTCAATTCAATGTCTTTAAAAATAAATCATCTGAAAGGTACTGAAAAATTAATAATATGGTAAAAAAATTAATTTTTTTGAAACAAACTACTAAGTTTAATTAATGTATATAAATATATAAATGTAAATTTATTATTAATATAAAAAAATAAACTTTGGTAAGTTCCTTGGAAGCAGTAAGTTTTAATAGTTTTTATTTTAATGTTAATTATATTTCATTAAATTTACTGTAAAAATCAAAACGTCTAAACGGTGTTTTGTGCTACCAGACGGAGCAGGAGATGGTAAAACTTTTATCAGCTCTGATTTTTTAAATGTGTAATTTTCATTTGTTTTAATAAATTTAAAGAGTAGAGTCAGCCGTCGGAGATATGTTACAACAATATCGTCAGTCGTTACTTCTATGATTTCCCCTATAGAGTGAATATTAAGGCATATTGCCTTACTTTAATATCCTTGTTTACGTAGTCTGTCGAATCTGTATCATATGCAGAGTCAACATTATTATCTGAGTTTGAATTCTCATCAATATTGACATCAGTATCAGATGTGTCTGAACTTTCAAGAAAATCTTTTAATTTTCTGATCTTTTTTATTTTGCGCAGCTTGGAATCGTTCTTTTAACTCGTACCCACGTACGTGGGTACAGTGGCTCACTGTACCACTGTATCCACATAACACGTTGGCCACTGGTAGCCCTAACCCTATTTTCACAAACATTTTATCAAATATAATAAATTATATAGTTTAGAGCATTAGTAATTGCTTTACACTGTAGACAAATGACCAATTTACAACATGTAATACAAAATTTCTTACTAATTTAGTTGTGTCTCGTTCAAATAAAAATTTTCTTGTTACGATAAACTTTAGTTTGTGTACCTCAAATCAACTTTTTCATCATAAATGGCGGGACTTAAATTTATAGACTCAAAATGTGGATAATATAATTTCTCAGTACCAGAGGGGCCTATATCTATCCAAACAGACATGAAAATATTCTATATTTCAAAGATATTTGAAATGTTCCACTGTACCAATTGTGCCACCGTCCCCACATCTCCCCTACTTCCTATACTACAGAAAAAATAAAACTATAGTACGCATTTGATTATGTCAACTCTAAAGATGACTAAGCTTCAAGTATTTAATACTTAAATTGAGGACCTGTTTATACAGGGATAATAGGACCTGTCAAAATGTCACACTAACCACGTACCTTTCATATCTATGACCGGTGGTCTAAGAAAGAGAACTTACCTACTCTGCCCCTAAACGCCTATCTAGGCGTAGGAAACCTTTTATTTATATATATTTTTTCCTTTTAATTATTATTACTTTTGTATGTACAATTTGAAAATACAACTTGAAAGTGATATATTTTTAATTATTTTTGAATTAATTATTATTACTTTCGCACAATTCGCTATTTCGCACATTTTTAAAAAATATTATTTAAAGATTTTTGTCAAAGGTTGTGTTGCGTTCAATCATACATCGCGCTCAATCACTCATTCTCAGAATCATTATAGAGCTATAGAACTCTGTATAAAGAAAAGAAGAAAAAGGGTGATATTCAATTAACTCTCACAACAGTATTAGTGTGTTGTTAAAAAACAACACACTAATAATGCCGCAGCCACCGTATTCCCCAGATCTGGCCCTCTGTGACGTTTTCTTGTTTTTGAAACTGAAGAGGCCTATGAAAAGACGACGCTACGCTACGAGTGAGGAGATAAAGACGGCATCGAAGGAGGAGCTGAACAAGATCACAAAAAATTATTTTTTCTTCGAGGATTGAAAAAAACTTTGGCACAAGTGTATAATATCTGGTGGGGATTACTTTGAAGAGGACAAAATAGATATTCATGAATAAATAAATAATTTTTGATAAAGAACAAAATTCGCGATACTTTTTGAACAGACCTCGTATATTTTAAATATGTAATATGTTCCTATTATTGATAAATAAATACATACATATTTTAAAATACAATTTTTGAAGTTTTTTTTTTATATCCCTCTACTTTCGAACATTCCACATTCGCACACACTTTCAGGAACCAATTATGTGCGAAAGTCGAGGGCCGCCTGTAATCGAAAGTATTTAAATCAAAATGGAAGATAGTTTGAACACTTATAAATAAAAATACTTTAGTTTTAAGTAGTTATAGTGAATGAAATTTTTCGTATACCGTAAACAATATTAAAAAATGTTTAAGTTACAGTTATTTCTTTTTAAAAGCTCTATCCAAAGGCACACAAAGCGACATTCGTGCTCATTTAAAAAAAAAAAAAATCAGATTTGTCCTTGATGTATATATATATATATATATATATATATATCCGAAAATCGCATCGGTAAAGTTAGTATGCTCGCTTTCAGTCTCCCATAAAATGTCATCTTCAGACCCATTTAAATTTTTTAAAATGCAGCATTTCTTAAAACTATCACTATCGATTCAGGTTCGATCTTGTGCCAGGCGGTCGCAATCCATTCTCCTAAAAGTGAAACAGGATTTCCTTGTTTTTCCTGAAGGTGTCAATGAGTGATTTCCCGCTAATACTCAATTGTTGTATTCGTTTCATAAATTGTCTTTAAATGGTTTATTGATCACCAGATACAAGACTTGCAACTGAGGTGTCATACCACCTGGTATTATCGGAATTAAATGCCTGAATTTTTTCTATAACACCTGACGTAAGCTGGCCTCGAAATGCATCAAGGAGCGAGGTTTTCTCAGAGAACCTGGTCGTTTTCCACATATCACATTTAACCAGTCTAATACCAATTCCTCTGTCATCCAATCTTTTTCTTAGGCCCGAAAAATTATTCCTGGATGCAGCTTTTCCTTGGACTTTGTTAAAGGTTCTGTCCATCAGCAGTAACGGCAAGAATGACAGTAATCCTGGACTTATCGTAACCATTTGACTTCGATAAGACCATTTTTTCACCTTTCTCATGGTGGTGTGGAGACATAGGCATACTAATAAGAAGGGTTTTTACATTCCATTACTTAGACCTCGAATTTAGCGCGAGTCAATTTTTCACAGAAAAGAATTGGTCAAAAAATATCGCGTTTTATTCGGGCTAATACGGTATGTCGTCATTAAATGTATTGTAGTTTAACTTATATGTGATCATAAACTGAAATACAATTATTATACTTATGGCTGGAATGATACGCCGTTGATAGAGAGCAATATTTCAGCGGTGACTATTGTGCGAGGAAGCGTAATTAAACGAAACTCAAAAGTTAATTATGTTTATTTGAGTTGTTAAGGGCGCCCGACGCAGGGTGCAACAATCGCCCGCCAACCAGCGCACTAGAAGCGGCGGATGGTGGATGGCGGATGGCGGATTGCGAATGGTGAATGTCAGATACGCGAGTTATGGAGAGTTATATTTTACAATGATTGTACAGCGAATAATAGGTAATTTCTTGCATTAATTACTCGGTTAAATATTAATCTTTGCAATCATAACAGAGAAGTGGGTAACGTTGAGGGGTTCGTACAAGCTAACCCTTTCTCTCCCGCTATAGATTATACGGCGTTCCGTAATAACAACCGCCACTGTGGTATTCCCTGAATGCCCGCCAAAATAGAACCGCCCAGCCCCCGATAAAATATGGCCCGTATTAGTTAGCTATTCATAAGTACGAACAGTAAAAGTTATAACTGGATATTGTTATTATCCTTCGCCGGGATAACGGCCCGTTACGATAAGGATTATAGGTGCCGCTCTCTAATGAAAATGAACACTCACACAACCGGCTCGAACACACTACCTACTACTGCTACTGACACAATCAATTATTCATCCTTCTCTTATAACGGCCCCGATATCGGTCTTGCTCTCGGTGAATCAGCTACCTACCGCCCATGACCATCCAGGACGAGCTACCTACCACCTCCCACAACTGGACAAAACATAAAAATATCACATTGTCGACCAATTAATAAATTAACCTCAACACCGAACATAGCAAGTCAGGACGAGATCGTGAATGAACTACCGCACCACTATGCACAGCTACTTAGGACGAGTTACAATTCCCAAAGTTATCATAAATATAAAAAACTCCACCTCAGAATCGACCGTCACCACAAAGTACAGAACCGAAATACTTTCTAACAGAGAAATTATTATTGAAAAAAGTTAACAATTTTATGTGTAACACTGGTCAACACAATTTTTGCTGACTTACATCTAAGACTTGTTTCTTACTAATTTGGTGCTGCTGAACTGAAATATCATATCAATTTTTGCGTATCACATCAGATTTTTGCTCTACAACAAATACATATGTTCGGCTAAATAATGCTTCTATCGTTTAATTTTAGACGTCGATACTGTAATTGGTACAAATTTGGCGAACAATAAGGACTAAATAATTAGAAAATATTCTTCAAATTCTAAAATATTCTTTTAATTACATTTTAATGCATTGGAGTGTTAAAATAAACATACAAAATAATTTAATGATTAAATGGTCGTTTGTAAGACTTTCTGGAGTGCATCATCCCCGATAAGTTTCTTTTAATACTCCAACAGTAGTCAGCCATCATGTGAGTATCCCACCTTCCTTGATAACGTCTTTTCATCTCTTTTAAATCCTGATGGAAACGTTCACCCTGTTCATCACTAACATCTCCAAGATTGACAGGAAATTTGTCAATGACGTTTCACGCTCCTGTTGCACCCCAGATGATGATAATTTTCAATCAAATTTTCAACGACCTCCACATAGTGTTCGGCTTTTTTATTCCCAAGAAATTTTTTGATGAGCAACACGAAAGACTGGCATGCATTCTTCTCCATGTCATCCATATGTACAGTGAAATGTGGATTATTCACTAATTTTCTAAATTGTGGTCCGTCAAAAATGCCAGCTTTTAGCTTCTCATTACTGAGACTTTGAAATGTTTCAGATATATATTTAAAACAGTCACTATCTATGTTCAACGCTTTTACAAACTGCTTCATTAGACCCAGTTTAGTATGAAGAGGGGGAAAAATGATCTATCTAAAGGTCTATAACAAGTACCTGCATGTAAGGCGTTCCTACGAAATATATTGAACTACAAGAACGAAGTTGAAATTAAAGTAGACGTATATCAGAACGTGAAAAGGTGAAAAAAGTCAAAATACGATAGAACACAAATTTGACGTGATAGGCAGAAATGTTAACATTTTTGAAATCAATACCCCAAAATTAGTTAAAAACAAGTATCAGATCTAAGTCAGCAAAAAAAAGGTTTTTTTTTTTAATTTAATGGCCTTTGCTACTTTGGCAATTAGCCAGGACAATTTTTTATTTGAGAAAATTTCCATGCCATAACCGGGATTTGAACCCGAGCCCTCATGGTCTAGAAGCCAGTGCATCGCTACACTAACCACAACGCCATGGTGACCGGCAAAAAAAAAAAAAAAAAACAAAAAAAACAACACAAAAAAAGAAAGAAAAAAAGAGAGAAAAAAAAGGTTTAAATTTGTTGACCAGTGTAATTTACCATAACCATGGAAACGTAGTTCGATACCTTGATACTATTTGTTTATTTTTTAGTTATGTTTGTTAAGTTTTGTTGGATCTCAATAAGGCGTGTTAATTTCTTCTAGCATGTACCTTGATGCAGTTTTGTTGTAATATTTTATTAGAATAGTTGGTGTTAATTTTTCTATTTGTTATGTAGAAGTTTTGCAGTTTCTCTGTAATATTTCCTCGTTGAATAATATATCGGAGCGCTCTAGGGTTTTAACACTATGTTAACTTTATTAAAATAAAAGAAAATGTTTATACCTCGCAAAACTACCCAATTACATTTATAACATTCCTAAGAATATTCTCAACAAAACTCTCGCAAATATATATAGAAAATTAAACTGTAAACCAGATCTTATTAACTTCAGATGACTTGGACAATAAAATCTATATTTTCAGGCAGTTTCATGTATTATCAGGCAGGTTGACTTTTGGCCTCACTCAGATATGTCCTCTATTTTTATCTGTTAAATGCCAAATTTTTCCATGTATCCAATCTACTCGTTAGATCTTCGCTTAGTTGCTCTCTTAATTTCTTGCGAGTCACCGAGTATTTTATATTTATATGTCTTATGTTCTTTATCATTTTGATTTCTTTCATCCCCATCACATATATTCACTGATTAATATTTGTTTTAATTTCAGGTTGCGAAAAAAGATAAACTAAAAAGAAGACTAAAAAAGAATGAAGCAAGTTGTGAAGTGCTGAACAATGAAGCATCTGAAACTACAGAAAATGTTTTACAAAAAACCTGGCCACTTCTTCTCGAACAGAAATCTTTAATTGAAAACAAAGAATTAGCTGCCATAAAAGAGGAAAATTTACTAATTTATAATGAAGACATAGTAGAAAAAGACAACATCCTTCTAAAAGAAGTTTGGTTATCTGGTCGTGACATCTCAGAAAATACCAATGAAGACACAGAAGAAATAAAGTGCTATTACCATTCTGATCTATGTTTCTCAAAACCCAGCTCATCATTCTCTGAAGAAATGAACGATTTACACCTAAAAGAATTCGATGTAGAATTATTTGAAGACTATAATATTCAGAACATAGCACCAGTCAAGGTAAGGACCCAATGAATGTTCATTAAGGCGGCGCACAACCCTATAGTCCTCAATAGTTTCTTATACAAAACTAATAATTGGAAATAAAATTAATAACAATCTATATATCAGTAGTTCCCAAACATTTTTGACCGCGACCCGGTAAGATGTTTTAAAATTTTTCGCGACCCACCTTATGAAAAAAAAACATTTATTTACAAAACGAATTTTATTTTAAAGCAGTAGCTTTATAGCAATAAAGAGTAATAAATAGATATAAAGAGATAGTATAGTAATAAAGAGTATAGTATAGTAATAAAGAATATAGTATAGTATAATAGAATAGAATATAGTATAAAGAGCACAAATATAATCTGTCTCATTTTGTAATACGAAACTAGATCTGGTTACTTTGGTGACTGTTGTGGTGTAAATAGACTTCTATGGAAACATGTGAACATTTTTTTTTTTAATTAATGGCCTTTGCTGCTGTGTCAATTAGCTAGGACAATTTTTATTTGAGAAAATTTCCATGCCTGAAGGGGTTTCGAACCCGAGACCTTTGCAAGGTAGAGCACATGTGTTACCACTACGCTACGCCGGTCGGGAAAATGTGAACTTGTAAATCTGGCTTTTAAATGTTTGGTTAAGTTTTAATATATCGAGGTTATATTCACTCAAAAACTATATATGTCAGATAACAAATTGACATGTCAAAATTTCGATTGACATGTCAAAATTGTGATAGACATGTCAAATATTTTGAAAGGTGCCACTTCTGAGTTACCACCCTAAGATAATTTTTTTAAGCAAATTTTTTCTGCGGCCCGGTGCCGGGTCGCGACCCACACTTTGGGAAACGCTGCTATACATCAATATTTGCAGCGAATTTTTATCTATCTAATAGGATATTTTTAATTGTAGAAAAAACTATTAGGTAGTTGTAAATAAGCAAATTGCATTATAGACGCCATCTTGTAAACCAATCGACGCATATTTGCGTACGATGCGGCAAATTGTGCCTAAAACTTCATTCTACAAATATGATTCTATCTATTTTGTTGTATTGTGAAAATTACTTATAGTTATTGTACTTGGTAATCTATTTTTGCCGCCCTCTTGAATCTGCCGCGGTTTTCAAAATTGGTGTTACGGGTAAAAATGATTTATTTTTCGTGAAGAATACGTGTACCAAGTGGCACTCTATTATCTTTAAGTATAATATATTTCGACGAAAGCTCTAAACTATAAGTAATCAAGTCGAAAAAAAAAATTGACGTATTATTTGAACATTTATACACAAAACTGTATAAATATAAAAGTTATTCGAAACCCACAAATAGATTTAAAAAATTACAGAACAATATCGCTGATATCTATTTTTAAGTTATTGAGCGATAATATTTTTACTATAAATGTTTCTACAATTAAAACTATCATATTAGATAGATACAAATTCGGTGCAAAATTTGATGTATAGGTTGATACTAATTTTATTTCAGATTGTTAGTTTTGTATAAGAAACTAGTAACTTCCGGGGGTTATACGCAGCCTTAAACAAAATTTCAATGCATATTATTTTCAGGATTTCGATGAAGACTTTTTCGAAACATCCAGCAATTCAGAAATTTCTGTCTCTTCTCAAACTTCGTGGTGCAGTACTCCAGAATTTGGAGAAATATCTAAAGAAATCGACAGTAAATGTCGATTTTGTTTGCGTAGATTTAATTCTGAAACTTCAATAAAAAATCATGAAAGAAGCCATAAATATACTTGTAATATCTGCGGAGAAAAAACTTATAAGAAATCCAAGTATTGCGCCCACAAAAAAGTTTGTACTCGTTTATTCAGGAAGGCCATCCGTGAAGAATGATTATTAACAACTAATTTACGCTAGGTGAGAAGCGATATATTTGAGATTGGTCGATAAAGGATGATTTATATATTTTCAAGGCATGCCATTTTTTAGGGTTTCGTAGGTATGACCAAGAAACATTTAAACCATCATGTGTCTGTCTGCCTATCTGTTTTTCTGTTTGGTACAGATTGTAACGGTTGAAATTTGTCATGAATTTATGATCTTTGATTCAGATACAGAATAAATACACAAACTTCAAAAAATGTAATAGACTAAGATTCGGTATTTGGTCTAATATACTCGAATTAGTTACGATTTGGTATTTTACGGCATAATTGATTCGGTTTTTTAATTATGATTTTATTTTTATTATGCATAATTCCTCACTTTCTAAACCACGGTTATAACAATTGACAGATATTCAATATTTGGGCTCCCGATGGGCCTATCTAACTTACTACATACCTACGAAACCTTATAAGTGTGAAAATTCAAAATTAATATTAAAAAAATGTCTAGAAGCCATAAAGTGTTGAGCTTATGGCGATACAGACAATCGAAACCGATAACCAGTTGGGCCACAGCCGGAGCATTATTGTGTATAGACCAGTGTTTCTCAACCAAAAACGCACCGCGGACCAGTAAAATATATAATTTTCTAACGCGGGCCACTAATAATAATTGTTGGTTCATTTTTTGCAAGAAAACAAATATATTTAATGTGCTACTAAATACATTTATTTTATTTGTAGAAAATCACAGAAAGTTTATAGAAAATAAACAAAATATAAATTATTTATAAAAAATAATGTGCATAAAAAATAAAAAAAACTGCAAAAAAGACCTATAAAAACTTTCACGGACTACTAAAATTTTTCAGGGGACCACTGGTGGTCCGCGGACCACCTATTGAGAAACACTGGTATAGACTGTTAAAAGGTAGTTAATTATTTATTTTTCACGGCAGGGGCACGATCCTATAATGTATAAATCAAACTTAAATCAATTTTATATGGAGGAAACGAGATTTACTGTTTTTTGTGGTATCGCCGCCTGAAACATATTTTAAAATAGTTTTTTAATTTAATTTTTAGTTGTAATTTTAAGTTTTATTTCTGGTTTTAATATCAATTTTAACTCCAGTTTTAAGCTAGCATTAGTTTTAAAGTTTTAGCTATTATAAATTTTAATTTGTTTTAATATTAGTTTGTAAGTTTTATTTTAATATGTTATTTTAATAAATAATTAAATTTTGCTTATAAATTCTTACAATAAAATTTATTTAATAAAAGAAAAAAAAAAAAAAATTCATAAATATGAAAATGTGTTTTATGGACAACACGAATATTTTATTGCCAAATTAATATTTAAAATGGTAAATTTTTAATTTAGTAAATTTAGATTTGTTAGTAACTTATGTTTTAAGCTATAATATCTTTAGATGCTATGTAAGAGCTTTTGGAATATAAATCCTATAGCCATTCGCATTCCCAGAATTTTTTCTTATGTGAGTGCAGAAGTCAAAATTTTATTTTAGTGGGGAATCATAAGTCAAAGTCCATTTCGATATTTCGCCCGGTGGCGAAATGGCTCGGCAGCCAGACAATCGCGGCGAATTAGCCGCGGCGTGTTGTCCTATTCCGTTTGGTGTGCGATTTCATAGCTCTTTCTAATTCCCGTGTATTATTAATTTTAGTTTGTAGACATCTGTGTAATAAAATAATATTTTTGTAATTTCCTATGTAAATATGTAAACAAATGAATTAAATATTTTTGTCTAATTATTTATTTCCCCAAATTCTTCTTCCCGCAATTTTCATCTTTCGAATACAAGCAGAATTTTGTGTACGGAGCAATTTATAAAAACTTCAGCAGGTTGTTACTTTCCATGATTTACATTCGTAGAGCAGTGCAGCTAATAATGGAGGTTATTTTTGAGATCTTAAGATACGTAAGTATCAATCAATAATATCTTTATTCTTGCCTTTCGGCCTCGAATTTGCAGTACATTATTTTCTCTTGTTTACATTCTAAAATATGTGTATGACTTAAATATCCCAATTAAATCTACTTCCTAATTAATAAAAATATAAATAACTAAATAACTAATAAGAAATCTTATAACTATGAAAATAATCTATTAAAAATGGCTAAGCAGTATTTTATTTCCTATGTAACGTCTAGTCTTTCTTTTCGTTTGGTCGAGTTCGGCTTCTTTTGACTCTTGTCATCCATTTTATACCGCTTCCTGCCTCCTCCAAGATTTTTTCCAACCGTGCTCTCTTGTGGCTCTTCCCCTATTTCTGGACAGCATCTTAAGTGGTTCATGGTTTCTGGTTCTTCTCTACATGTCCGGCACTTCTTCTCTTTTTCATCCCTCCAAAATTGGTTGGCTGCCGCCTCGTTCCCTCATCTGAATCTGGTAATCGTCTTCTGGTGTCTGTTATTGTCTCTCAAGTATCTTGGTAATGTTTCGCCTTTTATCTTCAGGTAGTCTTCATTGTATCTTGTTTTGTCAATTCTGTTCTGTCTTTCTTGGTCTTGTACTTCCTTGTCTCTGTCCACCATCCTTTGCAGGTAATCCTCGCCTTCTTCCTGCATTCTCCTTACTTCATCCATTTCTTTCATAGTACTTTCTTCTCTCTGTTCCCCAACTTGTTTGCGTGTTCTTTTCCTTTTCCTTCCTGCATTCTCTCAGAATTTCGTTGCAGCTTAGTCTGATCTTATGCCCGAATTTTGCTGCTCTGGTCCCGGTGTTGACTCTGATTTTGTCCCGTTTTGTTTCTGCTAGCACTATATAGCCGGGAATCTGTCTGTCTTGTTGTAGCGTCCATTTGATGTAAGTCTCTTGTGTTCTTTCTATGTCTTCGTATTCGCTCCACCCCCAGAAGATACGTTAGTATATAATAATAATAATAATAATAGCCTTGATTACATTACCTGTTTACAATATAAGTTTAGTAAGGTTATAACAAATATAATTAATACATTTTATTTTAATTTTATTTTATATTTATTTATTTCTTTTCTCAGGTAAGTTGAGCCCATTTTTGAGCATAGGTCTCCCCTGCTTTTTCCATTCTAGTTTATTCGTAGCTTTCTTTTGCCAGAATATTCCTGCTTCCGCTACTACACTATCCACCCATCTTTTTCTAGGTATTCCTTTCTTTTTTTTCCATCAGATGGAAACCAATTTGTGGTTTTTAGTGTCCACCTATCATCCCTCATTCTTGCCACATGACCTGTCCACTTCCATGTTTGTGGCTATAAGCACGTCTTTAGCTTTTGTTTTTTGCCTTATTGTGTCGTGTCGTATTTTATCTTTTAGTTTCACACCCACTATACTTCTTTCCATCGCCCTTTGACAAACTTTTATTTTGTTGTCTTTTAGTCAGCGACCACGTTTGGCTACCGTATGTTAGGATAGGCATAATACAAGTATTTAGTACTTTGGTTTTTAAATTTACTGATATATTACCTTTCATAATCTTTTTCAGGGACCAAAATCCTTTCCAGGCTTTTGAAATCCGGGTATTAACTTCCTTTGTTTGGCTGTCACTGAATGATATTAATTGGCCCAAGTATGAATATTCTGTCACTATTTCAAGAATGTTGTCTTCAATATTTATCACAGGTGTTGTGTGCAGATTAGATAGTATTTTAGTTTTTTCCATGTTGATTTGTAAGCCTGCTTCGGCGCTTGCTGTACATAGTTGGGAGAGCATTTCTTGGAGATTTTGTTCTGTTTCTGCAAATAGCGCTATATCGTCAGCAAATCGTAAATTTGTTATAATGGACTTGTTAATTTTTATGCCGTATTTTTTAATGTCTATATGTCGAAATACTGATTCCAAAGCGCAGTTAAACAGTTTTGGTGAAAGCGGGTCGCCCTGTTTACACCCCTCTGTACCATAAATGGCTCCCCCAACGTAAGTATATACATTTAACTAAATCAGCGGCACAATAACTGTGATAAAATGTTGCATGTTTTTTGCATAGGTTTTAGTTGGAGCATGTTTTTTAATCGAGAGGTTATGTCCCGGCAGGGTATCGGTAATTTTTCGTATCGCTCGGTGTTTGGTGGTTAGCGAGGGAGTAAGTAAGTAAGCGAAGTAAACGAAGTAATAAGCGATATCCGTGTATAGTGAGTGCATTTAGTGGAAGTGGTAGGGCGCTAAGTGGGACATAAAGCTGACCGTTGTCGCGCATATTCCGTCCGGCGATAATCTGTAAGACCCGCTAATGCCGTGTACGGCACACAGAGCCAGAGTAGAGAGAGCCAAGCTTGCCTCCGCAATTACTGGACCCGCACCGGCACTAATTACCAGCTTTATTATGATTAGCTTTCGCCGGCTAAGCTCGAGCTTATGAGCTTTACTCTGTTGCGTCTGTACTGCTGCGTGTAATTTCTGCTGTGCGCGAGAGGCTATCGGCGGCCCGGCCAAGCCCCCGTGGCTTCTATCACAGAGAGCTTTCTCTGTGTTTATACCGACTGACCAGTGACCAGCAGTAGTATCCTCTGTACCCGGCGCCCCACCGCCTCAACACCCACTACGCCCTCAATTTACATTTGATGAACCACCACCAAGATTTATCTATCAACTATTCAATGCCCACTAATTAAATTGCTACACTCAACAGCCAACTACAATATTAGACAAACGCTCACACACAAAAAAACAACAACGAACACCATCGCAACATATTGAAGAAATAGAAAACTATCGGGCCTCCTAAATATTGATACGTAAAAACTACAGTAATTTATTTTAGAGACTGGTCCATTAGATCAGAGATTACAAAACTTGAGTCAAACCCCATTTTTTTTATTATTAGGGTTTTGTAGGTAGGACCAAAAAACCCTTATACCGTCATTTTGTCGTCTGTTTGTCTGTCTGTCTGTCTGTCTGTCTGTCTGTCTGTCTGTCTGTCTGTTCGGTAAAAATTGTAGCCAAACGGCTAAACCTAGAGAGTTGAAATTTGGCATGCTTATACAACTCTTTGACCCGCACATAGGAAAAATACTAAAACATCTAAAAAACATACCCCCCTAAAAATATAAACAAATATGTGCTCATCGAAAACAAAATATTTTTTTTAAATTTTGAGTAGGGTATCAAATGAAAGCCCTTAGTACGTGGATTAACGATCAAATTTTTATTTTTGCAAAATAAATTATTTTGATGCGATTTTTGCCAAAATTGTGCAAAAATTTTTTTGTCCCACACCCTGTAACCCACATGGTTTAAACTAAAAATCTGAAAAAATTCTAAGTAATGTACATTGGTGTGAACCGGAATAGTACAACAGGAATTTTTGATCAGATTACGTTTTTGGAAAAAAAACGCATTTTTTGTGATTTTTGGCGAATAATGTACACAAGTTATAGCTTTGTAACACGCTACACTGGAACGTGTATGCTGGTGTAGTGGTTTTTGCGCTGACTTTTCACCCAAGTAAGTCGACCCGAAAGGGATCGAACACTGCGAGAAGAGACAATATTATTTTTTGTTTTTTTTTTTTTTTTAATTTTTATTTTGTTTAAATTATTGTTTCAAAATTCTAGTTATATTTTGGCAAATGTTACATTTAATTTTTAAAAGCGTAAATTTAATAACCAGTGGAAATTGTTTAAATTATAATTTAATTCTGTGTCAATGTACACGAAATCAGAGGGGCGGAACTAACTAACAACCAATGCTATATAAAAAAAACCTTGCTATATAAAAAAAAATACTACACATATTTAGAAACCTAAATAATGGTATTAGGCGTTCGAATTAAAATTAAGAAAAAAAATATTTTAATATAAAATTTGTTTTAGCATCCCAAATAATCATTATTCACTTACTAAATACCTGCAAAACCCTGAAATGTGTGAAAATTCACACTTCACATCACTTTTTTTTTATTATTTCTTACCGCATAATGTCCAATTGTCAGAGATTAACAGGTCGCGACTAGCGCTCTTTAACGACAGAAGCCGAGACTTTTTACAGAAGCCGAGACCGCCGACTTTACGTGCCTCTGAAGCACGCCACATAGTCTCGAATTTTAATTCAGCTATATAGGTACTCATTTAAGGAAAGGCTGAGTAGATTTACGTATGTAATAGCCAAGAATTTGTTTGAGAAATGGTTTGCCCATACTTGTGGTCGATTTCAGGAGCCCACACTTACAAAGCGAGTGAGTGACCACTACATTACTGCAACCACCTCGCAATAGGCCCCGCTGTTGTGGGCGCCATCAAGAAGATTTTCACTAAAAAAAAAAGTTTTTTGTTGGGGCACAATATAAAGTTCTCTCGGTGTTTAATCTATTTTTCAAATAGTCGCCGTCTTGCCACACCTCAGTTCTTATAAATATTTTTGCAGGAGTATTTGCTTAAAAACACAACAATTTTCACAAAACTCAAAATAGTATATTTATTTAAATTAAACATTAAGATATGTCATTATTTTAAATATTGCCAAATAGCCCTCTGGTTTTCAGTCACTTTTACTTTCGTTTTTGTTTTTACACGAGGTTCATCCGAACTGTAGTTGCTTCTTAACCAATTTAGTACTATCGGTACTGGATCCCAATCTATTAAAGGCAAATCATTCAAATTAATAACCATTATAATACTTATATTTGAAACGATCAATCTGTTTCGTTTTTCTGTGCATATATTATTCATAAGGCTAAAGCCTCTTTCAGCTTCTGTGGAACTGACGGCTATGTAGACCGGGAGCTCATGACATTTTTGGTCTCCGATTTCATACAGCATGCCTTTTGGAGGAGAGAATATTTACCCTGTGACAACAAAAAAGGGATGGTACTAAACCCCTGCACGCTTTCCGGTCATAGGGAAAATTGCATTTCCACTTGTACAAAAATTTTGTGTTTTTCTCTGATTTAATATTGCTTGCCCTTTTGTCAAAAGAAAGTTATAACATATTTAAAGTCTTTTAATTATAGGCATGCTGTATAAAAACGCGGAAAATCATATTTTTTTATTACAAGATCACATGACCGCTTGAGCCCTTTGGGACCCTCCGATTCGCATGCATATATTTAAAAGACTTTAAATTTGTTATAACTTTCTTTTGACAAAAGCGCAAGCAATATTAAATCAGAGAAAAGCAAAAAAAAATTGTGTTTAAGTGGAAATGCAATTTTCCCTATGACCGGAAAGCGTGCAGGGGTTTAGTACCATCCCTTTTTTGTTGTCACAGGGTAAATAATCTCTCCTCCAAAAGGCATGCTGTATGAAATCGGAGACCAAAAACTGTCATGAGCTCCCGGTCTAATAGTCATTCCCTGTATCTAAAGTATTTTAACAAGCGGTTCGCCGAACTTAAAATTTCTTAACAAACGGTTCGAGCGAACCGGGTGAATCCCATCACTGAATATGTTCATAAAGAACAATCTAATAACAAAATAGATAAACAATGTAATACATTTATAATCAAAACTTAAAAAATAAATTTAAATCATCATAAATATAAACTTATATATTAAAAATTCGAATTACAACGACAACGTCGAATTACATAAATAAATAATTCAAAGACTTTAGCTTTAACTTTGATTGATGATTTTTCGTTGTTAATATATGTATCCTTGTAGCTATTATAAAATTATTAAATTTGAACTTTGTCTAACTCTACTCTGAAGTCGACTGCATAGAACTGACCAACTGACCTCTCGACCTAGGTAGCACTTTACAAAGTGTTAAAGAATAAAGAATATATAACCTGTATTCAAGTTTCAGCAAGTAAAATAATCAGATATTCAATATGCCGGCTCCCACAACTGGGGTTCTACATTTTAAACTGTATATTGAATGGAGTATTTTTTGTTATTAGTGAGATTGCGAGATCCATTAGTGTGTAATAATGATAGAGGCGATGTAATGCAGTGTAAAGTGTCTTTACTTTAGGCGCGAGGAAGGTGGGGGAGGGGCCGGGCCGTTGTAAAAGACATGCTAATACTTCAATACTTCAGCGCTCCCCTACCCGGACTCTAATCCTCGGATTATTATTTAAAACTAGGCAATACGCCTCCGTATCTCCTCAGCGACTCACAACGCCTTTTAAAATGCTCTAAAATGTCAACACTGCTTAAAAACGGTTTACAACCAAATTTTAAAAGAAATTATATAATCCCTGAATAATACTCACGGTTTCTTCAACAGAAATATTCCAAATTGCACTCTCATAATTTCTTTTTTCTTCAAGCGGATTATAATGTAATGACATTGTTCAATACATTCGGTAGAAATGATACATTTTTTTACTAGTAACAAAATGTGAACATTTTTATACTAGTAAATAGTTCATATAGTTATCAACAGATGGCACTGATGGCAGCAGTCGCTATAAACAAAACATCTGTCAATTTAATATGTTTGTAGCGTGGTTTGTAGTGAATTCAGAAATTAGTTACGTTATTAGTGAGTTACTTTATTATTATTCTGTGATCATTCTGTGATTAGTTACAAAATACACAATATAAAGATTAAAAATTAAAAAATGATAGTTTATATAGTTATCAACAGATGGCACTGATGGCAGCAGTCGCCATAAACAAAACATCTGTCAATTTAATATGTTTGTAGCGAGGTTTGTAGTGAATTCAGAAATTAGTTACGTTATTAGTGAGTTACTTTATTATTATTCTGTGATCATTCTGTGATTAGTTTCAAAATACACAATATAAAGTTTAAAAATTAAAAAATTTCTCAACCAATTCAATGTACACCTCCGGAATTAGCAGCAATAGCATCTGAAACTATAAAGTCATAAGTATTTATGGTTGCAAATTTTTAATAACTACGCTTGAAGAAAAAATATTATATGTCATGGAGTGGAACGCCTTTTTTGTGCTTCGCTATTGAGGCGTAGCCGAGGCTTGCATATTGATGCAAGCCTCGGCTACGCCTCGGCAGCAACATTTGAGCTCAGCACAAAAAAGAGCGCGTTCTACTCCTAGTAACATAATATACTATTTTAGTTTATAAGTTTGTGATAAACTTTCGACAATGATATAACTGTCGAAATAATAAATACTAGTATCGAGTAAGAAATAAAATAGGTGATAATTACAGAGTTTTTGTTTTATTCAGTTCTTGCATCCGAAAACTTCTAACTAGTAACGTTTTTAAGTAATACGTGATTTTTGAAAATTCAACTATTTCGTTGCTTTTTTATGTCCATAACATCAGAATTCTTCGTCGGAGACCAAAATAAATGCCATGTACTTCTAAAACATGTCTCTATAAACAATTTTCACGAAAATAAAGTATGTATTTTTTTTTTTTTGGGCCGAATTGATGTATTTCGCCTTACAAATTCAGTTCTTGCATCCGAAAACTTCTAACTAGTTACTATTATAATGTGTTTCTAGTACAACGACATAATGCAAAACTGTGTCATTTTAATTTTACGTAAATAGGGATAGTACATAGCAAAAAAATCAAAAGTGTAAAAGTTCATTCTCAGGTTGGCTAAAATTATAGTGTAAAAATTTTCATTTAAAAAAATTTAAAAGTTCACTATTTTAACTAAATCACCGTCTAAATCTTCATTTATTCAGATAGTGTTATTTTTATGAAATACTTTTTCAGTGTTAAAATTAACTCTACTTTAACTCTATTTATTTTCTAACACTATAATTTAACTAGTACACTAAATTTAACCAAAAAAGAAGCGTAAATAATTAACATGAATGGCGAGGGACTTAATGGTACACTTAAAGTTCATTTTTTAGTATACCATGAAGTCCCTTTAACACTTTTTTATAGAGTGTATAGTAGGCATTTTTATAATGCCTAGCTTTGGAGCTTCACAAATAATAGATCATGGAAAGGCCTCATAAAATATGGAGATATCAGTTGACAGGAAAATTGAAGAGACCATTTTGAAAATTATCTATAGTTTTTTTTTCTCAGTACAGATTTTAGGCCTTTAGTACTAGAGACTATTTTGAAAATTGCCAATATTTTTGAATGACCATATTTCAAAAACTTAAAGAAGTAAAGATTTGCAGTTTAAACTGTATTGGAACTGCAAAATTTTAAATAATGACACAACTTCATATTTTGCCCTTCCCCTCACAGAATTTTCTTTGGCTCACCCACTAGAGCGTGTTTCTTTGGTTAAACTGGAACTAGATTTTGAATTTTTAAAATTTAGTGTTTAAGTGAGGATTTTGATCAAAGGAGAGCTCATGATAACTTTCAAAAATTAAAATCAAATAAGAAAATATATAACTAAATACAAAACTGCTAAATAAACAACAAACTAAATAAAAAAGGTTTTTAGAAATTACTATAAGTTAGATATTTGAACACAAGTCAGTATCAAAACACAACAGACGTATTATTAAATGACAAATGTAAACATCGTTTTATTCAGAGATACCAATACAAATGTCCCTATATTAAATAAACACTTTTAAAATTTGTAAATCTTCAAAATGACTATCGAACACAAACTAAATACTTCAAAAGGTATATTTTAGTAAAATAAAAGAGTAAAGAGCAATATTAGTCTATAATTCACATGCAAAAAAAACGATTTAGTTATTTTTTCGCTACTATGTTTATCATTGAAGTTATGACGCAAAATGACGAACTGCGTTGATTCAACGACGGAGCTATACCAACCTCATTTAAAATTACAAAATTCCATGTCTATCTAGGCGTCTTTTTTCTCGATCATATGCTATTAGCTATTTGTTAGGTAATAGCATGCTAGACAGACGAATAGTACAACGTGAACCGAAGATTCGTGTGTATTTTTAAATTTGTAGTGTTGTTAATTTTGATTTGTCGTGATTGAAAAATCGTTTAACAATTGTTTGTTCGTCGTGAGTTGGTTGTGGCGTTTAGTCGCTTCATACAGTATGCATGTCACTGTATAATTCAGGGCGGATTCCTTGTCTCCCGGCTTCTGGCACGGCGCTAGCGGTATCCTCACTCCGACTTCCCGTCATCGCACTTGATTGGCAACCCGCCAAACAGATTTACCCATTGTTCCATTGATATTCAAACCAGTATTAGGGAAAGTTAGTCCACAGCCCACGGCATACGCCAACGGAAAAATTTCAGATATAAAGGGACTGAACCAACGTACAGATGCTATGTAATAATTACAATTACATAAAATGTTTTTAGTCAGTCAAATATAATATCAATAATACAACGTTTACAAAATTTAATCAAAACTGACATTTTCAAACTCATCAATATCATAGATTGGATTATTTGTTAGTACGTTCTTAAGTTTAAATTTGAATTTGTCTAGTGGTAGTGTACAGATACCCTCAGGCAAGAGATATAATTTAACAGCAAAATAATTTGAGCAATTTTTGGATTTATTTTACTATGTATGGTTGTTGATAAATTAGTGGTATTGCTTAATAACACCTTTCTTTATCTGATTGAACTAGGGTGACCAAAACGTATAATTAGTTCGTTAGTTATATTTTTTGGCGCACAGCAGCGATGGTTATTTGCACCTGGCCAAAAAGTATGTCTTAAAGACAACAAATTCACTTTTGTTATTAAGATTTTTCTTAAGATTTTTTAGGGTTTTGTAGGTATGATCAAAAAACCCTTATAACGTCACTCATGTATCTGTTTGTCTGCCTTTCTGTCTGCTTGTCTTTCTGTCTGCCTGTCTTTTTGTCTGCCTGTCTTTTTGTCTGTACGGTAGAAATTATGGTCAAGCAGTTGGACCTAAAAGTAGAAATTTGGCATGCTTGTACAACTATATGACCCACATATACGAAAATTATTGAGAGTTCAAAAAACACGAAAAAATATAAACAAATATGAATTCGACGAAAAAATAAATATTTATTTAAAATTTTAAGTGGGGTATCAAATGAAATGAAAGCAAGTCTGTAACAAACGTTAAATTGTTTGTACCTACTATTTGAGCACTAAGCAAGGGCACGGACATGAGTGCAATCCAGCTTATGTCAAATAATTTGTGTAAAAATATTTACACAAATTACAAGTTCTGCTTAGCCGTGCGCAGCTGTATGTGTCTTTCTGTGTACGCTAAAAAATGGACGTAATACTGACCATATTTCTCCTGAATGTACATAGATTGAAAATATGGACATGAATCCTGGAAAGAGGAAGTCTAGACCCACTTCGCGCTGTCGCGCTTATGATGATAATTATCAAATGAAATCTCTTCATTGAAATTTTTATTTCTGATTTTTTTTAATACTATTTCAACAAATAATGTCTTAAATTTTGTCCCCCACATAGACGTTGGTCTGAAAATCTGAAAAAAAATCTCAACAATGTACAGTTCAACAGGAATTTTTGAACATATAAGTTTATCAAAAAATATCGATTTTTTCTTAAGAAAACTCTTTGCATATATTAAGGAACGATAAGAACTAAAAACACAATTTGATTACACTTTCTAAATACAGACGATTCCGCTTAATTGGGCCACCGCTTAATTGGGGCAGCCGTTTATTTGGGCCAAATCTCAAAGAACAGAAAGCAAACCAAGGAACCAACAGTAAATTTACATGTTTAATTGGGACAACATTCCGCTTAATTGGGACAGTAAATTTAAGATCACAGTACGTATTATGTTACACATATTCTCAAGAAAAAATATGTACAAAGAATTTAATATTACAGCGTTATTTTATGCAGGAAGGAAATGAAGGGAGCCCTAAATCCGCACTGAATACCTGTGCTGATTTTGTAGAAGTGAAATGTTACAAAAACAAAAGACAGACTACACTTGACGCATTTTTGTATTGAATTAAATTGTATGTACCTATTTATTATTTTATTTTGTAATTTATTATTATTTTTTCTTAAAAGTTTATATTTTTTGGTTATATGTAATTTATAGTTTTGTCCAAGAGTTTATAAAGTAAAATTATTGAAAGAAAAATATGCATTGTTTAATTTTATGTGAAATTCGCTTAATTGGGGCAGCCGCTTAATTGGGCCAAAATGTCTAAGTCCCGATGTGTCCCAATTAAGCGGAATCGACTGTACTTACAAAATCCTGAAATATGTGAAAATTCACACTTCATCTATTTTCTTTAAACACACTTTTTTTGTGATAAACGAATTTTTTTATGATTATTAATTACTTACTTAACGTGGCCGTAGATTCTTGTAGACCACAATAATATTTCTTCAAAAATTGTTCTCTATATATTTTTTTGTTAAACTATTTAGTCGCCCTAGATTAAAGGTAACTATTTTTGTAATTATCTTTTCCTGAGATTCCGTTATAGTCCAGATTAGTTGCGTGTTTGTTTTTGAGTAGGAAATGTGTGTTTTCCAGGAAGAACTTTTCCATTTCCACGAATGATTTTCTGTAAAAGTCAGCCTGACCATCTACCTATACACTCACTCATGATATTTGATTTTATTACTTCGCCCATCAATACTTAACAACTGAATCAACCCCCGACGAATTGTACCTGTGTGTCTGTCCAGTGCAGCTACCTGCCCACATCATTACCTGCCCACCGAATAAATGCACACGTGCCTCACCTGATCATTATTGAATTCAGTTTAAGAACACCCGTGAAAGGGGAGAAGACTGTAAAAAACACCTCTCGTTAAAATGTCACACAATCGCAAAAAATACTAGATTCTCTACGAATACTGTAAAAAATTCATGGGAAATGTGAATTTTCACACATTTCAGGGTTTCGCAGGTATTTAGTAAGTGAATGATGATTATTTGGGATGCCAAAACAAATTTTTTTTGTTAATTTTAATTCGAATGCCTAATACCATTATTTAGGTCTCTAAATATGTGCAATATTTTTTTTATATAGCAAGGTTCATTAAGATTTTTAAAATTGCGCCTATGGCTTCCATTGGTTGTTTTAAGTCATAACTCCGCCTATCTGATTTCGTGTATTCAATTTCAACAATTTCCACTGGTTATTAAATTTACGCTTTTAGAAATGAAATGCAACATTTGCCTAAATATAACTAGAATTTTGAAAAAATAATTTAAACAAATTAAAAATGCAAAAAAAAAACAGGAAAAATTAAATTGTCTCGAGACCGGAACCCTAGTTTGCAAATTAGAACGCGAAAGCACTAACCATTACACCATGAAAGCATGCTGGTTTACTTAGTTACTTAAGTTATTAAATATTTTACAAAAAATACAAAAAATGCGTTTTTTTTTTCCGAAAACAATCTGATCAAAAATTCCTGTTGTACTATTCCGGTTCACACAAATGTACATTACTTAGAATTTTTTCGGATTTTTAGTTTAAACCATCTGGGCTACAGGGTGTGGGACAAATTTTTTTTTGCATAATTTTTGCAATAAGGTCGCCAAAATAATTTATTTTGCAAAAATTAAATTTTGCTCGTTAATGCACGTACTAAGGGCTTTCATTTGATACCCTACTCAGAATTTAAAAATAAATATGTTTTTTTCAATGAGCAGATATTTGTTTATATTTTTAGGCGGATATGTTTTTTAGATGTTTTAGTATTTTTCCTATGTGCTGGTCAAAGAGTTGTATAAGCTTGCCAGATTTCAACTGTCTAGGTTTAGCCGTTTGGATACAATTTTTACCGAACAGACAGACGACAAAATGACGGTATAAGGGTTTTTTGGTCATACCTACAAAACCCTAAAAAATATTTTTAAGGGTGCGGAAAATTAAGATAAAAGTGGTGGGTTAAACGAGTGTAAAACTCAGCAGCGCACAAAGAAGGAGGGGTTATGGACTAATTTGTCTGTTAGAAATTATTTTGTTTGAGTACTTTGTGGTGACAGTCGGTTCTATGCCAGCACAGCTGATTTTTTTACTTGACCGCATACATTTTACCGCCCTGTGCTCCAAACGGACTTAATCCGCCCCTGTACATCAGGTAATTTAGGTTTTTTTGCTGTGATCCTGTATAAGCTAACATAAGATAAATGTGTTATTTCAGGGTTTATCGTAGCTTATAACCAGTTCTAAATCTTAGTATTTCCGTTAATCCGATACATTAGTTTGATATTTAGCGGGTCAGAAGCGGAACGAAGTACGCTTTATGGCATTCAGAGCGGAGTGGTCTTTGATGTATGTGTTGACAGTGGAGCCTCGGTCCCCCGGGAGAGGCAGGAGACATGCAACAGATCCGATTAGCCCACAAATGGACGGACATCTCACCACTTGGGATAACAATCAACGGATCTGGATTAACGAACAACTCTCTATTAAATGAAAGATTAAAGACAAAAATCCTAAAGAAATTTGCCCTATAACAAAATCTTGGTTCATTGAACATAAAATTAAGACCTAGTTTGGTGACTTGCACTGCTTCTAGTGCTGTCTTTAGACTGTGACTGTGTCTTCGAAAAAAGACCAACTTACAAACTTAAACCTATGGTTATGGTTCTAGGCGACGCCATAAAAGAAATAAGACAAAATATTAAAGAATATTCTGTGAGCTACTGTAAAATGGAAAATGTGAAAGTAGCAGAACTTTGCTATGCGGATGACATGGTTATAATAGCAAGGACCGAGGACGAACTACAAAACAACTTGAACCAATACAATAAAGAATTGAAGAAAATAAATATGAAAATTAGCACACAAAAAACAAAAACAATGGTAATAAGCAAGACAGAAATGCAACACGAAATAAAAATAGATGATAAAATAATAGAACAGGTAGGAAAATTCAAATACCTAGGCACATTTTTCGCGGAAGATGGAAAAATGGATGAAGAAATTATGGAAAGAGTATGCGCAGCAAGAAGAATGTTCAATAGCATCAAAGCATCGTTCTTAACTAAAAAAGAAATGCCAACTAACATCAAGGTAGAGATCTTCAAAAAAGTGACAGTGCCAATTTTGACATACGCCTCAGAATCCTTGACCACTACAGAGACGCACAAGTCTAAAATAAGAAGCTCCGAAATGAGATTTTTAAGGAAAATCGAAGGTAAAAAAAATTGGACAGAATGAGAAATGAAGCATTTAGAGAAAAACTAGGCACAAAACCAATAGAGACTATAATAGAAGAAGGACAGCTAAGGTGGCTGGGACATATACACAGAATGAGTGAAGACAAAATAGTAAAAAGAGTTTATGAAGCAAGAACAGTGAAGAAAGTTAGACCAGGAAAACTGAGAAAAACCTGGCACCAAGAAACAAAAGATGCTGCAACGAAGAGAGGCGTAAAGTGGGAGTAGATAAGAAAATATACAAAGGACAGAACACGATGGAAAGAAGTATGGAGAACAATACCAGAAAATAAGTAACTCGACTATAGCCTTACACCGCAAAGTAGAAAGGCTTCAGGATTAAGTAAGTAAAGTTTAAAAAAATAAACTCTTCTTAAATTATAAAAAATGTCAAGTTATTACTTTTTCTCGAAATAAAAATTCCTATCAATTTCAATATAGTTTAGGCAGTCACAATTTACAAAGAACCAATGTTGTTAAGGATCTCGGCATATTTTTAGACTCAAAATTAACATTTGAATCTCACTTTATTTATATTTGTGGTAAAGCTTGGAGAATGCTTTAGGCTTTATTATAAGGGCAACAAAAAAAAATTCATTCCTCATTATCAGTGAAATCTTTATATCAGGCTTACGTCTTTAGTTTATTAAATTTTTGTTCAGTCATGTGGAATCCTTCTTACACTAAATATGTTTTATGTCTTGAAAAAATCCAGAAAAAGGCAGTGCGTTACATTGTCTCAAAATCGGATGCACTGTTTAATAATGAGAGTTACCAGCATCTTTATTAAACTTAAATATTTTACCGTTGCAGGAACGAAGAGTTCTTTCTGACATGATATTTCTTTATAAAATTGTAAACAATATTATTGACTGCAACGAACTTGTGTTACTAATTAATTGTCATGTGCAGAACTAGAACACACGCCGTAACGAGTTGTTGCACCAGAATTACTCTAGCACTGATTCTTTTATCAATTCTCCCATTGTTAATTGTTGAATTAAAAAGTACTATTCTTTCTTATGCAGATGATACTGCTTTGTTTTTCGAATCTAGCACTTGGAATGAAGTTAAAAATATGGCTGAAAGGGATTTGGAATTGATAAAAAATTGGCTAGAGGCAAATATCCTTGCGCTTAATTATAAAAAATCTTATTTTGTAGCCTTTAGCAACAATAAAAAAACTCAGCCCAACTTTGATTTTATCAAAATTCATAGTAACTGTTCTAACGTTAATTGCAACTGTGTTGTAACTATTGACAAATCTGATTCTATAAAATATCTAGAAATATTGATTGACTGTAATCTTAAGTGGGATAAACATATTTACACATTGTATAACCGTCTAAGAAAAACTATATATATATATATATATATATATATTTAAAAAACTCCGTGAGTTTATGCCACTGAGAATTACTGTCTAGTTTCTACTATAGTCTTGTTCAGTCAATAATTAGTTATGGGCTAATAGCTTGGGGTGGAGCGGCAAACTGTCATATGTTAAGATTAGCAATAATTCAGAAAATGATAATTAAAATAATACTGAAAAACCATTATATTTTCCTACAGATAGGTTATTTTCTGAATCTAAATTAATGAATTTACAACAGTTGTTTGTGCTATCAATAATAAGACATATTAATAAAAGCAAGGCTCATATCTTACATATACAACATCCCTATGCTACTAGATATTCTGGGCAAGCATTGCCTTACAAAGCAATTAAAACGATAGGACAGAGGAGTTTTAATTATTTTGTTCCAAAAATCTACAATAAATTGCATAATTTCGCTTAACGACATCAGATTAATATTCATCAAAATAATGTAATCAAAATTGCCAAAAAATGGATTAACCAGCTAACAAAAATTGAACTAGATTCAATCTTTAACAACTGTTAATATCTTGTAAATACATTGCACATCTTTTATTTTTACTTTAGCAAGTATATAAAAGTTAAAATAACTAATATATATTATATACATAGGATCGCTCACTACCTAAAATCCATATACATTGATACCACGCACATACCTTTGTGGTATATGTGGTGTTTCCCCTGCATAGTAATAAGTGGTATAACTACTAAATTGTTTTAGCTTTACAGCTATTATTTATTAAATTAAAATTTGTGTTAATATTTTGTGCTTTTTCTATTTGGGGTTTAATCTCTTATTGCATCTACTTTATAAATGTACCAATTTATACCTCTGTAATATGTTTAATAAAGAGACATTATTATTATTATGGGGTTTGTCAGACTTTCTTCGATATATCATAATATTTTTGGACACATTGATTTATTTAATAATTCTCTTCATAAATTTAGAGTAATGTGTAAACTTTGATTAAATAATCAGTTAGCATAAATTACTAATCATTATAAAATAATTGTTAAATTTATTACATTTTGAACTGTACTGATTTTGTTGTAAATATTTGTAAAAATTTAGTGGACACTTCGCTGGGTTCGTCCCGTTTGTGTTCCCAGGGTAAATAAATAAATAAATTCAGATTTCAGTAAATGTTTCGATAAAATTGACCACAATATTTTGATCAGTAAAATGTTTCTCTTGGTATTCACGGCGACCTTCTCAGATGGCTTATTTCATATATGAGTAATAGAAGTCAAGCGGTCACCATTAACGGCTTCACTTCTGATTTCGTTAACATAACTTCCGGTGTCCCTCAGGGGTCTCACCTGGGGCCAATTCTTTTCTTAATTTATATCAACGACATTTCTAAAGTAATAAAACATGCAAATTTCTTGTTATTCGCCGATGATATGAAAATATACATTCCAATTAGGAGGCCATCGGATACCGCGCTTCTACAATCAGACCTTCAAAACGTATACCTTTATTGCCAACAAAACAAATTATGTCTTAACCTCGATAAATGTCACATAATATCATTTACGAGAAACAAAAACATACATTCTTTTCAGTATAACTTTAACGGTCAGGATTTGAAATGGTCATCAGTAATTAAAGATCTAGGAGTGCTTTTAGACTCAAAACTTTCCTATGAACTGCATGTCGAATATATATGCGGCAAAGCCCTAAAAATGCTAGGTTTTATAATTCGCACTACTAAAAGTTTTAATTCTATATACGCTTTTAAAAATCTTTACTTTGCGTACGTCTCAAGTATCTTAAACTATTCATCCGTTATCTGGAATAGTTCGTATGACAAATACATTTTCAAAATTGAAAAAATTCAGAAAAAAGCCATAAAGTATTTCTGCTTTAAACGTAATGTCCAATACGATAACTACTACGATTCCTGTCTCGAAATAAATATTCTACCGCTTCAAAAACGTCGTATTTTATCTGACATGTTGATGCTTTACCGAATAGTTAATAACATAACTTCTTCTAGCGAAACCCTACATCTTATCGAGTTTCGAATCCCTACATACAATACCAGAAGTACTAACCTATTCCATCAAACCAGTTCAAACACAAATTCATTCACTAACTCGCCCATCATTAGACTTTCCACTACGTTTAATCTCTTTTTTCCTCATATAGATATTTTCTATATGAGGTTTTTTATGTTTGTTCCAAACAAAAATTCCGGAAATTATGTATTAATTAATTGCATACTATAAGTGATCCTCAATTTTCTTCTATTTAATATAATAAAAAAAATTTATGTGAAGTGTGAATTTTCACACATTTCAGGGTTTCGCAGGTATTTATTAACTATGTGATGATTATTTGGGATGCCAAAACAAATTTTATGTCAAAATATTTTTTTATGAATTTTAATTCGAATGCCTAATACCATTATTTAAGTTTCTAAATATGTGCAGTATTTTTTTAATATAGGAAGGTTCATTAAGATTTTGAAAATTGCGCCTATGGCTTCCATTGGTGGCTTAAATCATAAGCCTGTCCCTCTGATACCTTCAAATATAGAATTAAATTATAATTTCAAAACTTCCCACTGGTTATTAAATTTACGCTTTTAAAAATTAAATGCAATATTTACCAAAATATAACTAGAATTTTGACAAAATAATTTAAACAAAATAAAAATGCAAAAAAAAAACTGAAAAAATAAAAATTGACGGGATTCGAACACAGTTTCTTACAGTAGTTTCAACTCACTAAGCGACAATGCTACCACTGTGCTATACAAGATTACTCGTTTACTATGTTAAATAGCGGATTAAATATATTACATATTTTACTTAAAAACACAAAAAATGCGTTATTTTCCGAAAACATAATCTGATCAAAAATTCCTGTTGTACTATTCCGGTTCACACCAATGTACATTACTGAGAATTTTTTCAGATTTTTAGTTTAAACCATCTGGGCTACAGGGTGTGGGACAAAAAATTTGCACAATTTTGGCAAAAATCGCCTCAAAATAATTTATTTTGCAAAAATAAAATTTTGATTGTTAATCCACGTACCAAGGGCTTTCATTTGATACCCTACACAGAATTGTAAAAAAATATATTTTTTTTCGATGAGCATATATTTGTTTATATTTTTAGGGGGATATGTTTTTTAGATGTTTTAGTATTTTTCCTATGTGCAGGTCAAAGAGTTGTATAAGCATGCCATATTTCAACTCTCTAGGTTTAGCCGTTTGGCTACAATTTTTACCGAACAGACAGACAGACAGACAGACAGACAGACAGACAGACAGACAGACAGACAGACAGACAGACGACAAAATGACGGTATAAGGGTTTTTTGGTCAAACCTACAAAACCCTAAAAAAGTAAATATAATTCTGTAATAACATTGTAACTACATCGTAACATTGTAAACACTGTAAATTGTAAATGTGTGCACTTTACTGGGTCAGTCCCGTCTGTGCTCCGATCATAATAAAATAAAAAAAAATAAATAAAATAAAATAAAAAAAAAAATAAATAAATAAAGTACAACCAGTTAAAAAGTACGCGACTCTTTTTGAAATTATTTTTATTTTTCAAAATAATCTCCCGAAATTCAATACCCTTTGCCAACAAAGTTCCAGTGCCATTATCCCATTCCAGAAAAGTAATTCCTCAAGCTCATAATAGCTGTACCATTTTGTGAGCTTATCATTTGAAAACTGCTTTTCACCGAGATTTTTTTTTTTTTTGACTGGTATTAAATAAATATAGGATATTTATCTGATATGATGCTAGTGTTAATAAAATGTATGCGTAATAAGTGGTTTTGGGTGGTGAAATAAAATAATATGAGTCCACGGCCATCTTCCTGTGCTCAATAATTCAGAGGGAAGTGCTCGAGTCCGGCGGCGGCGGCTGTTGAGGGCAGTCGGGGGAGGCCGCGGGGACGGCGGGGGCCGAAATCAAGCTACTCATGAAAGTTGCAGCCCCCAAACCAGTAATGAGCAGATCTGATAAAAGTTTCATCCACCGCAAAAGACTGCTGAGATCTTTCAATGTTCGTTCATAGAAAATTGCACTTTTCAACACGTACGTACAATATGTGTACAGAAAAATACAACTACTTAAGACTGGGGTTACTGACCTTTAATAACATCTGCTGTCTCATACAAGCCAAATACATTTATTAGTTCTATTAAACTAGTCATACAAATTAATTTCAAGCCATTTAAAAAATATTAAATTGTACCTATTTTCTTAATTACCTAAATTTATTTAGGGAATAGGTAAGGTAAAAACAAGTCATAGTAGAAAGAAGGCGCTCACGTGGGGGGGGGGCACATGCTTGATCTTCATTTTTACCGACCGCCAATATTTATATGGGAGGTATTGTGATCATACCGATTTTGACATTTCTAAATTTCGATAGATCTCCACGAAATAAAGTCCCTGCATAACGTTTTAACTATTTTTATCATGATGTCTGTCTGTCCGTCTGTCTGTGTACACATGCAGAGCAAATTCGGCTGAAAGGATTTTTATGAAAGTTTATATTTAAGCTTCTGCTATCAATGGCACGAGTTGGCACGATTTTGGTAAAAATCAGTTGACTAAAAATGGGAGTTTACTCGTGTCTATTTTAATATTTTTGCGAATATTTAGCAACAGAAAAATATTTCGAAAAAATTTATTGAACAAAAGTTGCTATAAATTTAATAACTAATAACTTTTATTTGAGACGTTTTTTGATAAAACGAAAAACCTTGAAAAATTTATGTAAAATTTTCTAAAATCTCAATTTTTTCATACTTAAATGTAACGTTTCCATGGTCATGATAAATAATATCTCTATTAGAAAATATTGGGCCAAGTTATTTCTACTCTGCTGCTAGAATGTATTTTATACAAGTACTTTATGATGGCGGTCGGTCCTGTGGTGGCCACAGCTGATTTTTTTTTATCCTAGGTTGCACCTATGACCCCCGATTTAGTTCTACCTCTGATCCTCGAATCTCGGAGTGTCCATTCGAGAACTTTTCATAATCCATAACATCCAACAAATATTTGGTCAAATTTTGGTAAAAATCGGTTGACTAAAAATGAGAGTTTACTCGTGTCTATTTTAAGATTTTTGCGAATATCAACAACAGAAAATATTTAGAAAAAATTTATTGAACAAAAGTTGCTATAAAAGTAATAAATAACAACTTTTATTTGAGACATTTTTTGATAAAACGAAAGTCTTAATTTTTTCATACTTATATGTAACGTTTCCATGGTCATGATAAATAATAACTCTGTTATATAGAAAATATTAGGCCAAGTTATTTCTACTCTGCAGCTAGAATGTATTTTATACAAGTACTTTGTGATGGCGGTCAGTCCTGTGGTGGCCACAGCTGATTTTTTAATGAGATAGATGAATTAATTTGATATCATTATTGTAACCATTATCGTTGACAATTGAATGTAATTTATTTATTTATTTTTTTGGAACTCAATAAAAAAATTAATTTAAAAGATTTTACATTTAAAAACTACGCCTATTAGGACGTATAATTTAGTTCAGAGCCTAAGTACGTCTTAACATTAATTATAATAGATTTTATTTGGAGTGGGGAGTCACAGTCGGAATCGGTTTTCAAAAATACCGACTCTGGAGTCGGGAGTCGGTAATTTTTCTGTCGACTCCCGATCCCTGGTCGCGCATTTATCTTTTTCTCTCAGGTGAAATATCTAGGCACGACTCTGCTAAATACCGACAAAATCCTGAAATGTTTGAAAATTCACACTTGACATCATTTTTTTTGAAGTAATGTGTGTGTTTTGGTATAGTGTATTTGGTTGGTGTATGATACAAGTAATATATATTCACCCCAGATATTATTGTCAGTTGTATTTCTCTCCATTTTGACATGTAGAAAAACAGCAAACATATGCCCAAATTCAAGCAGTACGTGACAATTTTTGCATGTTTTCGTTTCCAAGGCACGTCTCCTTATTCGAGGATCATTTGAAAAATTCCCAACCTAATGTATACGACTAGAATGGATAACATCGCGCACTCATCAACACTTTCAATTAATATCAAATCGATGTATCACATAATTTGCTGTTAAGACTTATTTAAATAAAGTCATCTGTAAAAAATGAATAAAATTTTAATATCCTGCAATGATAAAGTTTTTATTAAAAATAAATGATCTAATGCCAATGTTAATTATAAACTAATAATCCGAAAATGGAAAAGATAGCAGAAGTACAAGGTGTCTCAAAAGAAATTTTATATTTAGTGGATCGATTAAAAAAAAAGTAAGCCGTATATAGAAAAAATGTTTATTAATTATTAAAATACACTTTTTGGGGATTTATTTCTTAAAAATAATATCGTCTAAATGTAGACCCTCGCGTTCTCGGCACTCATTTAATCGAACAGTAAAATTACTTATGACGTCTCGGCAGGTGGACTCAGGGATGGCTGCCATTTCGTGACGGATATTTTCTTTCAAATGCGCCAGTGAAGTCGGTTTATTGGCGTAAACTTTAGATTTAAGATAACCCCATAGGAAAATGTCCATAGGGGTTAAATCTGGACTGCGTGGAGGCCAATTTATGTCACCTCTCCGGGAGATCAATTTGCCTGAGAAAATTTCACGAACACGTGGCAGAGACATATTGGACGTGTGTGAAGTTGCTCCGTCCTGTTGGAACCATGTTCTTTGGTTATAGCCAGGAAAGTTTTGCAGTTCAGGTACCAAGAAGTTGTCTAACATCTCCACATAACGCTCTGAATTCACTGTAACTGCACGCCCCCTTTCGTCTTCAAAAAAGTAAGGGCCGATAATTCCTCGCGCCGACATCGCAGCTCATACGGTCACTTTAGGCGAATGTAGGGGTTTCTGATGTTTGCGTTTCGGATTCGTTGCACTCCAGTAGCGGCAGTTCTGCTTATTTACGTGGCCATTAAGATGAAAATGAGCTTCATTCGAAAACAAAATGTTGGTAAACGTTGAAAATCGCTCAATCACCTGATTTACGAAATTAAGCCTCTGACTGGCATCTTGGGGCTTTAATTCTTGCACCAATTGAATTTTGTAGGGGTGCAGCTTTAGGTCTTTGTGCATAATGCGATGTAATGATGATCTATGCACATTTAAAGCACTTGCGCGCTTCCGAATTGAAAGGTTCGGGTCGTCACGAACAGACTGATTAACTTTCTCCACGTTTTCTACCGTTCTTGATGACCTAGGTCGCCCGGATTTTGATTTATCCAGCGTTGTACCAGTCTCGCGCTACAGTCGCCGAATCACCGTTTTTGTAAAACTCTCGCACGCATAACGCGCGGTCTGCTTTCGAGAAACGCTCCATAGCGACTGAATTCCCAAGAGCCAGGCTACCGATTGACATATCCCCGCGCCCCTCGGATACGTTGCGTTCATGCAGTAAGCTAAATAAATATAAAATTTCTTTTGAGACACCTTGTATGTCAGAACTATTAGATGACTTGGAATCAGGAAAAGAAATAATGAGATGTCTATTAAAAAGAATGAAGATTAAATAATAAAAGAAAGAAGATGGAAAATATATATTTAAAAAAAAGGGAAAGGAAACAATGTAATTTCAAAACAAAAATGTAAAAACGTAACACTACACTCAATAAGTCTCCGGTCTGACATATACGGAGTGATTATTTAATGGCGAGACGACGTCACTGGAAGTTTTAATAATTTGCCGTTTCATACACATCGTAGCAGGCGATTATGCGCGCATGCGCATAATCTTTTTTTCTTCATAATCAAATTTTCTTCAAAGTTATTATAGTCATAGTATTCTGCTAGGAGGCACGTAAAATTCGGTGACGTCGTCTCGCCATTAAATAATCACTCTGTATATGGCAACACTGTTGACATACCATTGGCGCAGCCAAGGGGGGGGGCCTGGGCCCCTCCCAGGACCAGCAGGTTACACGGCGCTGCTCGGGGAATTGAAGATAAAATTTGTTAAACACAACCAGTAGCGCAGCCAAGGGGGGGGGGGGCGACGGGTCTGTGCCCCACCCAGGACTAGTAGATTACACGGCGCTGCTCGGAGAGTTGAAGATAAAATTTGTTAACCACAACAGTAGTTAATTTTTAAATTACTTCATTGTAAACAATATTGGCATTTTTTATTATTTTTTTTTTCGTATAAAAAAATATTTTTTTAAGATTGCCTACTCTTGATAGGGGCCGTTATTGTTTAAGTGAAAATACATCACTTTCCAAATATGCTCCAACTAATTATATGAAGGGGAGCGTTGATCCTTTTTCCCCCTGACACATTGACTAAAACATTCGCCCAGTCAAATGATAAAACTGTTTTAAACAACTAATTACTCGATTCAGATAAGATAAAGTGGAAATCTGACTTCGGTATAACCTTCACACGAGTCTGTTCGTTCGGTACAAATTGTGGCCAAGCGGCTGATTTAGAGAACTGAACATAAGTAAGAAAAATATTGAGACTTCAAAAATATATCCCGTGAAAAATGTAAATAAATATGTATTTATCGAAGAAAAAATCAAGTGAAAGTTTTTGATACATGGATTAACAATTACATTTTTTAATAAACAAATAATGGAATTATTATTTGATATAAACATCAATATCCAACAGCAGGGGTGTCGAACTGATTTGGGTCGCAGTCTATTTTACATACAAAATGATAAGCAGTGACGGAACTTAAATAAACCGAAGTCGTAAATATCCCGCAGGGTTTCTTGACATTTTTTTATAAACAGAAAAGGGGAAGAGAGTATATTTTACATTTTTAAATATATTTTTCCCCTAAATAAGCTCAAGTGATTTTGATTACCGCTTCAGGGACCACAAAAAGTAAGGTTGAGGGCGGTATGCGGCCCGCGTGCCCTCGATATTTGATTCGGCCCTCCCCAAGATAAAATCCTGGCTGCGCCACTGTGACAGACTGATTATATTTTCTGGATAGTACCAACCAAATGATACCTGTGAAAATTTCATGACATTCTGACATTAGTTTAGAGGTTACAGTGGTTTTAGTGACTCCAGTTTTGTAATTTTCAAAAGAATGGATAAAAAAGAATTTCGTGTGTTGATTAAACATTGTTTTTTGATGGGAAAAAATACTGTTGAAGCCAAACAGTGGCTTGATAAGCGTTATAGAAACTCCTGCACCGGCAAATCAACTATTACTGATTGGTTATTAATTTAAATTAATTAATTTTATTTTTTTTAATTTTAAGAGCGTTCGAAAGTGATACATTCAACTCTTGAAGGAAAGTATGTTGATGAATAAAGTCCAATTTCTAAAAAAATCTTGTTTTTCTTAGTTAAACCGGAGACTTTATTTTTAACAAAATTTTTAATATTTTGTAAAATATTATGTAAGATTCGAAGCCTTAGGGCAAGAATAATAAAGTTCTATTCTATTCTTCGGGTAATTACCATATAAACTAATAAAAACTAAATCTACTACTACACATCAGAAAAAAAAATCAGACAAGTCCATGTTGTCTGCAGAAAAGGTTGCGGCCTCCTTTTTCTGGGATTCAAATATTCCCTGATTATCTTCCAAAAAGTCAAGCACACACCGGGATGGGGCTAACGGCTATAGAGCCTTCCCCCAAACACTTAAAAAACACGCTTATAAGGGACACAATTTTGTAGTAATTTTCCTAAAAATTTTTTTTGCTTTGGCCCCCTCCTAAGAAAAAACCTGTGGACATCCCTGCAAAGGACCAAACGATGAAGGGCGAGTATCAGGCACGCTCCCAGGATTTATTTTTAGAATGGCACAGAAGGCATAAAAAAAATTCTTGAAAACTTTAAAAATTCGAAATTTTCAAAATGAAAGCCGCAAATGACTTTTTCTATCTTTGAAAGATGGTGGATATTCGTGATTAGTGATCGAAAACAGTCAAATCGAACAAAAAACATTTTTTATGGCCGGTTGCTAAAGCAAGAACTATCCCTAACTCAAGTTAAAATCATTTATTTTTGTATGTTGTAACATAAAAAAAACAATGATTTTAACTTGAGTTAGAGAAAACTATTACGTTAGCAACCCGACATTAGTGTTTTTTGTAGGGGCGGCTGAAAAAAACAACTGGTTTATCAAATAAAGAAAAAAAAAAAGAACTCACGTCCCTAAAAAAGTGTCGTTTGAATACCAAAAGTACCCGAATGAAGGAATGTATAGTCTTATTTGCCTTATTCACTTGATTCTCCGTTTAACTTCAATTTATTTTCAAACTTAAAAAATGTCTTGGTGGTTGGTGGCAAGTTTTTTTTATGATGAACTTGCTGCTTCTTCCGCCTTATTCACTTGATTTAGCTCCGTCTAACTTCCGTCTCTTCCAAACCTCAAAAAAACTTTGGTGGCGAGCGGTTTTCTTTAAATGATGAACTAGAAGCGGTGGTAAACTTATGGTTTGAGCTGAGGAATCGTACGGCCATGATGTGATAATGGCACTGGAACATCACTGGACAAAATGTGTTGAAGCTCATAGAGATTATGTTACAAAATAAAAGCAATTTGAAAACGATAAATAAATTGTTTGATTAAGAGGTCGGCAACTTTTCAAGTAACCGTTCAATGCGTTGAACCGGTGACAATATCCGATGGTCGTGGTTGTAAAGGTTGCACTCATCGCTTGACCGGCAGAGTCACAGTCTAAGGTATTGGCTTTTAATAAATGCAACTCAGCTTTTCATAACGTCCACATAAGATGCATCTTTTGATTTTCAATTCTGGAGTTTATAATCTTAAAGGATGGACCTGAGTGCACCCTGCACTGTGCACTGTGCACTATTCACATACAATCCATTTGCTTATATTTTCATTTTAAACTTTCAAACCTAAGTACCTACTAAAATAAACCCTTTTGCAAAAAATATGGGCACATGGCTCTCATCTTTCAATATGATCAGTTCTTCACTGAGGCACTTTCAGTCCAGCTGGATTTTACATTCACTCACGCTTTCATCTTGATTTGTTAAATGTCCTTCCAGATGTCTTATATTCCAACACTAACTCGCAGACAAAATTATCGCATATTCGTATCAGAAATATTTTCACGATTTTTGTATACAAATACAACTGTTTATTTCAAATTTTTAAAATCAATGCTTCCCTGTAGGCAGAGCTGGGCAAATTACTTACAAAAAGTAATTAATTACAATTACTAATTACTCTGACAAAAAAGTAATTAAAATAATTTTGAAATAATTACTGCTAGGAAAAATGTAATTCAATTACCAATTACTATTGTAATCGTAGTAAGTAATTTTAAATAATTTTTCAATTACTTTATTTAAAAAAAAATAATAATACATTAATATATAAATAAAAAAACAGATTATTATAATGTTAAATAAATATATAATTAAATATCATTCCTGTTTTTCATTTTTAACAAGGAAAAACAAATATAATTAATACTTATAACATTGTTAATTTATATTTTTATTTCCTTTTAATACCACCAATTGCTCAAACATTTAGCCAGCTGCTGCTATTAGACCGGGAGCTCATGACATTTTTGGTCTCCGATTTCATACAGCATGCCTTTTGGAGGAGAGAATATTTACCCTGTGACAACAAAAAAGGGATGGTACTAAACCCCTGCACGCTTTCCGGTCATAGGGAAAATTGCATTTCGACTTGCATAAAATTTTTGTGTTTTTCTCTGATTTAATATTGCTTGCCCTTTTGTCAAAAGAAAGTTATAACAAATTTAAAGTCTTTTAATTATAGGCATGCTGTATGAAAACGCGGAAAATCATATTTTTTTATTACAAGATCACATGACCGTTTGAGCCCTTTGGGACCCTCCGAATCGCATGCATATATTTAAAAGACTTTTTTGTTATAACTTTCGTTGACAAAAGGGCAAGCAATATTAAATCAGAGAAAAACACAAAAATTTTATGCAAGTCGAAATGCAATTTTCCCTATGACCGGAAAGCGTGCAGGGGTTTAGTACCATCCCTTTTTTGTTGTCACAGGGTAAATATTCTCTCCTCCAAAAGGCATGCTGTATGAAATCGGACACCAAAAACTGGCATGAGCTCCCGGTCTATATTGTAGCATCCTTAGACTCATTTATTGTAAAAAGATATGAAGACCTTCCAACCAAACTATTTAAAACAAATTTTATAATTATATTTATAATTCTAGAGTGTTCATCATTTTCTATAATTTTTTCAAGTTTTATTTTTAAAGATATAATACTGGGTAACAAAAATCCATAAATAGTATTTTTTTCACTTTGTAAAAGATCGAGTGTTTTTGCAATCGGTTGTAAAACTTGCGTATTCTTCTAGGTACAATAATTCTGTCTCCTTATAAAAATCTTTTAAATTTCAAGTATTTTAATTACTTGAAGTAATTCCAAATACTTGAAGTAATTAAATTTCCAAAAACAATTACTTTATCAATTATTTTTCAAAATTTTAAAAGTAATTGAATACAATTACTTTTTTTACAAAGTAATTCAATTACAAATTACTTTGTGGGACAAATTAATTTAATCAGTAATTAATTACAAAAGTATTTAATTATTGCCCAGCTCTGCCTAGGAGAGGCTAATTTTCTATTAACTGATTTCTTCCTAGATCTTTCTTACTAAATAAAAGTCGTCTAAACCAGCGTTTCTCAACTGGGGGCCGCGGCCCCCTGGGGGGCCCTGAAAGCTTCGTCCGGGGGCCGCGAAGTTATATAAGATCATAGCATGAAATTCTAATAGAAAAACGCTCAATTTTGCAAGATATATTCATAAATATATGACATTTATATTCATTAAAATATACCTATTAAACATAAATAAAATAAATTATACTTATTTTGACAACTAATTTAAACTGTAAAACGGTTCGTGTTGGAGGTACTTCAAGTAGGTACGACTTGAACGTGCAATATATTTTGTTATGCTCCGAGCTACTGTTAACTAAAGAGTAAGGATTCGAAAGTGTTCAAAATGGAAAGCAACTTTGAACACTTGTAAATAAAAATACTTGCAAGCAGTGGCGGCGCTAGCGGGGGTCCGGGGGGGGGCATCCCTAAAAGTTGCTCTGGCCCCCAGTTGGCCCCCTAGAATTGCTTGAAAAATAATATATTTTAGAAGTGAGGACCTTTTTTTTAGGTCATTACTTGTATTTTCATATGTAAACGATAAAAAAATATTTCCTGGCCCTACCAAATTTTACTCAACATATTTTTGCCCCCCCCCCCAGATTTTAGAAGCCATTATAGGTGTAACAGATAATAAAATATGTTTATGTAAAAGTTGTTTCTTTTCAAATGCTTTATCCAATTATACCCAACACGCCATACGTTCCTATTAAAAAAATCCAAGTTGTCCTTGATATCCTGTACTTGCGCTTTATTCCGGAAAATTTAAACACTACCATCCAATTATTTGGGTAAACTCTGGTCACCAATTTTATTTCCCATTATGCTCACACATCGTCTTTTCGAAAAAAATATTGTTTCCTCTATCTTGATCCCTCTTCATCTCTCTCTCTCTCTCTCTCTCTCTCTCTCTCTCTCTCTCTCTCTCTCTCTCTCTCTCTCTCTCTCTCTCTCGCTCTCTAACAACTAAAAATGATTTCAATACAGATATACTTTATTCAATGACGTAACTTCCAGGGCTTCGAACCGTTATTTTTTTCGTTTCGGTTTTCGTTCCGGTTCAATTAAAAAAATATATATCGGTTCGGTTCCGATTTTCGTTCCAGCAAAAATAACGGTTTTTTCCGGTTTTCGGTTCACTTCCGAGTGATAAATTTTTAAATGGTTTTATTTGTATTAGAAATTTATTTTGTACTATAATTTAGAAGAACATTTTATTCCTTATTCTGTGATAATCATACCAAGGTCGCTGCCAGGGGGGTTCTGGGCGTTCAACCTCCCTCCCCCGAAATAATAGAAGCGCATTTTTTTAATTATCAGTTAAAAAATAACGAATTACAATTTTTTTCTGCTCATCAGTTTAAAAAATAATCTTAAATAAAATGTATTTTATATTCACTCACATAAACGTTATCTGAACCGAAATAAACCGATATTTTTTTTCGGTTCAGTTCCGGTTTTCGTTCCAACAAAAATAACGGTTTTTTTCGGTTTTCGGTTTTCGGTTCAGTTCCGGTTCGAAGCCCTGGTAACTTCACCCCCCGCAGATTTTTTGTTTTGTTTTAAGTGCCATTTAGAGGTTCGACGGGCGTTAAGTTTATATGGCATGCCCCACTGTGTTTGCGAACATAGCGGGCCATTAGTTACGCCACTGGTTTTATGAGGATAAAAGAGTGAAGAATGATAATCTGTATCGGTGTTTCCCAACTATCGGTTTGTCAGTCAGCACAAAAAAACATAAAGTAAAAAAAAAAATTCAGTAAATTCACATTTGTTCTATTAATCTACCAGCTTTGTAAAAAAAAAATTTACGTTATTTGCTGGTCCACGAATGAAAAAGCTTGGGAACCGCAGATCTATACTAATGTATAAATTAGTTCGTTTGTATGTATGTCACCTCAACACTTAAGAATGGCTGCACTGATTAAAAAATAAAAAAATTACACTAGCGATTTCATTGCATCTTTTTAGGTTTTAAAACTTTTCAAACGTTTCATATTTTTTATAAACAAATTATAAAACACTTAGGCGCTCTGTAGACGGACTGTTGATAAGGCGGTGGACAACACACACGCAGAGGGAGAGGTAAAAGTTGGCAATGACCATGGGCACACCAGCTAGTAATCTATAATTATATAATTCAAACGAAATAAGTTGATTATCTATTATTTTATCACCTTGTCATTTAAATAACGTAATAGAACGAGTTGCATTGATTAGGCGTCTTAAATATAACACGGAACCACAATGGGTGCGTTTTGTTGTGCCAATTCTGGTTTCGGTTTAACCAGAATACGCGTTTTGTTGCGACTGTATTCTCATTCTATTCATTCTACTCATTCGATGACTCGAGGTCGAACGACTGGAATGAATAAGTGTGGTGGGGATGAAAAGTAATATTTGAATGCAGTTATTTTCATTTGGTTTTTAAATGTATTAGAATTAAATGTTGGTATTACTGCTTCAAAATAATTTTTACTTTTAGGTATTTTCTCATTTTGTGTCCCAAAATAAATATATACCTATATGATTTTAATATATAGTGCGTTCGAAGGTGAGTTTGCAGTACAGGGCATATGGAGTAGTTCTTTTTCATACTCTCTAATGGGTTTACACAATGAAACTATCCTTTTCTTGCTTGTCGACGTTGCCAGCTCTAAAACGCGCTGATCTGTGAAGACGCAGTATTCTACAAATGGCCATTTGTTTTTGTTGACTGTTATTTTGAGTTTTATAAGAGTTGATTTTTGTAAATCATACGAGTTTTTCATATTATTATAATTGACACATTTGACACTTTTACAACATTTGGCAACACTGCTCCCATTTGCCATAAGAGCCATACTGCAAACTCACCTTCGAACGCACTATAGTATTGTTAAATCTAAACTTAAAATGTATGTACAATTCAATTATCCGTTCTAAAACATTACGTTCTAGAATTTTTGTTTCAAAAATAAAGTTTTCTTATTCTGCATTTATTATTTAGATTATCCATTTAGGTGAAATATGTTCTTTATTTGTTCTACAACCATATGACTTAACCTCCATGCAAATGTCATTCCATGTTTACTTTACGATCAAAATTGTCGCTTTCTTGCGTATCAATTCTAGTACTTCTAACCAGCCACCAACAAAACGCACCCAATGATATTAACCGTGTTGGTTTTTTAGTGGTTGTGAAGAGTTGTATTTTGTTTCTCCGGATGAATTTCGCGAAATGTAGAGGTTAACTTATCTATCAATCAATTTGGAAAAGGAAAGAAGCGTTGTCAAGAAGTAGTTGCTGTGAAGTTTGTTCCTAGAGGTGAAGAGAGAGGCGGGGAGAGGCGGAGAGAGGTGGATGCACATCTCGAGAGCGACCGGTCTGTCCCCCGGGACTTCACCGCCAATCACGGCCGTAATTATTTTAAAGTACTTCCACTAACTCACGGACAGTTGTCCTAAACAAACAGCGAGACGCCAAACTTTTTATTGCATCGAACATTCGATCCTGCGAACAAGGACTACAAAAAAATTAACTATCAACAAAAAACATCACACAAAAATATAAGATGGATCTTGCAAACGAACGTTAAACATACCAACTATTTACAACTAGGCGCTACCTTCAAATTTAATTCGCAAAACAAAGTAGAAAAAAAAAAATCTGGCAGGGCAATATTGAGGACATATCCACTAAGGGCGCCAAATTAAAGTAAAAATAATTAGCGCAATGTAATTGTTTAGCGAAGACCATTTTTAGGGTTTTGTAGGTATGACCAAAAAACCCTTATACCGTCATTTTGTCGTCTGTCTGTCTGTCTGTCTGTCTGTCTGTCTGTTCGGTAAAAATTGTAGCCAAACGGCTAAACCTAGAGAGTTGAAATTTGGTATGCTTATACAACTCTTTGACCCGCACATAGGAAAAATACTAAAACAACTAAAAAACATACCCCCCTAAAAATATAAACAAATATGTGCTCATCGAAAACAAAAATATTTTTTTTAAATTATGAGTAGGGTATCAAATGAAAGCCCTTAGTACGTGGATTAACGATCAAATTTTTATTTTTCAAAAATAAATTATTTTGATGCGATTTTTGCCAAAATTGTGCAAAAAAAATTTTGTCCCACACCCTGTAGCCCAGATGGTTTAAACTAAAAATCTAAAAAAATTCTAAGTAATGTATATTGGTGTGAACCGAAATATTACAACAGGAATTTTTGATCAGATTATGTTTTCGGAAAATAACGCATTTTTTGTGGTTTTTGGTTCACAAAGTACAAAAGTTATACCAATGTAAGACACTCACATGCAAGGCGTACGATGACGTTATTGGTTAGAGCACTAGTGTCGTAAGCTAAAACTCGCTGGTAAACGAAGGGTTTCGAGTTCGAGTACTGAGTGAATTTTATTTTTTCTGTTTTTTTTTTTGCATTTTTATTATGTTGAAATTATTTTGTCAAAATTCTAGTTATATTTTGACAAATGTTGTATTTAATTTTTAAGAGCGTAAATTTAATAATTATCTTATTATATGGTTAACAGACGATAAATTATTTTAAAAATATCGTTCATTTTGCCGTGATTACTACAAAGTAAAATTTGTCCTACACACTCCGCATACCGCCTTCACTTATTATATACCTGCGAAACCCTGAAATGTGTGAATATTCACACTTCACATCAAGTTTTTTGTTAGGTCATTACTTGTATTTTAAAAGTTTCCTTAAAAAAATAGTATATTATGTTACTAGGAGTAGAACGCGCTCTTTTTTGTGCTGAGCTCAAATGTTGCTGCCAAGGCGCAGCTGAGGCTTGCATATTGAGCGAAGCACAAAAAAGGCGTTCTACTCCGAGTGACATATACTATTTTTTCTTCAAGCGTAGGTATTAAAAATTTGCAACCATAAATACTTATGACTTTATAGTTTCAGATGCTATTGCTGCTAATTCCGGCGGTGTACATTGAATTGGTTGAGACATTTTTTAATTTTTGATTTTTATATTGTGTATTTTGTAACTAATCACAGAATGTTCACAAAATAATAATAAAGTAACTCACTAATAACGTAACTAACTTTTGAATTCACTACAAACCACGCTACAAACATATTAAATTAACAGATGTTTTGTTTATGGCGACTGCTGCCATCAGTGCCATCTGTTGATAACTATATGAACTATTTACTAGTATAAAAATGTTCACATTTTGTTACTAGTAAAAAAATGTATCATTTCTACCGAATGTATTGAACAATGTAATGTTAGCATTATAATCCGCTTGAATAAAATAGTATATTATGTTACTAGGAGTAGAACGCGCTCTTTTTTGTGCTGAGCTCAAATGTTGCTGCCGAGGCGCAGCCGAGGCTTGCATATTGAGCGAAGCACAAAAAAGGCGTTCTACTCCGAGTGACATATACTATTTTTTCTTCAAGCGTAGTTATTAAAAATTTGCAACCATAAATACATATGACTTTATAGTTTCAGATGCTATTGCTGCTAATTCCGGCGGTGTACATTGAATTGGTTGAGACATTTTTTAATTTTTAATCTTTATACTGTGTATTTTGTAACTAATCACAGAATGATCACAGAATAATAATAAAGTAACTCACTAATAACGTAACAAATTTCTGAATTCACTACAAACCACGCTACAAACATATTAAATTGACAGATATTTTGTTTATGGCGACTGCTGCCATCAGTGCCATCTGTTGATAACTATATGAACTATCATTTTTTAATTTTTAATCTTTATATTGTGTATTTTGTAACTAATCACAGAATGATCACAGAATGATCACAGAATGATAATAAAGTAACTCACTAATAACGTAACTAATTTCTGTTTTCACTACAAACCACTCTACAAACATATTAAATTGACAGATGCTTTGTTTATGAAGACTGCTGCCATCAGTGCCATCTGTTGATAACTATGTGAACTATTTACTAGTATAAAAATGTTCACATTTTGTTACTAGTAAAAAAATGTATCATTTCTACCGAATGTATTGAACAATGTAATGTTAGCATTATAATCCGCTTGAAGAAAAAAGACTTTTTTTGGTCATCACTTGTATTTTAGTGGTGAAAACCGTTCTTGTATAGGCATTATTTCTACCATATTTTAGAAGTAAGGACCTTTTTGGTTTCGGCCCTGGCAGTGATGTTTGTGTATAGTAATGCAACATTAGTTAGCAATGAATTTATTCGATAAATTTCATTCGTTTTTCCATAGACATCGCCAGTGAAAGTGCTGACGCCGAAGTTGAATCCGCGCGCTCATATCTACAGCATTCTCTCCAGCGCCGTGCTCACCCGTCGCCGCTCAATTGCTTAAGGAATCACGACAAAATAATAAAATAACCTGTCATTATAAATGGGTTAAAATATTCAAATATTTAATGGATGAACAATTATTTTTTTAACCTATTTTAAATATTATTGAGTTTGACCAAGGGAAAAATTTCAATAATAAACAATGTGTGGACCAAAAAAAAAAAACTCAACTAAAAATTGAAACAGTAGAAACATTTATCTGTACCGGTAATAATTATGAAATGAATTATAATAGTATATTTTTTAACAAGGTTGGAATGAGAAAATTCGATGCGAGTGGAACATTCCGAGCGCGAGCTGCAGGCGAGCGCGAGGAACCACGAGCATCGAATTTTCTCTTCCAACCGAGTCACAGACCCTATTTTCTCCACGATCACCAGAAAGAACAAAAAAAAATTAACAACTAATTATTTCAACAAACATTTTATCTCAACAAATAATTTATATTAAAAAACAAATTAATCAATTAAACTTATTTTTTATTTATTATTTGTTTAATTTTAATTTAATTTGCCGCACATCGGCCACTATTTTAGGTTAGGAAGTTATGTTGCATTTATTTAATGTAAACGTTGCATATATCTTAATGTAACCCTACAAAAACAAAAGACAACAAACATGGAATAGTTATTCCATAACAAGTGATGGAATGAAATACACGCAAAATGCATAAGAAGATAAGTGCTTTAGAATAACATTCCAACTCTTGTGTTAGAATATTGACATTCTGTAGTCAAAATTGGTTGTAGCATTGGTAAATTCTATAGCGGTCGTGGAGAAAAAACTTTCTGAGTTTTTAAAAGATAAACCGCATATTAAAAAAAAAGTATATTCACATCAAAAATATCAACATTTATTACCTTTATATTTTACATAAAACTATATTTTAGTTATTTTTATAAGAAATTCATTTTGATATAAATTTATTTTTATTTTATTCTCAAGTCTTTATTTAATTTATATTTTATCAAATTAATAAGGACGGGTTTTTGAAAGCTTAGTTAAGTATAACCAAATGGTTAGAAAATGGTTGCTATGGTTACTTAAGGGATTGTTAAATTAAACGAGCTTAACCAAAAGATTAAACCTGGCTAAACTTTCAGAAACCGGGCCTAGGTATTTTATAAAACATTTATTTTTGTTTTAAAGCATCCCAGCAAACATTTTTATACGGACCAGTACTGTTGAAGCACATACTCCCCGGCATTGAAACTAATGGGCCAGTACCCGGTGTCCCCGTGGCCGTTAGCTGGCCCATTGATGTATCAATTGCCGGCCCAGCAGCGGTAAAGTGCAAAATAATCGCATTGGTTGCAAGATTTATTTCTGACGGACCAGTGCTTATATTATACCCACTCTCTAGTATTTCAAATGTAACATATGTATATTTACCTTGTACTTACCCATTATTAAAATAAATTAATGGTTAGGTGCAAAATAAATACTGATTTGGCCATTTCACCATCGTTGAATAAATTTATTTAACAAATAAAGTTGGCAATATCGCATCGGTTTTAAACTATTAATGAAGAAATTAACGTTGCTGTCAATAGAATGATGCGATATTGTCAACTTTATTCGTTGAATAAATTTATTCAACGATGGTGAAACAAAAGTAAAATGTAACATATTAACAAAAATAAGGAGTGCTCATAAAATGCTGGTAAAGTAGTTCGTATAGGAGGAGTGCGAAATACAAATGTAAAGAATACTATTAATACTGGCGTTGTACAAACTTTTAGTGCCAGCAATTTAGCAACAGAAAAAGCAGTTTGCCGGCATTCGGCCGATGGTTGAATGTTTGCTGGGATATTAGTCATATTTTGCTGCTCTCTAGTCATAATTACACTTGGTATGGGTACACGTTTTTATGTTTCAATTTTTAGTTGAGTTTTTCGGTGGTTCAAATATTATTTAATAATGTTCCACTCCTCACCTTGACTTTAAATAACTAAATAAATAATAAAGGACACAAGTGTGATTTTGAGAAATAAATAAATATAAAGGACAAATCTGTACAATAAAGGATGTATGGTCACTAAAGGGATACATGAATGTTTTCTTAGACTGAGTTGAAAAAGTTCCAGTAATGTACATATGTGGAAGTGGTAACTTCAGAAATAAAATTTCATTATTATTTAAAATAAAATTATTCAATTAGTTAAAAAGTATTCAAATCAGTCAAAAATAAAAACTAATCTATTTTAAAATAAACATTCTCAAAGATTAGTTGAGCTATCACATATTTTTCTAGTTAAGCATTAAAAAGATACGCACTGATTTACCGTCGTATATTATATGATTAGTTTGAAAGAACGTTATTGTTTAGATCAAAATAGCAATGGTCAAATGTTTACACAGTAGGTGATACGCAACAATATATTTTCAGTGATATGGGCCGCGTAGTAATTAGAGTCAAAATTAATTTTTTTATTTAATTAATTATTGGTTGCCTCAGCTACTAGAAAATTAATTATTTGGGTTTATAATTTATTGATCATAGAAAGATAAGTTTATAAAAGGGTTTGTTAATGTGGAGAGCTGATTATTTTTACAACGACAAAAAAATGGGGTCAGAGATCAGATTATTAGTTTAAGAAAAGAGTTGGAAAAATCTTGTGAGAGACAAAGGCAGTGATGAATAAACCGACACCGTGAACGGACGAACTTCCAAGTAATTTTGATAGAGAAACCCGGTAGTTTGTAGTGGGTAAACCAGCAGTAATCTGGAAGTGTTGAGGACAGTTTAAATGAAATAAACGAACCTCGTTAACGGGTTAAACACCGTGAGTGTTGTGAGGTGTTTAGCGGCTTGTGAGGTGAATACGGTGATTGTGAGGTTTTGTGTTTGAGTGTCTCTCATGGGATTTTACAGCCAGTATTAAATTGTAAGTTCAAATGTAATCAATAACCTTTTCGATTCTATCTAAACATTAAACGTAGATTAAGTAAAATGCAGACTTTAATTCAAACACCCTTATTCCTCTCATAAAGAGTCTACGCAACCAACCGGCGGATCTTTTAGATTTTCTGACTTGATACCGTTCGCAAATCTTGGAATCCACTATGTGGAGGGCCTTTCAAAATAAGTACCATGAAGTACAAATGCAATTATTTAAATTCATTTAGCCAACCTTGACGTTTCGACCGATCCTAGAAATGCCCCACATTATTACAATGCAATATTAATTTATAATTTTAATAATACGTATTGTTTTATAGGTACGTACCAGGTCTACAAGTATGAAATGCGGATTTTTTTCAAACTTGCCGCGCAAACAGAGTGTATAGTTCAAAGTTTCGACACATATGGCGTTTTGTTAAGTTATCATTAAGTGTCAAATGCGTATAAGTTATAATTTCAAAAGTGATCATATAGTTTTGTTTTACTGTGTTAAAAATGTCACATTTTGTGCCAAATAAAGAGCATTCGCGGACAGTACTACTGTTTTGTTTTCATTTAAAAAAAACTGCTGCTGAATCACTCTTCACTGAATTCACCTTTCGGTGAATCATACCGACTGCTTCGAGAAGTTTATGGTGAATATGCTCCATCGCAAGATACGTGTGAACGATGGTTTCGGCGTTTCAAAAGTGGTGACTTTGATCTTACAGACAAAGAACATGGAAAACCTCCAAAAAAATATGAAGCTACAAAATTGGAAACATTGCTACAGGAAGACGATAGTCAATCACAAAAACAACTAGCAGAGCAGTTAGGCGTTAGTCAACAAGCTGTTTCCAATCGCCTACGAGAGATGGGTAAGATCCAGAAAGTCGGCAGATGGGTTCCACATGCATTGAATGAGTGGCAGATGGAAAACGCAAAAACACTTGTGAAATTTTGCTTGCACGATACAAAAGAAAATCTTTTTTGCATCGTTTCATTACTGGCGATGAAAAATGGATTTATTTTGAAAATCCCAAACGCAAAAAATCATGGGTGAACCCAGGCTCACCATTCACATCAACTGCAAGACCGAATCGCTTTGGCAAAAAGACAATGCTCTGTACTTGGTGGGACCAAAAGGGTGTGGTCTATTATGAATTGTTAAAACGTGGTGAAACAGTTAATACCCAACGCTACCAACAACCACTGATCGAATTGAACCATTCGCTGCTCATAAAACGACCAGAATACGAAAGAAGACAGCACAAGGTAATCTTTCTTCACAAAAACGCTCCATCACATAAGGCAAAAGCAGTTTGCAACACATTGGAGGCACTCAAGTGGGAAGTGCTACCCCATGCCGTTTACTCACCAGGCTTGGCCCCTTCAGATTACCACTTGTTCGCATCGATGGGTCACGCACTCACCGAGCAGCACTTTTGTTCATATGAAAATGTGAAAGAATGGCTAGATGAATGGTTTGCGGGGAAAGGGGAAGAGTTCTACTGGCGAGGTATTCACAAATTGCCTGAAAGATGGGAAAAATGTATAACTTCTAATGGAGCATACTTTGAATAAATAAACTTTTACTGTTCTTTTGAGTATAATGTGTTTTATTTAAAAAAAAAATCCGCATTTCATACTTGTAGACCTGGTATATCTGTTTTTAATTTTTATTGTGCATTCTTTGGTAATAAAATATTTTATATTATTATTATTATTATAATGTAACAAATTTGTCATTTGATTAAGGTGGAAATTTTGTTACTAAAGAAACATTTTTTAAAAAGTTTCTAAGATTTTTTCTTGGTATAAAAAATTGGAAATTAATTTAGTGGTGGATGTCTAATTAGTGAATAATTTAATTAAACTTCCCCAAAAATGACAGTGTCAAAGAATTTTAAAGTTAGTTAAAATGTGAACTCCCTAAAACCAAAGGTAAAGTGGCATTTTTCCAGTGATTAGTTGTGAAGGAGCCCCTTGTGCCTAAAGTCACTAATTTCTTCAAGAAAACAGTTTGAAGTTTAACTATTGTATTTCCCCCGCTGTTCCTCGCTCTGTACACCCCTCCCCCTCCCATCACCGCCCAACTCTTGTCTTCGAATACAGCCTACGGAGTAGCTAATAATTAACAAGTCTGATATTAAATAATGCAGGATGGGAGGCGACAAGATACCGTGCTTTCGGATAATCTCCCTCAAAACTGGAGAATGTTGAGAATTATATTAAAAATTACACGAATTATTTATGAGACACCCCGTAGCAAGAGATGGAAACAATGCAGCGTCGAGGGAACTAACACACTTACAAATATTTTTATTCTAATGATAATCATTTTTAATTAAAATATTTTCACAAAAAAACAAAACATCTCGAAAAATAATTTAAACAAGAGTAAAATTATTTCTCTCCTAAAATATTTGGCAAGCATAATTTTAACAAGATACACAGCTGTTGTTAAAACTGCGCATATTCAGAGCTAGGTGCTTACCTTGCTTACTTGTTAGTAGAAGCAAATAGCCCGACCCTTAAGAACTAGTGATGTGCCGGATTACATAAAAGCCAGATTTGCGGATACAGATAAGGATTATCTGCTTCCTGATCTGCGAATACGGAATTTGCATTCAAATAAACGACGTTGATGAGATTGTTTAATGTGTCGCGCAGTTCATAAAAACAAAAATATAATAACAAGCTATCGAGTAAAAATAAACGGCGACTTTACATTGGTCGAAAAACAGTCGCTTAGTATTACAGCTGCATACAACGGTCTTAAAGACTCCAAATTACTCTGCAAAAACTTTAAAGGTCGTACGCATGGGCATACGGCGCCCGAATTTTAAGCAAAAAATGGATACAGCCGTATGCTCGGTATATAGCGGCCGTCTACAGTTATAATTATTAAGCCTCAGCTATATCTGAGGCTTACAACGGCCAAACACCATCCATTTGGAGGATAAACTCAGACTTACAGAACTTCATACGGTGACCGTTGTACGACTGTTGTACGCTTCAAATGTTAGATATTTTACTCGGGCTGACACAATTTAATTAAGTTCCGAATCACTCATTGTCTTTGATTAAATTAATATTAGTCTAATGTTTACTTAATATCAGAGAGTCGAACCGAAATTTATTTCGTTCCGGTTTTCGGTTACGTTCCAAGTAAACGTTTTTCGTTCCGGTTTTGGTTTCGGTTCGTCGAAAAATTTCGGTTCAGTTCCGGTTCAAATAACAAGTTAAATTTTAATAAACAATGTGAACTTTCTCTTATAAAAATAAAAAACAACAGTTCGTAGAATCGTAATATTATAAGGAAGAAAACAGAAATTGTTAACAAATTGACTTTATTTACGCCGATTTTACATGTATATTTTAACAATTAATGTTCACAAGTAAACTTCCATCACTGGTGTTGGGTGTATGAGCCATTAAATTGTTTTTTCTTTTAATTTTGTTTATTCATTTATTTCTGATAATCGTTGATAATCGGGCACAATTAGGTAGTAAATACTTAATACAAATAGAATTCTTTACTAACCTTTCATTGGACACAATACAGGAATGTTACGTATAATCTGCATCTACACAACATAAATATATGCAGAGCCGGCGCAAGGGTCTGCGGCGCCCGCAAGCAAGATTTAATTGAGCGCCCCTAAGTAGGGCGCAAGTAGCTTTTTTCGAGATCTTCCCTTCTAAATTTCAAATGAAGATCTCAAAAACAAAAGGTCCTCACTTTTAAATTTCAAGTGAAGACCTAAAAAAAAAAAGGTACTCACTTCTAAAATTACATTTCACTGCCTTACTTTTGTATTCATTTGGTCATTTAGCGCCCCCCTCGCAGTGGCGCCCGCATGCCCGGCAGTGCCGGCTCTGAATATATGAAATGCGTAGTGTTACCAGTTGTCACATAATTATCAGGTCTTAGTTTTTAGTAAATTCTGAAAATAATTTCAGATATTCTGATAAATATAGCTTTTTTATTACCGTAATGACCAATACTATCGAAGAAATATAATTTTTGAGGTAATCTAATAATAAAAATAATTCAGGCAATGCTGCACCATAAATTTATCACAAACAAGTGGCAACACTGGTAGGCAGTGTCAAATGAAGGAGTAGGGGTTACTCTTACGCTTACGAAAGAAGCATTACATTTCATCAGGGAGAATTAAAGAAAGCGGTTAATGAATTAATTTAATAAAAAAAAAATTCCAAAATCACTTAAGGACGTAGGATGGTAATTCCAAAAACCACATAACGAAGTGAAAGACATTTTGTGTGGGTCATAAGTTGAATGCCACCGATCAAGACCATTCGAAAATTATCGGCAAGTAATATGAAGCTTGATTAAAAAAATGGTCAAAAATTTGGCTTTTGAGCCCTACCAAGAAAAAAATCCGGGTACGCACCTGCTATATATATGTAGAGCCAAAGGATTATTAGCAGAATCAAAAAGATGAAGATAGTTTTTAATGAGACATGAAATAAAAATTTACTAATTGAAATGTTGGATATTAAGACTCAGCTAAGCAGCTGTAAAATGACTGCCTTTCAGTCAAGTACTGTGCAAAGATGAAGAACACTGACTAGCAAATATTGTTTAAATATAGATTCTGATAGTGTACTGGTTTTCGTTGTTACAAAACTGATTATGTAAAATAGATTGTTGATTTGTTGTTCCAATCTTCACCTACATTATCTCATTGAAGAGATAATGATGAATTAACGAAAAGGCAAGCCCAGTATGGTATCCATGACGACACATATATAGCCATCCACTTCTAATGCCTTCCTTAAGAAGCCAATAGCTTTAGAAATACAAAAATAAAACTGAAATTCTTTTAAAATTGTCTTTAATATCCGAGAGCATAATTCTAATAAACGAATAAAATGCAGTGAATTTTACCAATTTAAATCGATTCTTTTAAATTTGATTTGTTATTTGAAGGCGCTAACTCTATAGTGTTTTTACAAAAAATATTTATAAATTTGACAATTTTTTAACAAACTTTAAATTTTCCTCTCTGTTTTCCATGCAATTCATAATTTTTTTGTCCTAATTAAATTTCTGGAAAACACTTATGTTCGTAGCCCGCAAAAATGTAAAAAACAAAATAAAAAACCACAATATGCCGGTGTAATATTGTTGTTTTACTGCTGGGTACGAAGCCCGTGGCTACGGACATAAAAGCGAGAGCACATCCCTCTAATTAAATAAATAACAAGAAGAAGAAGCGTTATTGAGTGCATAAAATGTCGGGGATTAACTCTGCGACCATGTCCCCGCGTTATCTGAGAGAGACCCCCCCCCCGTTACCTGTTACCGCCCGTTAAGCAGATTGTAAAACTTTAGTTCGTTAACAAACTAGTTACAACTATTGTTCATATTAATTTATTATATATTTAACAACTGATTATGTTATTAAATTTGTTAACAAACACATGCATATTTAATTATATTAAATACGATAGTAAACCTCGCTCCACTTATTGATAACTAAATGTCAAAAAGGCTCTCTCAAGCTCTTAACATTCATTAAAAATGTGTAATGCTTTCATGAAATTCTTCATGAAACTATTGAATCGTTTATTTCAGAAATCACCTAGGTATATCGATTTTGCTTAGAATTTTGATCAAAATTGTGTTGAATTGCAAGGAGGAATTTCCAAATCGACTTAAATCACAACCGCCAAATAGGCCAGATTTTAATGTATTGGATTTTGGCTTTTTCAATTATATACAATCTTAACAACATACAGCTTCACCGAATACAATCGACGAACTGATTGAATGCGTACAAAATGCATTTATTGCATTAAACATACAAACACTTGATAATGTTTTTCATTGCAAACTTATCTAGAGGCCACAATGTTAGCAAAAGGAGGGAATTCCTATAAGATTCCGCACATTAATAAGGCAAAAATTTATCGCAAGGGACGATTACAAACAACATTATCATGTTCCATACAAGCTGTGGAATCAGCCACGTCCTTGTTAGATTAAAACTTTTTGTATTATTCTTTGTTTTACTAGGTATTTGTAACTCTTTCATAAATAAAATCATTTTATATTATATATTCGGACAAGAAAATAATCAAAATGCATACCATATTTTCGGAGGGTGGGAGTAATAAATTTGCATTATATATAAGCTGTTCACTTTTGTAAGAACACACTAGATCTGGTTATTTTGGTTACTTTTATGGTGTGTTACTGACTTTAAATGTCAATTAAAAATATTCCTTACGCTGTAAAACCGACTTTAGGTTGATAAGGTTATGATCACTATAATTAAGATATCATTTTTCATTATGACATATGTCAAATGGATCGACATTTTAAAAAAGTGACATTTTTTAATACCAACATGACATACAGCTTCAAAGGTCCAAACTATTGAAAACAAAATTCCCTCTTAGTTTGTTCTTACAAAAGTGAACTGCTTATATTCAAATAACATTCTCGGTTAGGGAATTTGGTATGTGGATATAGCGGTTGGCCGGACTGGTTTGCAGTTTTATGTTTTTCAATTATGGAAAGAATAGGCGCAGCAGTTTAATAGCATCAAAGCATCGTTAACTAAAAAAGAAATACCAACTAACATCAAGGTAGAGATCTTCAAAAAAGTGACAGTACCAATTTTGACATACGCCTCTGAATCTTGGACCACTACAGAGACACACAGGTCTAAAATAAGAAGCTCCGAAATGAGATTTTTAAGGAAAATCGAAGGTAAAACAAAATTGGACAGAATAAGAAATGAAGTTTTTAGAGACAAACTAGGCACAAAACCAGTAGAGACTATAATAGAAGAAGGACAGCTAAGATGGCTGGGACATATACACAGAATGACTGAAGACAAAATAGTAAAAAGAGTTTATGAAGCAAGAACAGTAAAGAAAGTTAGACCAGGAAGACCAAGAAAAACCTGGCACCAAGAAACAAAAGAAGCTGCAACGAAGAGAGGCGTAAAATGGGAAGAGATAAGAAAATATACAAAGGACAGAACACGATGGAAAGAAGTATGGAGAACAACACCAGAAAATAACTAACTCGACTATAGCCTTACACCGCAAGGTAGAAAGGCTTCAGGATTAAAGAAAAATGTTTTTCAAGGTAGCTGTCAATTTTTGTCACTATTGAGTTGAACAGATCGGTTGTAAAACACTGACTTATCTCTAAAGACACCAGGACAAATGTACTAACCGGGACAGTCCCGATCGAACCCCAGGACTTATGATAACCGTGTATCTGTGTATAAGTCCGAGTGCAGGGCCGGCCCGATGGGTGAGGCGGCGAGGCGATCGCCTCAGGCGCCGGATTTATCAAGGCGCCAAAAAGAATCTTTTTTAGTGAGCCAAAAAAGTCGTGATTACCAAATTTGCCAAAAAATATTTTATTATTTCTGGTAGTGCTGTATTTGGACGGCACTTGTTTCAACCAAAATCAAGTGTAATAAAGGTTTCAATGTTATTTATGGCCAACATCTGTTACACCCTTTTCACACTAGATCTTTAAGATCGGATGTTTAAGTGAATGTATCTTTAAACGCTAATGTGAAACCGTACGGCCTCGTCTAAACACGACCGATATTTAAGACAGAGATCTGCGTCTTAAACTTCGCCCGCATTACCAACTTAATTTCTATTATAAAAAAATACTACTTGAATTTGTGCTGTCAACATTTTATATTATCATAAACAAGAATACTGTATTATATCGACGTTATAAGAAGTTTATACTTATTGTTATAATAAAATTATTTATTTTAATAATGTGTTTAATAAAATACAGAGCTACAATAATTGAGATAAAATGTATCGACTTACATGTTAATACAGGTGTAATATATTCTTTATTGTAGTGCCTTTATTGTAGAATGAAATTAAATATTCTTAATTGTTTATAATAATTCAAAATGTGCGTCTGCGCAGACAGGTCAAAACTGGTAATTTCATGACGGTAACTTAAGGACAAAATTACTGTAGCTGATGACAGCACCAGAGATTTAAACATCAAGTGTGAAAGCATACCGATCTTAAACATCGGTGAACTTTAAGTTCACTCGTCTTAAAGATCTAGTGTGAAAAGGGTATTATGGATTTAAGTGACCTGAACCAGAGGAATTCGTAAAGATCCCTATTTACTCATCTTAAACATTTACCCGCCAAATTTTCTAAAAATCTAATCATTTGAACTTTCTATTTTTATGGCAGGATAATTATTTGTACAGATGGTGACAAAATGCAACATTTTAAAAAATATTGCAGGGGTTAAAAAAAATCACTTATAATTTTACTTTGAAAGTGTAAAGAGTTTGATGAAAAAATTATATATTTACCTAACTATTTTTATTTCCTATTTTTAATTTTTAATTTTAGTTTTATAAGTAATTAATTTTTTTTTTGTTGTGCTTTATGTGATTGTGTGAATTTTTAACTTTAAGGAAAGTTTTTATTTCGTTACCTATTACCAGTACACTTTATATATTTATAGAAAAATCATTCAAAAATATTTTTTTAAGTAAATTTTTAATAAAAACGGCTATTCTGTACTAAAGTCGATACGTCACTTGTCGGCTGTGATATTTAGAGATAAGGATTTGTTCATGATTGGAAATGGTACTCATCAAGAACCGTTTAATATTAGGGAATGTTAGTCCAATGTTAGTAATTGGAACAATGCAGAACAATGGAGGTCATCATTTGACTGATGTTATTTTTGCGTCGTAATGCTCCTCTTTTTTTTATAATTTCCATTCTTCTTCTTTTACCTAAATAAAAGCTCGTTTGGAAAATATTGTGTGTATTTATTAAACTATCCCCGTTTAAAAACCGTCAGGTTTAACTGATGGTTGGTTTATATACGGAACAAGAATAAGGAATAGGAAATAAGAATAGTACACAAGAATAAAAAATATTAAACCGTTTATATAGGACAAAACATTTCGTCGCTGCGCCTGCGTACTTGCGTTGGCCTGTGTTTAACGTTTGTCACTTGACAGGTTCTGATTCATAAAACCTTTTAAAAAATTTCGTTTATTACCGTTAAAAACATTTTATTGTTGTTTACAACCCTCTGATCACAACTGAAAAACATCTGTTGACCAAACTTTATTACGGCAGACATTTTGATTGCTGTGCGCAGGCTTATCGTGTCTTATTCTTGAAATAAGAATAGAAGTTGAATGTTACCAACTATTCTTATGTTTAAGTTAAATTTCATTCCTACATAAACCGATATACGGCGCAGCCATGTTTTAACATCTCGTGTACTATTCTTATTTCCTATTCCTTATTCTTGTTCCGTATATAAACCAAGCATGACAGACCCAGTATAATAATATAGGATTGATGAAAAAAGGTAGAGGTTTTTACGAGACAAGATAGTGGCTTGAGGGGAGATGGGTCAGAAAATGGGCGTGGAAAAAAGGGGGGGGATAAATTCAAAAGGCGCAATTTTCTATCTTGCCTCAGGCGCCAAAAATGATCGGCCCGGCCCTGTCCGAGTGGCCCCGAATATTTACTATAAGCAGTGAATAATGTGACGTCTAGTTAAAAAAGCAGTGTATAAAATAATGGATGTAAACAGAAGGGAAGGGAAGGGTGCAGTGTATCTGTACATTAGTGTTTACATGTACGGCAGTAAGGGTTGCGCTTAAGTGGCGACCACTCGGGGGCGGCGAGGTGGCGGTGGAGAGGCGGGCGGGGGGACGGATGCGATTTTCTAGTCAATTTTACAATGAATAAAGCCCCCGTAATCCTGAGGGAGTGTAGCCAGCACGGACTGAGGAGCACGGGCCTCGCAGGGCACACAGTGAACGCTGTTTGACGGGCATGGGGAGGTTTTTTCATGTCCTATACATTCTGACCCCTTTTTGCAAGTTAGCTAGTCTCCTCATTAAATATTCATTTGTGTTTTATTTTACTCAAAGCCCCATACATAATATATTAACAAATTTACAACTTTTAATTCTAATAACCTTACAATAAGGAAAATCATTCACAATTAACATTTGAAATTATCGATTTAATTTTGTATACCCATCTTTTAGTATAGAAATCCATGGATTTAAAAATCCCGTTTGTTGCAGGAATAATAGTTTGTAGTCATATTTAAAGCTAGATATATATTTCACGGTCCGGAGTGAGTTAAATCGGTGACGGATATAATAAGAGCGGTAAGAGAGAAATATTTTGAAGATAATAAAAATAGAGTAAATCACTTGTGGACGAGAGTTGTTGAAATTTAATGCGGGCCTTTTATAAATCATACTTGGGCCGTATTCGGCCCGTGGGCTGTATGCTGAATATCACTGGGTTAGCTGAACATACCATTTCTTGGAAGGTCTTCGTACTGGTTTTATTACGAAATATTTGCAAAAAACTTTAAAATGCACGAATAAATTTACGGTTGACCGATTTGTAACAAAAATTGATTAAACGGTGGCATTCATACTAAAAGCTTCAACACGAAATTTCATAAAAATATATTTAGCCAAATTCTCTCTACACTTACTCACGGACTGACAAACCGACAGACAGGTGCTAATGTAGGTCGTATGATTTCGTAATAACCAGGGTAATTCCGTGATACTTATAGTACAATACCGTGCTAATACGTTTTTTATTGTCTTGATTAGAGTAAATAAGAGTTTCAAAAATTGATATATTTACAATTTTTATATTTATAATATTTTTTACGAACTTACAATGATTATTGTTGCACATCAACAAAATTAAGAATCACGAGTCACGAATTAGAACAATATAATTTTGGATCACATGTTAGTATACATGTATAAAGTCGTGTGATTATTTCTATCATATTGTTCGCGCCAGTCGCGCGAATTATTAATATTTATGAGAGAGTCTCAGTCCAACATAATTACCGACCGCCAACATATATAAGGGAGGTATTGTGATCATACCGATTTTGACATTTCGAGATTTCGATGGATATCCACGAATTGAGGTCCCTACATAACGTTTTGACTATTTTTAGCATGATGTCTGTCGGTCTGTCTGTCCGTCCGTCTGTCCGTCCGTCTGTGTACACGTGCAAATTCGGCTAAAAGGATTTTTATGAAACTGCATATTTAAGCTTTTGACATCAATGGCACGAGTTGAGCAACTTTTGGTAAAAATCGGTTGACTAAAAATGGGAGTTTACTCGTGTCGATTTTAAGATTTTTGTGAATATTTAGCAACAGAAAAATATTTTGAAAAAATTTATTTAACAAAAGTTGCTATAAATACAATAGCTAACAACTTTTATTTGAGACATTTTTTCTCAAAGTCTTAATTTTTTCATACTTATATGTAGGGATGGGAACGATATATCGATATTTCGAAAATATCGATACTTTAGAAAAATATATCGATATTTTTATATCGCTATTTGAAATGCGATATATCGCGCAAAATATCGATATTCGCACAAAATATCGGTATTCTTGTATATTTTTTACATTTAAATATATGCTGTTCACTTTTGCAAAAACAAACTATAGGCTATTCCAGACGTTTAGGCGGCACTAGATTTTGAAATCTAGTAATTTTTATATATTTATTCGGACTTTTGGTCATTTTGTTTAAGCTTTGTAAATCATGGTCACATTTAAATTCTAGATTAAATTGATTGTCATTATAAAATGTCCTTTTCATTGCATTTTAATTTTTTGTCATTCTTAATAAAAATTGCCCATTTATTTATGTTTTTGTCTTCAAAATATGGAAAAATATATTTAAATATGACATATGTCATTCGTTTCCGTGGTTTCACTGCTGGAATTTAAAATTATTACATACCAAAACTGAAACATGAAATAACCCAAGCAAGGTCTGTTTTCGTGACAACCTAAAATAACGAAATTTCCATTTAGTTCCGCCTAATCGTTTGGAATAGCCTATAAGACGAAATTTTGATTTTATAATTTCCACCTTTAAAATTATGTCATGTTGGTATTAAAAAATTATAAAAAATGTCACTTTCTTAATAATGATCATAGCCAATAAATCTAAAGTAGGTTTTACAGCGTAAGGAATATTTTTGATTGACATTTAAAGTCCATAATACACTATAATAGTAACCAAAAAGATCTGGTTTGTCGTTACAAAACTGGACAGCATATATATATTTAATTAAGAGAGCAGTTAACTAGGAAAATATTAGAAAGTTGGTTGGTAGCTGTGTGAGTACCAACTGTAAAGTGATTGTCTGTCAAGTGGATATATCGAAAATATCGATATTTTTACTTCGATATATATCGAATATCGATATCACACTTACGATGTATCGAATCGCGCATATATCGATATTCAAATATAAATTCCCATCCCTACTTATATGTAACGTTTCCATGGTCATGCTAAATAATATCTCTGTTAGAAAATATTAGGCCAAGTTATTTCTACTCTGCTGCTAGAATGTATTTTATACAAGTGCTTTACGATGGCGGTTGGTCCTGTGGTGGCCACAGCTGATATTTTTTTAGTTTAGTTACCGAATAACATTCTAACCATTTGTGTCGTGTTAATTTTTGTATTCAGTTCTGCCTGTACGCGATCACCGTTCAGGTTACCTGCATTGTTGTAGTTCACGAATGTATATTATATACATTCTCGTGTATTAGTGTATTTTGATCGCTCATTTTGGTCTCCGCATTATCTGATCTCTTAATATCGTGCGTCTTTAAAGCAGAGGTAGAATTGTTCTACATCTTTTTGTGCACTCTGGTTTGTTGTCGTGAATACATTTTACGAACGCGTTCGTGTGTGCTAATATATTTCACGAGTATACGGTGTAGACTCGTGAAATCGATCGTGTTTGTATGTCCAAACTCTCTATTCCAGACCTGGTGTATGACGAAAATTACATCATCTCAAAGGGTTCTTTGATACGTAATGTTACAATCTCCAGCATTCTACAATCGCGTGAGATTGCGCCCAACAAAGTCCATTAGCTTTATTTCGCGTTTTTCATCCAGCTCGTGAGTCCTGCCTTTCCAGCGTGCTCCTCAGTGCAGGAACCTCAATGTCTCCGTCTGGGAACGTTGTAGGGCTCCGTATTTAACAAATATAATCACGGTATAACTCTTATTACAGATTTGTCCGAATTTTCCCTATAGTTCATAGTAGTGTCCAATAGGGTTGTACATCGAAGGCAAAACATCGATGTTTAACATCGATGTTAATATCGGCGCATACTATCGATGTTGAAAAAACATCGAAGGAAAGATATCGATGTATCGGAAACATCGATGTTTTATTAATATTAAAAAAGCTATTTATTTATGTTATATAGGTTTTATTTAATAATGTAAAGATAAAATACGAAAAAAGTAACACATAATACACAAAAAGCATTTATTATATTTTGAAATAGAAATATTCCTTTTTAATAATAATTAATTTCACATTAATATTGTTATATCCAATATAATAATCCTAATTTGTACCTACAGTCTATTCCAAACGATTAGGTGGAACTAACCGCAATTTTCATTTTTGTAATTTGTCATTAGATATTTTTTTATATATTATTGACTTTTCCTGAACAAAATGATCAAAAGCTTCAATCAATCGGTAAAAGTAACTAGAATTGAAAATCTAGTTCCGGCTAAACCAAAGGAACAGACCCTACTATTTTTACATTTCTAAAATGAAATATTGGATTTTATTACAATACTAACATAGTAATCTTAATGTCAATTTTATATTATTTAACATAAAAATAACACTGTCATACACAATTATTTTTATACTTTTTTAAGTTGAAATAAAGTCTGTTCCTTTGGTTTAGGCAGAACAAGATTTTCAATTCTAGTTACTTTTACCGATTAATTGAAGCTTTTGATCATTTTGTTCAGAAAAAGCCAACTTCAATATATAAAAAAATAGCTAATGACAACTTACAAAAATCCAGGGATTGGAGGAATAACAACTGGGAAAGTGTCAACAAGACTCAAAAAGAATAAGTGTGTTGGCGTTGTTGGTCGTTCGCATTGTTTGCAAAAATTATTACTATTCTTATTTTTTCGTATTCTGCTAACTGCTAAGAAGAATAAGAACTAACAGTATTAGTATTGTTATATCACAATAGATGGCGCTTATATTTTGTATAATAATTTTAATAAAAATTAAATTTTTGAGATTCCACCGCCTCTAGCGGTATTTTCAGAATTTCAAAGTTTAAACATCGACATCGGTTGTAGACATCGATGTTTTATCGATACTATCGCCAGCTGACCATAGATGGTAAAAACATCGATGTTTTTAAAACAAACATCGATGTTTTCGATACATCGATGTTTTTTTCCCATCCCTAGTGTCCAATGCTGAAATATCTTAGTTAATTTTTTTCCAATATTTCCACAGTGAACATATGAGGGTAATTGTGCGAGGGGGTGCATCGAAAACAGATTAGAATTAGATGGGGCGGCCGGTGGTAATTTGATAATGCATGCGTGTAGCTCGCGGGGCCGGAGAGGAGCCGGAGAGGGCCAGCGAGGGCCCGCAGGGAATTCCAGCCGTGACAGCCCCGCGCACCTGGCCCTCTGATTTTGCATCATTCGTGTCAAATCATCATCAGAATATTCTAATCTAATAAAATATTATTTCATCAATGCAAGTATTTTTTACTTCAATTATATACAATTATAAAATTAATTAAAATATTTTTTAGCTTTGTTTTAATATTTATAACTTTAAAAATTGAAATTAAAATTATTTTAAATATCAATTAAATATTTATTAAATATAAAATATTAATTTTATAGAATTGCCATAGCTTCGTAGTAAGACTTTTAAATTTTTCCTTGGACCATCGAATTTTGAAATTACTGGGCAACTCGGGAGCCAATTAAGCCTCAAGTGTTAAATACGTCAACTAAAAATTAGCTGTGGCCACCACAGGACCGACCGCCATCATAAAGTACTTCATAAAGTAATACGTTCTAGCAGCAGAGTAGAAATAACTTGGCCTAATATTTTCTAACAGAGATATTATTTATCATGACCATGGAAACATTACATATAAGTATGAAAAAATTGAGACTTAGAAAAAACGTCTCAAATAAAAGTTATTAATTATTGCTTTTATAGCAACTTTTGTTCAATAAATTTTTTCTAAATATTTTTCTGTTGTAAAATATTCATAAAAATCTTAAAATCGACACAAGTAAACTCTCATTTTTGATCAACTGATTGATGGCAGAAGCTTAAATATGAAGTTTCATAAAAATCCTTTCAACCGAATTTGCTCTGCACGTGTACACAGACGGACAGACAGACAGACAGACAGACGGACAGACAGACGGACAGACAGACAGACGGACAGACAGACCGACAGACATCATGCTAAAAATAGTCAAAACGTTATGTAGGGACCTCAATTCGTGGAGATCCATCGAAATCTCGAAATGTCAAAATCGGTATGATCACAATACCTCCCTTATATATGTTGGCGGTCGGTAAAAATACAGGGTTAATAAAAACATTTGAAACATCACGAATTGAAAAATGAATAGTCTTTCTTTTCTACCCTTATGCTGGGGGCGCATAAGTCGATGTATTATTGGATGTATTGTAAAGGGTATGAACACGGAGAAAGATTATTGTCAGCGCCGTCCGGCGAGATTAAATATCCCTTTACTTACAAATTTACCCGTACACCTAGTACAATTGTTGCTGGTGTCATCCAGCGGTTACAAATATCCATTTACTTTACAATGTGTTCGAACACGAAAAAGCTTGTCAGTGCTTGTCCTTGTTTAATTCTGTGTTAAATCCAAACAAATGAAGGCTCTGGAATTAACACATTTCACTATTCATTGAGATTCGTGGTGCGAAATATTTTATTAATTTTTATAATCTAAATTCGCAAAAAATATTTGTAGGGTGTGTCGTTTAATCAACTTTTTTTGTAATTAATTTGTAATTTGTCGTGTCTGAGGGTGTTTAAAGTGTAGATAACATTTTTAATTTCCACATTAAGTGAGTCGTAAAGAAACTCTCCTGAAGCTCGTAACAATGTAGCCCCCCCCCCTTTCATCTCCAACTTCCACCTTCCACTAACAACCCGGACCCATATGGTTTACACTTTTTAATGTCTTGAATTAGAGCCGGAATTATCTTACAGAGGGACTTGATGTTTTAGTTTTTTAATTGATTTTAGGGTGGAACACCCTACCTTAAACAAATTTCAATTTAAAAAAAATATTAAATATACAATTAAGAAAAACTGAACAACTAAATGAAAATGTTCGAGACGTAATTGATAAGATAAATGTTGAATTGTGCGAGAGTTTTGCAAAATATGTTGAAAGAACGCGGCATTGCGCGTCTAGAGGCGGTCATTAGGTAATTACTTAATTGAATAGTCAATAAATAATATACTGAATAGGACAAATAAAATATTACTTCTTAAAAAAATCTTTTTTGTATAGATCGTACCGTATTATTTTTGAAGATCGGCATAAAACCATTATCCCGTATAACTATAATCACATTGTTAAACTACAAAATAACTAGGGTTCATGTTTACAACCACGTTGTAAAAACTAAAACTATAAATATGTATACTTGTTTTTGTTAATCCTTTAAGGGCCGCTTTTACAAACCTCGGATACGTAGCGGTATAACTATCTAAGATATAAGTTTATTCCGATGTTTATTCCAACGTTCGCTTTTACAATGCATTTTTTATTCTCGGATAGTTATCCATGGTTTTATTGTAAATAAAATAAAGTTGGTATCGTTTGACACATAAACTGACACATTAGAAATGTCATATTTTAAATTGACATTACTATTCACAATGAATAGATCGAGATGGAGGGCTTATGTGAGTGAGGCCAAAAGTCAACCTGGTTGATAGTGCCCAAAGAAGAAGAAGAAGAATTATTATTATTAACAACATATTTGAGCATGTTTATGGAAATATTGGGAGATGTCGTAGTATTCTACTAAGATAATTCTTTTATTGTGCTATATCTACCGCGTTAGTGTCAGCCTCTCGTGTGCAAATATTCATAAAACCGCCCTCTAATAGAATCGAGTCCAAATACCGCCCATGTGTAAATTTTCCTAAGATCTCCCTCTACTAGTAGAATTCATATTATAATAATTCATATTTCAACCAATATTATGTACAGTTGTGGACTGCCAATATTGTAATAACAAGAGTTTTTTTTATTTTTTTTATTAGTGTATAACAACATTAGAACCAGTTCGCGTTTTGAAAAATCTATAAATAAATAACAACCAGTTCCTTCGAACTGGCTCCAGCCCAATACTGCATATATACATATACAAAAACTGGCATTATGTGTACATAGTGTGGAAGGGGTGATAGTGCCCAGTTAGATTCGAAGCGCTCAAAGTGCTAGGAGCATATTCTAGCGGTAATCGGCTGCTACTGTTCATTGCTATGCTTTTAAAAAATAAATAAAATAAATCAAAACTGCTGAACAAATACATGGATAACGAGGGATTACGTACTATTATTATTTCGTATGGCAATGTCTAGGTTTTAGAGATTTTAGGGTCGCGACTAGCGTCCTCTGAAATGACCTAATGATTACTTTTTACAGTAGCTGAGACCACCGTGCCCTGTGAAGCATGCCCCATATTTCTGAAAATTAATTCAGAGATACAGGCACTCATTGTAAAGAATCTGAGCCTAAGCTCGCACAGCCAAGTTTTTTTTTAAATCTTTTTGCCCATACTAAGTCGATCTCATGATTCCACACTTTTAAAGCAAGTGAGCTAACCACTACGCTGCTGCATTCACAATTATATAATTGTAATAAAAATTCAAATGAAACGTTATAATGTGACATTTATCATATGTCAAATTAATTTTTCTACCGTTGCTGGGTAACAAATACTTATTGGCCAATCAGAGCAAGGGAATAACTTATACTGCCCTTTATCTGAAGTGTCGCTGGCCAGATAAGATATTCTGGTGTTTATTCCGATGTTTACCCTATCCGAGCTTTATCCGAGCATTGTAAAAGCGATTTTTTCACTTTATACCGGGAATAGCGTTATCCGAGCTTTATCCAAAGATTGTAAAAGCGGCCCTAAGTAAGGGCCGCTTTTACAATCATTCGATAAAGCTCGGATAACGCTATTCCCGGTATAAAGTGAAAAAATCGCTTTTACAATGCTCGGATAAAGCTCGGATAGGATAAACATCGGAATAAACACCAGAATATCTTATCTGGCCAACGACATTGGCCAACGCAGATAAAGTGCAGTATAAGTTATTTCCTTGCTCTGATTGGCGAATGAGTATTTATTACCCAGCAACGGTAAAACAATTAAATTGACATATGATAAATGTCACATTATGACGTTTTATTTGAATTTTTATTACAGTTATATAATTGGGGTTACAGCAGCGTAGTGGTTAGCTCGCTTGCTTTAAAAGTGTGGAATCATGAGATCGACCTAGTATGAGCAAAAAGATAAAAAAAAAAAAAAAAAACTTGGCTGTTGCAACCATAGGCTCAGATTCTTTACAATGAATGCCTGTATCTCTGAATTAATTTTCGGAAATATGGGGAATGCTTTATAGGACACGGTTGTCTCGGCTACTATAAAAAGTAATCGTTGGGTCATGTCAGAGGACGCTAGTCGCGACCTTAAAATCTCTAAAACCTAGACATTGCCATACGAAATAATAATAGTACGTAATCCCTCGATATCCATGTATTTGTTCAGCATTTTTGATTACATGCAATTGTGAAATAATAATTTAAAATAATAATAATCAGTGAAATTTTCGTCTAGAAAGAACTTGTTACAATTTTGGCAGTCCACAACTGTACATAATATGCATACGCTTAATCTTATTACTCGCGTTTTTTTGTCTACAGTATGTTAGTGGAACATAAGCCCCGCGGTGACAAGGGATTACAGTACATGAATATGAACCAAAATCAAGGCCACCGCGTGCGTTTGTGCATAGTTTGCACCGCACACGAGCGGCTCATCAAAGGGATGGCATTTGGTACAGATTCTAATAGAATTATACTAATAGAGTGTGATCTTATAAAAATGTACACATGGGCGGTATTTAGGCTCGATTCTATTAGAGAGCGGTTTTAGGAATATTTGCACACGAGAAGCTGACACTAACGTGGTAGATATAGCACAATAATATAATTATTTGAGCCGAATATTTCGACATCTCCCAATATTTCCCCAAACATGTTCAAATGTGTTGTTAATAGTAATGTCAATTTAAAATATGACTTTTCTAATATGTCAGTTTATGTGTCAAACAATACCAACTTTATTTTATTTACAATAAAACCATGGATAACTACAGTCTGTTTCAAACGCTTAGGCGGAACTAAATGGGAATTTCGTTCTTTTAGGTTGTCACGACAAGGGACCTTGCTTGGGTTATTTCATTTTTCACGTTGCAATGTCAAAATTTAAAATTACAACAATGAAACCATGGAAACGAATTACCTATGTCAAAATTAAATTATTTTTTTAATATATTTTAATGACAATAAAATTAATAAATGGGAAATTTGTATTAAGAATGACACAAAAAATCTAAATATAAAGAAAATGACAATTTAAAATGATATTAACCTTAACAAAAAATGTGTATTGTAAGTATGATTTACAAAGCTTAAACAAAACGGTCGAAAAGCACGATTTAAACGATGAAAGTAACTAGATTGCAAAATTTAGTTCCGCGGAACCGTTTGGAACAGACTGTATATATAATATCCAAGAATAAAAAATGCATTGTAAAAGCGAACGTTGGAATAAACATCGGAATAAACTTATACCTTAGATAGTTATACCGCTACGTATCCGAGGTTTGTAAAAGCGGCCCTAAGTCGCGTAATGTGAAAAACTAATCCCTACGGCTATGGGTTGACACGCCTAGTTATATCACTTCTATTTTAATTTTATGAGTTCCCTAACTTTTATTATTTTATTGCGGTCTTCACAACTAATTTGGTATGGACTATAACCGGTTTCCAGTTCTCATCCAATGGACTTTTTCGGGTTGTTCAACATTATTTTTTGAATAGGTATAATGGATATCTTTCAGATTTTAAACAATAATGTGATTTTTTGCGAAAATACAAAATTGATGATAATTTTTTATTTACCGAATGCGGTTGCTCAAGTTTGATGGATTGATTACTAACCAAACAACCAAATCGAATCCTGGTTTTTCTTGGTTTCTTACTCCCTTCCACGTTTAATGGCCCGAAACTGTCCTCTGGCAAATAATTCATGATAAATTCATCATCATCGCTTTCATCCGACGATGAATCAGTTAAAAGTATCTCGTTAAATAAATATTTTTGATGCATATTTCCATATAATATGTAATGTGCAGAACACCACAGAATATTGAGGTTCTTAAACAGAACTGTCATTCCAATAAAGTGTCCCTTAAATAATCAACTACTAACCAATATTACCAACCACAACTAAATATCTGGTTACTTTTTCATATTTACCGTACACATTATAAGTCATCCATTGTCTTTATTTTTGCAAATGCAATAGATTCTGTTCACATAAATTTACCAGAAATGCAACGATTACTTAAGCGATGTAGATTTTTTTTATTTTAATCTTTAAATCTCTCTATTAATGACTACCATCCGCGCTGCAATTTTCCTTCTTTATTTTCATTTATTCGTCTATTCGAATATATGTTTTGTTCAACCATTTATAAATAAAAACTATAAAAAACATTGTTTTTATCGACCCCTCTGTACAATTCAAGAGAGTTGCTGGATTACCAATTGGATATAGTGGTATTATATGCAGGTGGTAGTATATGGTAGCATTAGGAACAATAGCTTATAATATATGCAATATTGGTCAAACTAATAATTAACAGAGTAATTGGATTAATTTATTATGGCACTTAGAATTGAAATACCTCAACACTTTACTCGAGACCAAGCAAGTAACCAAAGTAATTTCTGACGATTACAATAAATAGAACAAGTGACCAAGATATAAGAGGACAAGTGGACTAAAAGTTCTTTCTCTGGGATAACAGCAAAAGGTGAGGGTCTTTGAAAACAAAGTATTACGACTAGGGATGGGAACGATATATCGATATTTCGAAAATATCGATACTTTAGAAAAATATATCGATATTTTTATATCGCTATTTGAAATGCGATATATCGCGCAAAATATCGATATTCGCACTAAATATCGGTATTCTTGTATATTTTTTACATTTAAATATATGCTGTTCACTTTTGAAAAAACAAACTATAGGCTATTCCAGACGTTTAGGCGGCACTAGATTTTGAAATCTAGTAATTTTTATCTATTTATTCGGACTTTTGGTCATTTTGTTTAAGCTTTGTAAATCTTGGTCACATTTAAATTCTAGATTAAATTGATTGTCATTATAAAATGTCCTTTTCATTGCATTTTAATTTTTTGTCATTCTTAATAAAAATTGCCCATTTATTTATGTTTTTGTCTTCAAAATATGGAAAAATGTATTAAAATATGACATATGTCATTCGTTTCCGTGGTTTCACTGCTGGAATTTAAAATTATTACATACCAAAACTGAAACATGGAATAACTCAAGCAAGGTCTGTTTTCGTGACAACCTAAAATAACGAAATTTCCATTTAGTTCCGCCTAATCGTTTGGAATAAGAAGCCTATAAGACGAAATTTTGATTTTATAATTTCCACCTTTAAAATTATATGTCATGTTGGTATTAAAAAATTATAAAAAATGTCATTTTGTTAATAATGATCATAGCCAATAAATCTAAAGTAGGTTCTACAGCGTAAGGAATATTTTTGATTGACATTTAAAGTCCATAATACACTATAATAGTAACCAAAAAGATCTGGTTTGTCCTTACAAAAGTGGACAGCATATATATATTTAATTAAGAGAGCAGTTAACTAGGAAAATATTAGAAAGTTGGTTGGTAGCTGTGTGAGTACCAACTGTAAAGTGATTGTCTGTCAAGTGGCGACTTCTATTCCCGCCAAGCCAACAAAAAAAAACTGTAATTTATAAATCTTACATGTTACGTCTTAATTATTTCGATATATCGAAAATATCGATATTTTTACTTCGATATATATTGAATATCGATATCACACTTACGATATATCGAATCGCGCATATATCGATATTCAAATATAAATTCCCATCCCTAATTACGAGTATTTTTAGCAGTAGACAAAATATAGATTGTTAGTAATTCTATTTTACATTGTTATTCTGTTTGTTTTGTATAAGAAATTTGTGACAACTAAACTGTTGTGCCTTCACTTGAGTGTACATCCCTACGTCGGTCATAAAAATTTATGTGAAGTGTGAATTTTCACACATTTCAGGGTTTCGCAGGTAAGTGAATGATGATTATTTGGGATGCCAAAACTAATTTTATGTTAAAATATTTTTTTATTAATTTTAATTCGAATGCCTAATACCATTATTTGGGTTTCTAAATATTTGCAGTATTTTTTTTATATAGCCAGGTTCATTAATATATTGAAAATTGCGCCTACGGCTTCCAATGGTTGTTTAAGTCATAACTCCGCCCCTCTGATTTCGCATACATTCAAACATAGAATTAAATTATAATTTCAACACTTCCCACTGGTTATTATAATATTAAATTTACGCTTTTAAAAATTAAATGCAATATTTGCCAAAATAAAACTAGAATTTTCACAAAATAATTTAAATAAAATAAAAATGCAAAAAAAAAACAGAAAAAATAAAAATTGACGGGATTCGAACAGAATTTGCAACTTACGAAGCGACAACGTTACCACTGGTCTACGGATGTTCACTCGTTTACTGTGTTAAATAGCGGATTAAATATTTTACATATTTTAGTTAAAAACACAAAAAATGCGTTATTTTCCGAAAAAAAATCAAAAATTCCTGTTGTACTATTCCGGTTCACACCAATGTACATTACTTAGATTTTTTTCTGATTTTTAGTTTAAACCATCTGGGCTACAGGGTGTGGGACAAAATTTTTTTTGCACAATTTTGGCAAAAATCGCATCAAAATAATTTATTTTGCAAAAATAAAATTTTAATCGTTAATCCACGTACCAAGGGCTTTCCTTTGATACTCTACACAGAATTTAAAAAATTTTTTTTTTTTTTTTTGATGAGCACATATTTGTTTATATTTTTAGGGGGGTATGTTTTTTAGATGTTTTAGTATTTTTCCTATGTGCGGGTCAAAGAGTTGTATAAGCATGCCAAATTTCAACTCTCTATCTTTAGCCGTTTGGCTACAATTTTAACCGAACAGACAGACAGACAGACAGACGACAAAATGACGGTATAACGGTTTTTTGGTCATACCTACAAAACCCTAAAAATGGAGCTCACGAGTATGATGTGGACCGCAGGCCGTAGTTAACCCATGCTTGCCTTATACCACACAAGAACGCTCTATAATACTCTTTTCACACTAGTTCTTTAAGATCGGATGTTAAAGTGAATGTATCTTTAAACGCTAATGTGAAACCGTATGACTTCGTCTAAATACAAGCGACGTTTAAGACAGAGATCTGCGTCTTAAACTTCGTCCGCATTGCCAACTTAATTTCTATTATAAAAAAATACTCCTTGAATTTGTGCTGTCAACATTTTATATTATCATAAACAAGAATACTGTATTATATCGACGTTATAAGAAGTTTATACTTATTGTTATAATAAAATTATTTATTTTAATAATGTGTTTAATAAAATACAGAGCTACAATAATTGAGATAAAATGTATCGACTTACATGTTAATACAGGTGTAATATATTCTTTATTGTAGAATGAAATGAAATATCCTTATTTGTTTATAATAATTCAAAATGTGCGTCTGCGCAGACAGTTCAAAACTGGTAATTTCATGACGGTAACTTAAGGACAAAATTACTGTAGCTGATGACAGCACCAGAGATTTAAACATCAAGTGTGAAAGCATACCGATCTTAAACATCGGTGAACTTTAAGTTCACTCGTCTTAAAGATCTAGTGTGAACAGGGTATGAACTAATATTTAAGTGTGTCAGTTGGCATTTATAAAGTTTTGATCCTTTTCATAAATCTGTAGTTAAAATACTGATGAATATTGTAATAAGGTCGTAAAGAGTATGAAAAGCGATTTAAAAAAATAATAAAATTTTGAAGTCACGTCGTGGTGGTGACACTGTGGGAGTGGGAGAGTTGTGGGAGCGGGTGGCGGCGGCGAGAGAGCGCCAGGGAGGTGGAAGTAATATTTCTTAGTTGATGCGGTATTCATGGAGCAGTGAAAGAAGTTAACTAGTAAATTAAGAAATTAACGAATTCCCAGTTGCATGGTTTATTGTGTACGTTACTTATTCAGGAGGTTGGCGGCGGCGGGTATGGAGGCGGCAGGCGGCGGTACTACAGACGGGCCGGGGACGGTACGATCGTACCGAGCAGTTCTCTCTCTCTGAATCATGCATATGGAATTACAGCAGTTCGTGAAATGTCATGTGCCGGGTTTTTTTATTAAACCACCGCGTCACTTCGACTCCAGAAACCAACCTTTGTTTTTTGTTAACATCTATAAATCGATACTCATTTAAGATTGGAACTATACGTTCGTTCTGCCCTACATAACTCATTCGACAATAGTTCGTTTCAACCAACTCACCTTCAGCTGTACACCGCAAACTAGGCACCATAAGAAACCCACCAAAAATCACAAACATACTACAAACTGCTCATATTATTTAGCATTTGCCCTTCGAGAAGAACTTTCAGAAAATTTAAAAATCAACTGACTAACAATTGTTAAAGAAGATCCCTGAAAGATCAGACTCTTAACAGAGCAAGGTGGAGAGTATGTGTATAAGTTAGGGTGACCATTCGTCCCGCATTTTGCGGGACAGTCCCGCATTTTGACTCTGCGTCCCGCATTGTTACTTGCCCGCAAAATGTCCCGCATTTTGATATTGGTCCCGCAAAATGTCCCGCATTTTTAATTCTAACTAACTTTACATCAATTTAACTGTCAGTTCTCTACTTTTCCTATAGTTTGATAATGATAATTTTTGAATTTTGATATTAAAATGTGTATATTTACATTATACCATGAATTCTGAAAGAAATTACATAAGGGTTGGCTATGGAAAATAAAAGTAATGTCATCTTGCAAGCTTTAGAATTAATTAACTGTCATGACTTTTGTTGTTGTCATAAGTTTATATTGTTATGTAAAGCCTGCAGTAGACATTATTTTATTTTTCCATAGCCAACCCTTATGTTATTTCTTTTTGAGCTCGTGGTATATGTAGTTATCAGTGTAATTTATTTTTTTATGATATTTTTTATTCAATTGTTAATTTTTTTGTCGCGGTAATTAAATTATACTAGCCACAATTGTTAAATCGTTTAATACATTTTTGTTATCTTTTATCTTTTGTACTCCTTTCCTCTCATGTACGCAGAGCCGTGTTTTGGCGCCCTTAGCAAAAAAAAGGTCCTCACCCAGGGTGAGGACGGTCCAGGGACCGTCCTGCATTGCCTCCTCAACAAAATGGTCAGCCTAGTATAAGTCAACCCGACTAAACTCAACAGAAGAAGAGACAACAAAAAAAATACAGATCCACTAACAGAAGATCCAGTATTGGTGATGAAAAATAATGGCTACCTCGAAAAATATACTGTCAACCAGTCCGGCCAACCGCTACATTTACATACCAAATTTCCTCAACAACATCCTCGTTGTTTGATTATACAGGATGTTTGTTTAAAACGGGGCACCCCGAAAATCTCTTTTATTTGTAAAGATACAAAAAATCTTCAGAACAAAAGTTAAACTAGACAAAAAGGCCCATCTAAAGGTTACTATAAGGATTCTGAGGCACTTCCGGTTTCACCGGAAATGATGTCAACTTTTTATCAAGCATATGGAATCGATAATTTTTTATTTTTTTCCTAAAAGTACATTAAATTAGCTTTACAATGACACCAAAAAATCATATTTTTATGTTAACCATTTCAAAATGGCGACCATTTATTTACAAAATAATAATCAACATAAGTTTTACAAAGTTGAACGTAGCAAGCTTTGAAAACAATAAAAAAATAAACAAAATATCTTTAAAATAAACTATTTGACTATTTAGAAAAAAAAAAAAAACTATTAGGATTTACAATTATTTTACAAAAAAAAAAAAAAATTACAAATTGATCAAACCACCATTATAGTCCACACATTTTCTCATTATACGACCAATTAATACAATTTTTTTTTCAAACAATAATAAGCAAAATAAACTATTAAACTCTTGTTATTTATAAAACATTTAATTGAAAAATTAAAATTTAAGTTATTTCATATAATTACTAGTTTATTTTAGAAATATTTTGTTTCTTTTTTTATTGTTTTGAAAGCTTGCTACGTTCAACTTTGTAAAACTTATGTTGATTATTATTTTGTAAATAAATGGTCGCCATTTTGAAATGGTTAGCATAAAAATATTACTTTTTATGTTAACCATTATCGATTCCCTATGCTAGATCAAAAGTTGACATCATTTCCGGTGAAACCGGAAGTGCCTCAGAATTCTTATAGTAACCTTTAGATGGGCCTTTTTGTCTAGTTTAACTTTTGTTCTGAAGATTTTTTGTATCTTTACAAATAAAGGAGATTTTCGGGGTGAGTTAAAAAAAAATTAAATTTTAAAATTTTGGTCGTAAGTACGGTAGTTTGTAATAGACCGGGAGCTCATGACAGTTTTTGGTTTCCGATTTCATACAGCATGCCTTTTGGAGGAGAGAATATTTACCCTGTGACAACAAAAAAGGGATGGTACTAAACCCCTGCACGCTTTCCGGTCATAGGGAAAATTGCATTTCCACTTGCACAAAATGTTTTTGTGCTTTTCTCTGGTTTAATATTGCTTGCCCTTTTGTCAAAAGAAAGTTATAACAAATTTAAAGTCTTTTAAATATATGCATACGATTCGGAGGGTCCCAAAGGGCTCAAACGGTCATGTAATCTTGTAATAAAAAATATGATTTTCCGCCTTTTTATACAGCATGCCTATAATTAAAAGACTTTAAATTTGTTATAACTTTCTTTTGACAGAAGGGCAAGCAATATTAAGCCAGAGAAAAACACAAAAATTTTGTGCTAGTGGAAATGCAATTTTCCCTATGACCGGAAAGCGTGCAGGGGTTTAGTACCATCCCTTTTTTGTTGTCACAGGGTAAATATTCTCTCCTCCAAAAGGCATGCTGTATGAAATCGGAGACCAAAAATGTCATGAGCTCCCGGTCTATAAGTCAGGAGGTTGTAAGTTGGGGGATACCTGTAATGCAAATTTATTATTTTGAAAGGCATGAAAAAAATATAATAAAAAAATAATATAAAAACTCATCACATAAAGCTTTTTGCCGCACTTGTCGAGCAGATGACCAAAGAACTATCAAAAAATGACAAAATTGTGATGCCCAGACGTCCCGATTTTTTGTTGTATCGTTTTGGTCACCTTTGGTTTTAGTAGTTTTTTTTTTTTTTTTTCGTCTGGCATAAGTGTCAGAGTTTTTTCAAGTTACGACTATCGTTCTCTGCCACAACTTGCTGAATACTTTTGCATACTTGAATACTTTGAATACTTGCACGAACCATCCCATTTTGTTTAGCTTTTTTCCATATAATCCAGATTAATTTTTAATAATAAGCACGTTTTATCTTTTTATAATTTAATCTGCCATATTCGTTGCTGATTTCATTTACTGTATGACCTTTAACATGGGTTCCGAACCATTTTTCTGTTGTTTTTATTGAAACTCTCATGGGCTAATTATTTCACATTTAGTAAGCCGAATTCATAAACTTGCCACTAACATCTCCCCAGTAAGTCCTAGAAGAACGACTGGGAAACTATTTAAAAAATGTTTTCCGGCACCGAGAATTGAACCTGGTATCTTATCACAGAGGGAACACACTAACCAATCGCGCTGTAGACGTTTTCTGTCGTTGGTACACCTCTAATTTTTCATTATCATGTACTTGGTCTTTAATTTAATCGGTAACCTAATTCTTTGCTAGGGGAATTAATTTTAAAATTTTTTTGGAGGTTATCCACGGTATCCATACGTACAAATTCCACGTGTCTATATTTTGTCATTGATCTTAACGTGGTTTGAGAAATCCATTATATCGTGATTGAAACGTAGTAAATATTAACGTGTTTTTGTGTGGATGTCATGATATTTTGAATGAAGTTGAGTTGAGGTCGCAGCAGTGCGGTATTGGTGCTGGTGATCGCACGCCGGGCTGACAGATAGTGCCTGGTGGACCTCCACTGTCACTCTGTCATGGCCGACCAAACAAATCACACTGGAGCATCGAAAAACCATTTCAGCTCCGTGTATGTTCATTTAACCAATCACCGCTGCTCGGGAATCCGCCACCGCTGTCACCAGTGACGGAGAAACAGGACTGCAGGACCGGAGGACTCACATCCTAACACAGGTACAGCCAGAACTAACACATAAAAATATTACTGTAATATATAAGACTGTCAGCAAGAAATTTGATCACATATATCAGCGGTCCTCAAACTACGGCCCGCGGGCCAAATGCTGTCCTTGACACTTGTCCATACGGCCCACGGCCGCATTGGTCGAATTAACAGTTTATTTAAATCGAAATGTTTTGAGGCTCCTATAAATTTACATTGTATCATACATCAACAGGCTTTATGTGGAAAAGTGCTGCTTAATTTAATGTCCGTGATGTCTATCGTTGTTTCTACAGTAAATTTTATAAGAAAAGCTGGACTTAATAATAGACAGTTTAAAAGTTTTCTTGAAGATATTGAATCTGAGTATGGCGATTTATTGTAACACACTGAAGTGCGATGGTTGAGCCGCGGAAAAGTGCTAAAACGTTTCTTAGAGTTACGAAACGAAATTGATATATTTATGACTGAAAAATTAAGGCCAGTTCCAGAACTTTCAGATCCCCATATGGTTGTGGGATCCAGCATTTTTGACTGACATAATTGAACATCTTAACTCTCTTAATGTAAACTTACAAGAAAAAGGAAAACTTGTACATGAACTATTTTTCCATATTAAATCACTTCAAACAAAATTACTTCTCTTCAAGACACAATTGCAACAAAATAATTTTTCACATTTTCACTCTTGCGAAAATTTGCAAAAAATTATGCAAAGGAAATTTGCATTTTCAGCTCAAAGTTGCATTGAAAAAATTGTATTGTTAGAAAACGAGCTATATGTACGATTTAAAGATTTTTGTAAACATGAAAAAAATGTTCATTTTATTCCAAAATCCATTTGAAGTAGATATGAAGTTAGATTTGCAATCTAACAATACTCTGAATTCTTTGTTTAAAAATGAAAATTTACTTCAGTTTAATTTTTTGTGACCAGAAAATAATTATAGCAATATAAGGAATTTTGATAGGAAAATAATTTCTATTTTTGGAACAACTTACATCTGTGAACAAACTTTTTCCAAATTGAAGTATATAAAATCAAAAAACCGTTCAAAACTGACTGATAGATAGTCATTCGAAAGATTTTTTGACTATTGGTGCTTCTAAATCGGCACCAAATATAAATAAAATAATTCAAAGATCTAAATAACAAGTACATCAATCACATTAAATATTAGTATTTATTTCTATCTATTCGTATTTTTTGTTTGATAATTTTATACATCTTCATAAATAATAAAAAAAAGTCATATTATTAATATTATTTTCTTATAAAATTTTATATCCGGCCCGCCCATAGTTTTAAATGTTCACATGCGGCCCTACCTCTAAAAAGTTTGGGGACCCCTGATATATACAGACGTCAAGTGTGGCGTTTATAAAATTAAACGACATTGGACTAAACCATGGCTCAGTTTAAAACTACTCCCGCAAATAGAAGATATTATACAATTTACATCCCGAGTAAAAATAAACAGCGACTTTAATGGTCAAACAACGGCCGTTTAGCATTACAGCGGCATACAACGGTCTTACAGAGTCCAAATTACTCTTCAAAAATTTTAAAGGTAGTACGCATGGCCTTACGGCGTCCAAATTTTAACCAAAAGATGGAAACTGCCATACACTCGGTGTACAGGGGTCGTCTAAAGTGATAATTATTAAGCTATAGCTGAGGCTTACAACGGCAAACACCATCCGTTTGGGGGATAAACTCGGACTTACAGACTTTCATTATAAACATTCAAACGGTGACAGTTGTAGCAAATTATCTTCTGCAGATGATACTGGATATGGTATATATGTCCCATCTAAAAACTTAAGAATAACCCATAAAAGCACATCTTATCTTCAAATCATGTCAGGGAGTTCATCCTTGCAATTAGATACTCTCTCTCTTTAATTCCACAATGGAATATCAAGAAAGCACTTTTTCTTACTGACTCTCTAAGTGCACTTCAAACCATCAATCAAGTCGGCATTTGTAACATAGACAAAACAGCTTTAATCGTAAAATCCTTGATCCACACACTAAAATTGTCTAGCATTGAGATACATCTAGCGTGGTTACCGAGTCATACTGGTATTAAGGGAAATGAAAATGCTAATCATTTTGCAAGAAGCTTTGCAAGCCAATCAGGAGAGCTGCATGTTAATTATGTGCCATATAAAGATATCTTACCGCTTATACAAAAATCTTTACTATCAATATGGCAACAAGAGTGGAATACCACTTCCCAACATAAAGGCTCTTTCCATCGCTCTATTCAACCTTCCATCTCTATTAAACCCTGGTTTCATAATCTTCACCTTAATAAAAGAACTATCCACAATTTGCCGGATGCGTTTTAATCATTGTCTTTCCTTTGTACACCTTCACAGAATACATGTACTAGATACAGCTTTGTGCGATTGCGGAGAACTTGGTTTCTCAACCTTATCTGGCATGGGGCCCAAAATAACATAAATATTGTCTGCGGCCCCCCTATATATATATATATAGAGAGAGAGGGAGACGGAGAGAGGGAGAGGGAAGGATCACAAGGTGTATCAAGATAGAGGAAACACGATTTTTCTCGAAAAGACGATGTGTGAGCAAGTTGGAAAATGGAAACCTTCGATTTTTTATATAGGAACGTATGGCGTGTTGTGTATATTTGGATAAAGCTTTTGAAAGAAACAACTTTTACATAAACATGTTTTTAATATCTGTTACGGTTACCTATAATGGCTTGCAAGTGTTCAAAGTTGCTTTCCATTTTGAACACTTTCGCATCTTTACTCTTTAGTTAACAGTAGCTCGGAGCATAACAAAAAATATTACACGTTCAAGTCGTACCTACTTGAAAGTACTTGAAGTACCTCCAACGCGAACCGTTTTAATTAGTTTAAATTAGTTGTCAAAATAAGTATAATTTATTTTATTTATGTCTAAACGGTATATTTTAATGAATATAAATGTCATATATTTATGAACATATCTTACAAAATTGAGCGTTTTTCTATTGATTTCTATGATTTCATGCTTCGATCTTATATGACTTCGCGGCTCCCTGACGAAGCTTTCACGGCCCCCCGGTTGAGAAACGCTGCTGTAGACCATATGATTTTTAATTACCCTATCTACTATAATAAGTCTTCTTTACTTTACCTGCATTTATCAAAACTTCTTCCCACTCCTATTTCTATTAAAACTATCCTAACCAACCCCTCCCCAGCAGTTTGCAAGAAAATTATTAGTTTCCTCAAGGAAACTAATTTAAATTTATAAATAAATAAAAAGCTATGCACTGGCGGAATGGTGACCTCACCAAAGCCAACAAATCAGAAGAAGAAGAAGAAGAACGGTGACCGTTGTATAACTGTTGTACTCTTCGTTTCAAATATTAGATATTTTTACTCGAGATATTTCTTTCAGGCGTGGAATTACAGAACCTTACAGGATATCAGAGTTCTGTATAGTATAGAACAGTGGTGCTCAACCTGGTCCCTACCGCCCATTAGTGGGCGGTAGGAATTTTTTGGTGGGCGGTAGGCGTTTTGACCAATGCTGGCTACCATCATTTTTTTAATTTATTTGACTTTTTAAAAACATTAAAATGGAAATTTTTTAAAGTATTATTTAAAAAAATTTCATAGCATTATTGAAAAACATTTTCATTAAGTTTTCATAAAATTCTTTACTGTTTATAGTTAAATTGGTGGATATGAAAACCTGTGGCAAAATAAAAAACTGCCTGTCTTATATCCAAATATGTGGAAAATGATATTCAATTTATTGATACCTTTCCCTACCTCATATCTTGTAGAATCAGGCTTTAATGCTGTTAATCATATTATGACCAAAGAAAGAAACCGTCTGAATATTTCCGAAAGAGGAGACTTTCGTTTGTTCCTTACAAAAATTGAACCAGATATCCAATATTTAGTTTCGCAGCATCAGCCTCAAGGATCTCATTAATAATTTAATTAACTAAATGTAATTTCAATAGACTTCATACTTCTATGTCTGCAAAGTATAAATAAAAAGATAAATTTAACTACATGTTTTCATTAAACCTCTATTCAAAAATTACGGGTAAAGCCTGGAACAGAATGCACAGCGCGCTACGCCGTCAGCGCGGCGTCATTTGCGACAGCGTTGCGTAGCGCCGTTGAGAATTTTCGCCTGCACACAATGCAATAATTTTTAACGCCGTCAAGTGTCACTTGACAACCTATATCTGTGTTTATACGTGCGCTTTCTTTTATTAAAAGTATAATGGATGATGAAGACTTGTGTGTGATGTTATTTATGTTGTATGCAAGTTATTTATACATACAAACACTTTACCATTCAGTAAAAACTGAGGTTAGGTGTTCTGCGTCAACGTTCAACGGCGTCAAAAGTTGGAAGTCGACGAACATTCAGTATCAACGGCGGTCGAACGCAGGAGGACGTTGTTCATTCTGTGCACTTGCGTACGACAGCTTGGTTTTAACTTTCTTCTGACAGATAGTGCCGTACGTACGCCGTTAACGCGTCGTAGAACTCGGTGCATTCTGTTTCCCACTTTAGGGAAGTGTGGGTACTGTGTTACACAGGGTACTTTGTGACATCCAACGTTGCCACGTTTTGGTGCATGTATATTTGTTGTGTTTAATAATAAGAGATGATGCAGTAAGTTGTTTTATAAAGATTTTTGCAGCTAAATTTTGCGAAAGTATTTGGTAAGTTATTATTATTATACAACAGGTGGGCGGTATGAAAAATTTTCTACCAATAGAGATGCTAAAGTGGGCGGTAGGTATGAAAAGGTTGAGTACCCCTGGTATAGAAGAACCTCAAAAACTGTTATACACCAACAAGAAGCACAGAATCAGAGCCATATATTGAAACGAAAGAAGTATCAGCTGCTACAATTTATGAACAGTATCTCCGTTCGAAACGGATGAGACAAGAGAAGAAGAAAATGTGATACGTCGTCACTTATTATATACATAAAGTTGATATTATTGTGACGTGAGTACAAAGAGATTCATTAATCCCGATGTATGGAATATTAGCGCTAAACTGGAATTATCCGAATTATTGCAAAACTGTAATTTCTCTAAACTTGAAATTTGAGCAAATTGACATAATAGCCAAACATTTTTTAACCTGCCCCTATTTTGAATTGAGTTTTCTCCGTCCGTGTGTTGAATGTGTCTGCAATAGAACGATTCTTTTTCAATTTGTCCTGAAAGTTTGAAGCGACCAACGTAAAAAACAAGCAGACATGTTGGATTGACAGATTTGACTGTTTGTGACGAGCGCAGCTGCAGACAGATATTCACTTTTTGTCCATCTCCAGAGAAACGAACAATACCGCTCTTCCCTGCTATACCGCGCTGCTATTTCACCTTCTCTAACTTCAAACAACTTTATGGCTCTCGCCGCAAACTAGGACCGACAAACAAACTATTCAAAACACAGAAATAGATGCCATCCGAAAATTTCACTTCACACTATAACTTATTTTGTAAATAACATTAACAAAACCATATTTATAGAATCTAAATTAAATAAAATTCAACGGTTTTCTTATTACATATTAGTTTGGTTCATAGATAAAGTTTCTAAAGGTGCGTACTGACTTGAACATTTGTACGCGCACGGATTATGTGCGCGCTCGGATTTTCGTGTGGGTAACCAAAATTTGCACACACAACTTTCTAATTTGTGCGCGTAAAATCTCGCTCCGCGTATTTCAGTTATATCCACGCACATATTTATTTAAAGTAAGTAGTGTCAACGATGGCGGAAAGAAATGTTGTTGGCTTAACAAGTGTAGCGTACATAGGTCACATTCAGTAGACTCATCGATGACTTACCGGTACAAACTTACCGGTGAATTTGACTAAATGTACATTTTTTGGCAGCGTTGTCGAACAGCGTATATGAAAACTGCAATATCTAAACAATGACAGATTGTAATGACAGTAAATTTTGAATGTAAGCTTTTACAGTAATTTTAAAAGTACATGTGCTTTATATACGTCTCCTCAAGATCTAAGTAAACTGACTTAACACTCAATTCCATAATTTTTTACTTGCTTTGTGCTTGATTCTTTGTTACTACAGATATAACTGTCAAAATTTCCACCGGTGAGCAACTAATCGTTAATGAAATCCGGTGAATAAAATGGCGACCGGTGAGTAAGTACGGTAACTCACTGGAAGATCAACGTAGGCATACAGCAAAAAAATTTACCAGGCAGTAACTCACTGGTGAGTCTGCTGAATGTGGCCATAGTATACTTAGTAAAAAAAAAGAAAATTAAAAACGGTGGTGGATGACACAACTATATAGAAGCAGGGAAATATACAATATTTCAAGATTGCTAGCAGAACTGCAAATGCAAGAGGTTAGTGGACAATTTCAAAATTATGTTCGAATGTCAGCGGCAGATTTTGAACTACTCGTTAATAAAGTTGGTTACAAAATTGGGAGAAAGACAAGATTTATAAGGGCTGTTCCCGCGAAAGAACGATTAGCCATAACCCTACCTTTTTTGCAACTGGGGATTCGTTTACCAGCATACAATACCTTTTTACTCCATTCCATGTTGAATATTTACTGGTGTTTATTTAAATTTACGCGCACAATTATATGACTGCATAAACCCGTACACACTGAGCGCACAAGTTCTTTGATCTTATCTGTGGGACCGACAAGCTACGGATAGCATTCGTGGGAGGATTACTGTACGCGCACAAAAATTGTACCTCGTACTCACCTGAGCATTTGTGCGCGCACCTAATCCGTGCGCGTACAAATGCTCAAGTCAGTACGCACCTTAACAAGGTACCAACCGTGACTGAATAACTTCATAAGCAGTTTTACTGCTCATGAAGTTATTTCGCGGATCTTCAAACACATTTGATTTGTTACGAAGAGGAATATTAACCCGACTACCGCGAACAACGATCTATTTCATATATTAACGCTAAAAAGAATACTTCGCACGTGTGTGGTGCTCTATATGTAACTCCATCCGCGAACAATACTACGGATCCTGACAATTTGTATGGCGAATAATACCGTCCAAATGAAATTAAAATAAGTATAGAGAGGAGTGATATCGGCAGTCAATCACTAACGTTATGATTTATCCAGGATTTCTGGCAGCAGATCCACTGGAACACACTCTGTATGACAGAGCCTTCCAGTGAAGCCACGTGTGTAGACCCAGTTCTTTAAATTGTGGTCGTACAAAGTCTTAATTTTGCAAGTTTTGGCACGTGTGTGCTTTGTATTTCTCGTGATATCCAGAGTTTCGCGAGTGAATATTTGATGGTAATATTTAGCCTTTGGCATATTGGTGAGAATCAGTTTCTTGCATAAGAGTTTACATTAGATCTAAGCATCAAACGTACGGGGAGAAAGATCAACATGATCTTGGTTTGTTTGTTAAACTTACTTCCTTTGAGAAACTAAACTGAACTAAGTAAGTTTCTGTAAACTTTGGAATAGAAAAAAAAAACAATGCAACTAGTGTGGAAACTCAGGGATATAATAGAAACATCGAATTCATTTAAATAATTGGACCATAATAAATTCAAATATTCTTTTCTAGTATTTTGTCCAAAAGATTTTAGACTGCGAAGTATTGATTTCGAGAAAAAATTTCAAGATTATTATTCCGGTATACATTACTCTGAATTTTTGGTTACCCACTCAGATATTGCCGTAGCCTCCTAATATTCTGTTTTTATTTGTGGTCCCAAGAAATACGCCATGCGCCCTTGGGAGCCATTTGGTAACCGTTGAGATACGCTGATCTACTGATATGCCCAACGAGTTTTTTGTGAAAATGTTATCTTGCGTTGAGTTTAATCTAAGATATGTTTTTCATAGCGGTGATGGTAGGGTGGTAGATATTATTTTGAGTTTTAAAGTAGTGGCGGGGTCGCTGTGATTGACTAGTACGCGTGATGCCCGCCAGAGGTGTTGCATTATATATAAAGCATGCGCCTTGCTGTCAAGCTGTCACATGCAAAGTGGACGTAAAGCTAACCGCCGACGCTCGGTTCTGCCGCCGCTCGGTTCTGCCACCGCTCGGCTCTGCTTCTGCCTCTGCCTCTGCCTCTGCTCGAATTATATTTATAAACACGTGACCGGTGAAGTCTGGGATTTGCACTTGTTCACTTCTCTTCTCTCTTCAATTCCAGATCAACTTTGGACACATGCAAAATTTAATGTCCTAATGGCAAATGTTCATTTCGCTTTTTCAAACAACCGTGACAATCAGAAAATTTCAAACAAAAATTAGGGTTACCCACGTCATTCTCGCTAGGTCGTTTCTTAATTGATAACACAATCTCTGGCGACATAATGCACACGCTTGCATTTTCCTAATTAGGTAATGCTTGTCATCAGAACTGAATAGTACAGTGACTCCAGCAGAACTCGTTTAACCATCTCCTCTCCAAATTTCCAACTCAACTACGGTGACGACCTCGAAACCAAACTCACGTACTTTCGGGATGGCCAAGCAGCAGTCACCAAGTGAGTGGGAGAAGACTTCACCAGGTTCCTTGACTTCCTGATGGGCAACCTTCGCCAGAGGTTTCCACGGCAATTTCACTAAATACTAATAATGTAATATCTTATTTTGCAACGAGTAATAACACAATTATTTTGGACGATTAGGAATGCTGATTTTACATATAAGGCCAGAAAAGTACAATGTAATAAGTATTGGTATCAAGGAGATATTATTCTTATTATTATTACACTAGCAGACCCCTTGCCAACAACGTTGGCAAACTGGTAACGAATAAAAATCAATATAAACAGGAATCAATTATTAAAATTTGCATGATTCTGCGTATATTAACAAAACAAAAACGTTTCTTGATTATGCCTAGGAAATCCTAAAAAGTTGCTTAATGCGTGTCGTTTCAAAATTAGTACCGCGCCGGATACGGCCCGCGGGCCATATGCTGGACATCAATGGTATAGCTGTTTCGGATTATACCTAGGTAATCCTAAAAAGCCGCTCAATGCGTGTCGTTTAAAAATTAGTATCGGACCGGTCAGTCCGCGGGCGTAACATCAATTAACACAACATCCTTTCTTCGAGTAACCAAACGTACTGATTTGAGAGCTCTGATAAGTCAGTTTTGTCGGGGTACGTCGTTTCCCCACTCTATTCGTGGCCGCCCGTTTGCCGCAAGACCCGCTAGCACCCAGGAACTTAGCGTTACATGACACACAGAAATCAGGGCTTTTATATATATAATGGTGAGAGAGTAGAAGCCATTTGACTTGTTATGCTCTAATACAGTAGAAATTCACAAACAATACTAAACTATTTAAACTACATTATACATTTAAGATACTACTAACAACTTAAGATACAACTAATTTATACATTTAAAATACGGATTAACATTCTTATTGAAACAGATGGGAGATTCGATTCTTGAATCTGTTGATATTTGGGGCTAGGATTGCTTCCTCTGGGGGTGAGTTCCAGGTGCTAAATGCTCTGTTAGTTAGGAAGTGCTGAAGGAAGTGTGAGAGATTCATTTGGTGACCACGGAGACGCTCATCAGAATTGACCTGGTACAGCGCAGACATGTCGGTTGAAAATTTTCCGGTGGTGTTGCGATATAATTGTATCCGGTCTTCGCGTGCTCTTCTTGTAACCAGCTTGGGGATGTTGAGAGCTTGAAGTCTCCTCATATGATAGTTGCTGTAGACCTCTGGGTATTTTTGTGGCTCGTCTTTGGACAGATTCTAATAGCTGGATGTCTCTTTGGAGATATGGCGTCCAGACAACGACTACAAATTTAAAGAGTGGGAGAATGTAGGAGAGATACACTGCATGGAAAAGAGAGGATAAGAGAGGAGTTAAATGCGGAAGGGACTTTCGGACTGAATATATAATTTTATTTGCCTTTTTGACTGTTTGAAGAATGTGCGTGGACTATACGAGGATATAATACTACATTAGTTAATATCTGCCGGATTTATTGCGCTCTAACTAGTGTAATTCACTATTACATTGACTAGAATGTTACGGTACAACATCTATGGCTATCAGCGTCTGAAATTATAGATTTTCTTTATTTGATTTTCGATGTATTTTATTTGCGTGTCTGTTTTTTGGAAGGTTGAATTTTTCGTGTGTAGTGGGTCGGACGCGGCCATAGATCAGACGGTGTTGATAGTCGGTGGAATAACGAGAATTGACAGGGCAGAGATGAAGTGCTCCGCCAGTGATTTATACCCGGGGAACTCGCGCATTCTGATAACTCTCTAACCTGATTAGCTTATGCAAACTTAGGACATATCATGCAAACAATCAATACGCCGATACAACAATCATTCACAATCACAACATAAAACAAATATTACTCAGTTAAAATTATTCACATTTGCATTATGATTTATAACATTTATAGCTATTAGCGCATATTTTATTAAATTATATACTACTATAAAAGAGTCGTTTTTGAGAGAAGAGTCATATGCAAAATTTTCGGACCAATAAAAGATCCCATTGTCCTATTCCCAGTCATCCTATTGATCCTATTGTCACTGTCCCAGATCTAACAGAGAAATTGTTTGAAGACCCGGACATTGTGGAAAAATCACAATCAGAAAATAATTTTCTGAGATCGCTTAGAGAAAATATTGACTTTTAAGCCCCACAAGAAAAATTAACGAGTAGGGGAGGGTGGGGCAAGTGAGTCATACGGGGCAAGTGCGTTTTGGCCCATAACTTTTAAGTTTGGCAACCTAGTAACTTCCAACGATTCTGGTATATGTGAAATGACAAACGTCAAATATCGGAGCAGTTTTGTAAGGATCTAGTCTGAAATAAAGTAAATAAACTGATTTAATTATTTTAACAGACTTTTTTTTTTTTCATTTAAATATTTTGAGACGCTTCAGCTACTGTGGCTATTAGCGTCTGTGTTTACATCGATTTTTACAATATATGTTTTATTTTGCATAGATAGGTTATACACAGATGTTTAGATTTTATTATAAAGATTTATTTGTGTGATAAAGTTAAGTATATTTGTCATTGTATTTGTGTCGTTCGCGAGGGCTTGTTTCATCGTGTTTGGGATGTTGTTTCTTAGTTTTTCTTGTTAGTATTTTGTTAACAGACTTTGTTGTAGTAAGTTATTAGTATATAATAAAATATTATGAAATATTCGCTTGGTTTCTAAATTTTTAAAAGTATATAGGACAAATTATATGATGTTTTTCTAACCTCCATTAAGAATTACGGTGTTGTCAGCATTACTAGTTTTGGTCTACGAATTTTTTATTTTATTTATACTAGATGGGGCAAATGAGTCATGTGAAGTGGCTCACTTGCCCCGCTATTTCTAAATATTCTTAACTTAAGTTTTATTTGTTTAAAACTATATTTTCTAAGCTTTTAGACGAACATTCTAGTCATAAGTCATTGGAGGTAATTGAATTGGCAATTAATTGAAAATCTGGAGTAATTATTTTAACCTTACCCCACCCCATACATCGAACAAACTCCAACCATTAGACATAAGTATATTTGGGCCACTTAAAACGTATTTGGTTGGAGAAATGGACCACTGGTTGACTAATAATCCTGGCAAGAAAATAACGGAATATGACATGCCAGATATTATTAAAAATGCTTTTATAAAAGCTATGACACCTTCAAATATAATCAAAGGTTTTGAAAAAGCAGGCATTTCTCCATATAATCCTGAAGTATTCCAAGAAAGTGACTTTGCTGCTGCAGAAGCCTTGAATACAAATGTTGAAAATTCAGAAAATGAAAATCCTGGGAGTCTTGTCTGCAATAAGAGTCAAGAAACTTGTTTGAATGTTTCTCCTGCAAGAGAGGAACAAATTCCTTCATCTAGCAATAGACATAATTACCCAGTTAATGAAGTATCAACACCATCATGCAGCTATGTCACAGTGTCTGAAATATCGCCTTGACATTCAAGAGAAAAAGAACGCTCATCAACCTAGCAAGAGAAAAAGAACAAGGAAGGAAGGGTTTAAAATTATAACTAGCTCTCCATATAAAAATGAATTACAGATAAAGCAGGAATCGAAAGAAGCAAGTAAAAAGACAATATTGGTAAAGGAGAAACACAAAAATAATTCCAAGAAATTGAAAGCAAAAAGAGAACAAGTAACTGAAAGTGAGAAAAATATTCCTTGCCTTTATTGTAATGAAATATATGCAAATACGTCCCAAGAAGAATGGATAATACCTATATTTGTGAATTTTGTCGTTAATTTTTCTGCAATAACTCACTTACCCCGTAGGGTGGGGCAAGCGAGAAATTTGCAGCATTATAAGTAATTTCATATTTTTTGTTAAAGATTATATTTTTTATTAATTGTTTTATGTTTATTGTAAAGACAAAAGTTAATTTTGCTTCAAGTGTTTTTGCTTAATCTTTAAAACTGTATTTTTTAAAGAATGTTTTCCCTTAAGGTGTCTCACTTGCCCCACCCTCCCCTACCTGCCTAGTTCTTACTCACAGTCTACTATCTTGATTTGATAATTATCTTGACATGTGCCCTGTATACCAATACTTTTTAGATCTTCGGTTACCTGATCTTTCCATTTCTTCCGAGGTCTGTCCACTGGTCAATGGATATACATCCTTCCCATATGCTCCTTACCATTTTGTTCTCCCTTATCCTCATCACGTGTTCTGTCCTCTGTAATCGTCTACCTCTCAGTTCTTATGTGACACTCGGTCTTGAGTACAGTTCTCGGATATCTAACACTTCACCCAATAAGTTTGACATATTGGGTGACATATCCGGTTTGACATATATTTTGCAACACTGTTGTCAGACCCATATGATTTCTGGATAGTACCAACCTTTAAACGATACGTGTGAAAATTTCATGACATTCTGACAATTATTTTAGAGGTGACAGTGGTTTTAGTGACTCTAGTTTTGTAATTTTCAAAAGAATGGATAAAAAAGAATTTCGTGTGTTGATTAAACATTGTTTTTTGATGGGAAAAAATACTGTTGAAGCCAAACAGTGGTTTGATAAGCGTTATAAAGACTGCACCAGGCAAATCAACTATACTGAATATGCTTCATCGCAAGATACGTGTGAACGATGGTTTCGGCGTTTCAAAAGTGGTGACTTTGATCTTACAGACAAAGAACATGGAAAACCTCCAAAAAAATATGAAGATACAAAATTGTAAACATTGCTACAGGAAGACGATAGTCAATCACAAAAATAACTAGCAGAGCAGTTAGGCGTTAATCAACAGGCTGTTTCCAATCGCCTACGAGAGATGGGTAAGATCCAGAAAGTCGGCAGATGGGTTCCACATGCATTCAATGAGAGGCCGATGGAAAAACGCAAAAATACTTGATGCATCGTATCATTACTGGCGATGAAAAATGGATTTATTTTGAAAATCCCAAACGCAAAAAATCATGGGTGAACCCAGGCTCACCATCCACATCAACTGCAAGACCGAATCGCTTTGGCAAAAAGACAATGCTCTGTACTTGGTGGGACCAAAAGGGTGTGGTGTATTATGAATTGTTAAAACCTGGTGAAACAGTTAATACCCAACGCTACCAACAACAACTGATCGAATTGAACCATTCGCTGCTCATAAAACGACCAGAATACGAAAGAAAACAGCACAAGGTAATCTTTCTTTACTATAACGCTCCATCACATAAGGCCAAAGCAGTTTGCAACACATTGGAGGCACTCAAGTGGGAAGTGCTAACCCATGCCGCTTACTCACCAGACTTGGCCCCTTCAGATTACCACTTGTTCGCATCGATGGGTCACGCACTTGCCGAGCAGCACTTCTATTCATATGAAAATGTGAAAGAATGGCTAGATGAATGGTTTACGGGGAAAGGGGAAAAGTTCTACTGGCGAGGTATTCACAACTTTTTGCATACTTTGAATAAATAAACTTTTACTGTTCTTTTGAGTTTCATGTGTTTTATTAAAAAAAAAGAATCCGCAAAAAAGGTCTACAAGTATGAAGACCTGGTATAGTCGAATTTCTAAAAAAAAAATTGTTTTTCTTAGTTAGACCGGAGACTTATTGAGCGACGTGGTATGTTCTTGCGAATTCTCCATTTATCATTGATTTAAATAAAACCAAAGATAATATTACGTTTTTACGATTTTTTATTAATAAAACCTAAAGCCGCATTCAGACCTCTTTAAATTAATAAGTTATAGACTCTTCTTTGTGTCGCTCTGTGTTATACTTTAATGCATTCTTTTAACGTTACATGTACCATTCACATCTGTTATAAATTAGTACGTTGCGAATAGCCCTCCATCTGTGAATTTTGAAACCAACTATTTAGCTTCGTAAAAAAAATTATATGTATTATCGTTCTTATAATTCTGTTGTCTTAGATTTTAACTACCTAATTACCTAAATTGATCATATTTACTGTCCGTTTTTGTAATTTTGAGCAAGATTTGTTAATGATGACATTATGTTAGGTTATGTAAAGGCATTCGATAACTACGGTGTCACTGATAGAATGCGATAGCGAATGTGTTTATATGTCTGTCTCATTAAAACATCTCACTAGATATAAGTTTAGAAAATTATGCACAATCCACAACAAACAGCGTATTAAATTTGGAGGTCTGATACCCTTTTCACACTAGATCTTTAAGATCGGACGTTAAAGTGAATGTATCTTTAAACGCTAATGTGAAACTGTATGGCCTCGTCTAAATACAAGCGATGTTTAAGACAGAGATCTGCGTCTTAAACTTCGTCCGCATTGCCAACTTAATTTCTATTATAAAAAAATACTCCTTGAATTTGTGCTGTCAACATTTTATATTATCATAAACAAGAATACTGTGTTATATCGACGTTATAAGAAGTTTATACTTGGCGTTTAATAAAATACATCGCTACAATAATTGAGATAAGATGTATCAACTTACATGTTAATACAGGTGTAATATATTCTTTATTGTAGTGTCTTTATTGTAGAATGAAATGAAATAGACATATTTGTTTATAATAATTCAAAATGTGCGTCTGCGCAGACAGTTCAAAACTGGTAATTTCATGACGGTAACTTAAGGACAAAATTACTGTAGCTGATGACAGCACCGGAGATTTAAACATCAAGTGTGAAAGCATACCGATCTTAAACATCGGTGAACTTTAAGTTCACTCGTCTTAAAGATCTAGTGTGAAAAGGATATGAACGGTTTCACGTCTTATCATATGACAAACTTGCTGGTGACAGTGAACAGTCCATAAGGTACAGTGCATAAGCTATTGCTTTAAGAGCTCTGAATGCGGCTTTATTTTAAATTGGTAAATCTGTTAAATTGCTATTATTTTCTAATTTTATTCGGTCTTAAGTACAGTTCTAGAATATCTTTGTTCCTGCGAATTGTCCATTAAATTAAATTTATCGATATTAAAGTGTCAACTTAATATGAAGTGTAGTTGGTGGTGCATAATGTGGTCCTTTGCGTTTGGTCCTTACAGCGAGGATATGAGAGGGTGATCAGCAGTAGGATGTAATGCAGCTCAGAGTTAACTGTTCCAATCAATGCCTTCATTGGCCTCTCTGTCAACCGGGTACATTATACATGAGACGTAATTCTCATGTAGATTGGCGCTGCTGTTAACCGGTAACCGGTAACCGGTTCAGGAGAGACTGACGCGGCAGGACGAGGGGACGCTGCCACCCTGAGCACAGCCAGGACGACTGCGCCCCCCGGACAGGAGAGGCGGAAGGGAAGGATCTTTGACAAGGGACAAAGAGGGTTATACTTCACGGACAACTGGACATGTATTAAGTTGAAATGTATATGATTTTAATAGTATTACGTGGAGTTTGGACTTTAAGGGCTTAAGTTAAATCAACCTTACCGATCGTTGCTCGTTACCACGATTATATTCAACTCGCAAACTCAAACACTGCTTAAAATTATTTAAAATTCTTTTAAATCCATCTCTAAAATAAAAACAATTTTTTAAACATCTCTTTTGTTTTGCAGTTGATGTTAGGTATTTTCAGTTAATGGTACTGTATTTAGTTTTATTTTTTGGACTATTCATCATCATCACTGAACATCATCATCATTATTGGGTTTAACACCCCAGTTGGGAACATTTTCACACTAAGATCTCATTCTGAAGATGGCATAGCAAGCCAAAAACGTATTAATTCGATTAAAATTTTCAATAACTGTGTGATTTTATTATTTTCTTACCATATACTTTTTTGCTCTTCGACTGCCTAGCCTTTTTTCACATTGCTCGTTCATGATATCGATATCATAAGCAAGAAGTAAATTGCTAATCTATATTAATTTATAAATTAGTTTGTTTGTGTGTATGTATGTTTCCTGAAAACTAAAGATCTTTGCTTCGTTCCCTGAAAACACTATCATTATTTTCACTTATTTTAATAATTTTATAAAAGTACATTTCGACATGTTAAGCAATCATCTTCAGTAGAACAGTGACTGAAGATGACTGCTTAGCATGTTGAAATGTACATTTGTGTATATAATTCTTTATTTCTCTAGAGCTTGGGGCGTTTAAGGTATTAACCATTCCAAATTAAATAAAAAAAATCAGCTGTGGCCACCACAGGACCGACCGCCCTCATAAAGTACTTGTATAAAATACATTCTAGCAGGAGAGTCAAAATAATTTGGCCTAATATTTTCTAACAGAGATATACAGACCAATTCTGTAACTCTGTTACTATGATAATAGTTACTAAATTCGTCACTATAAGCAAGGTCAGTTACTATCATGAATGAAAGTAATTGTGTTTTTAATAATATTTTATGTTGTAGTAACGTTATTACACAGTAACTTTTTACAGAATTGATCTGATTATTTATCATGACCATGGAAACGTTACAAATAAGTATGAAAAAATAGAAAGAAAAAAAATCAATTTTTTTTTCGTTTTATCAAAAATTGTCTCGAATAAAAGTTGTTAGTTATAGCTTTTATAGCAACTTTTGTTAAATAAATTTTTTCTAAATATTTTTCTGTTGTTAAATATTCGCAAAAATCTTAAAATCGACACGAGTAAACTCCCATTTCTAGTCAAACGATTTTTACCAAAAATTAATCAACTCCAACTGCCATTGATGTCAAAAGCTTAAATATGAAGTTTCATAAAAATTCTTTTAGCCGAATTTGCTCTGCTTGTGTACACAGACAGACAAATGGAGGGACGGACAGATAGACAGACAGACAGAGAGACAAGTTTGAGACATTTTTTGATAAAACGAAAAAAATTTGAAATATTTTTCGAAATTTTTGAGTGTCTATTTTTCATACTTATATGTAATGTTTTCATGGTCATGATAAATAATATCTCTGTTAGAAAATATTAGGCTAAGTTATTTCTACTCTGCTGCTAGAATGTATTTTATACAAGTACTTTATATTTGACAGAAAAAGGCAGTAGAGAGAAGAAAAAAGTGATAGCGAGATTTAGATGTGGAAATGAGCAGAGGGACAATAATTTTTTGATGAAAGAGGAAGAAAGAACATGCAGAATGTGCAGGGAAGGTAAGGCGACAATAGAACATTTGTTGGAAGAATGTGAAGAAATACGACACAGAACGGAAACGAGAAAGGAAATTTTGGATGAAACAGAAAGGGGGTATGAATGGATGAAAGAAGTGAAAAACAGAAGGGAGGAAATTAAGGAAATGAGTTAACGAAGACATTAACTAAAGGAGAAGGAGAGTAGATATAAAACTGAAAGGCAAAAATTATAATTATTATTAAGTGTAAGTTAATTACTGTAAGATAAATGTAGTACATAATATTTAATAATAAAAATCTATCTACAAGTACTTTGTGATGGCGGTCGGTTCTGTGATGGCCACAGCTGATTTTTAGTTATAATTTAACTTGTTTTTTAACATTTGAAGGTTTACATCTATTCCTACATATTATGCATTAAAGAATTTAATTTAACATTAATAGAAAATCATGTACTTCGGTGTGATTTTGAAAGATCCGAACGTGTGTATGTATGTGAAAGGACTTGCGATGTAGTGTTGGTTGTTTTGAAGGCGGCAGTGTGCGATGGGGGGGGGGGGGGGTGAGCCGCCGGTGTTTGAAGGAGTCCCGCGTCCCGAGCTCCGAGCCCCGTGCAATGCCGGCGCATTGTCCCGGCCGTGTCTCGGGAGGACGCCCTCAATGGCACGGCAACTGTCTGTCATATTGTAAGCGATACAGAGGGAAATATCGTTCTTTTATGCCAACAAATTATATACAAATATGTACCGGGATGATTAGCGTATAGCGTACAGATGGGGAGATCACCATGCTCTACGGAAATATTTATTAGCCACGATAATGAGGAGCTAATACCGAACAGACTCTAACAATAGAATCTCTAATTCCTGATTATAACGTAATGGATTTTGGGGCCGCTTAAATCACTTACATATGGAGCTGAAGCTGGAGCTGCTACACCATACATACCATACAGCACATGCAACATACACAACCTAAAACATGTTTTGAATTAAAAGGCCATAAGTTACACAGGGGTTGGAACAACTTTAATTTAAAATTATAACCAAGAATACTTTATACCGCCAATCACTTGTCTGTCTGGTAGAGCTTGGGGTCTAATGCTGGGTTTACATTGGTAGAGTAAAAGAGCTAGTAACTAGCGCAAGTACCTACTACGCGCTTTACTCTACTATCTTATTTTCGGGATAATAGGTGTTCGTACACAATTGGCATACTATCTTATTTTCTGGATAGAAAGTGTCAAAACACATTTGACATCTTCACTGTGATTTTGTTGTGCAATTATCTTTTTGCAAAAAATAGATTATGAATATAAATATACATCGTCGCCGGCGTGATGCTATTAAAATGGTATTTTATATTATATAATTTTTTGCGGAGGAAATAACTGATTGTCTTATTAAAGAAATCGGTACAGAATATAAGCTTAAACGAAAATGGGTTAAAAAATGGATTGATAGAAGAGCTACCCACGGCGCATCAGCCCTTTTATTTTGTGAATTAGCTGTGGAAGATCAAAAAGAGTACAAACTGTGTTTAAGTATGACACCAGATGCTTTTAATAGGCTATTAAATTTAGTTAGTCCATTAATATAACGAACTGATACACTAATGTGGGATGTGATTCCAGCAAGAATAAAACTGAATTAAAGCTTTATTTCCTAACCACAGGAAATAGTTATCGTAGTCTACAATATCTTTTTCGTGTATCAAAGGCAGCTATTTCACAGATGATTTCAAAAATCATCAATTAATAAATTAATGTTACGCAATTTATGTAAATACATTATAACTTACCTGATATGGGTTTTTTTCTATTTGTAATGACAGATTACCGCTTGCCGCCAATTTGAAATGAATCAATTTTGCGTAGTGGGGGAAAAGTTAGTAGCTAGTAAATACGGCTAGTAAATACGGCTAGCTGCTATCCTAGCCCAACTACTAGAAGCTAGTACTCTACTAGTCATATTGTCAACTGTTTACACAGGGATAGTAACTAGTTTCTAGTTACTTGCGCTAGGTACTAGTTCTTTTACTCTACCAATGTAAACCCAGCTTAACAGCTGGCCCTAGAGAATTTAAATTTGGCATACATATATTGTTCTTTGACCTGCATATAGGAAAAATACAGAGACTTCGAGAAAATACATAGATCGAGAAATATGTATATATATTGCGTTGAATAACCAATGGAAATTTGAGGCATTCCAAGTGTGGAGCTATTGAAGAATTTTGAAAATTTGGATTTTAGAAAATTTTATCAAAGATGTAGACAGAGCGACAAATGAAGACGTATTGCGGCAAATGGAAGAGGAACCATGTCCCTGGAGAACAGAAGAGAAGAGATGTTTGGATTGGCCATATTATTAGACAAGGACTGGTGAAAACGATACTGGAAGGAACAGTCAAGGGAAAGAACAGTAGGGGTAGAACAAGAAGTACATGAAACAGATAATAGAAGATATGAATTGCAACAAGTGCGTGGAACTCCACACGTTTTTTCCCATAGAATCTTAGCAAAAAATATAAAATAAGCAGAAAAATGCACCTTGAGTTAACTTTCGTACATTTTTAACTTTTATATTTTCGTACGTTTCCATCTAAGATATACGTTAAATGAGTTAAAGTTTTTTATTTCAAACATAGTAGTATTTACAGTTGTGGTGGCCCCGCAGTAACTGGGGGGTTGTCGAGGATCGCGGACCACAGTTTAAGAAGCACTGTCCCATACATTTATTGTAACAAATGATGCGGTAGCGATACGGCACGTCACATGTTGATTGATAACGCAACCCTTGTGTTATTGGTCTATTTCTATAATTGCAACGCACGCTTGGAATCAATCATAAGTGTCCCCCGCTCCCCCCCTCTTCTACACCCTCTGCACTTATATAATTATATTACAATACCCCCTTCACAAGCTTTCAAATAGAAAAATATTGAAAATTTTACGCTTTTCTGCATCAAAAATGATTTAAGATAAAAATGTATTTTTGGAGAAAGAAATTAAAATTGAAATTTATTTATTTATTTATTTATTTATTTAATACATCTGTCCCAACAGCATAGCCAAAATTGGACAGGAACATAATTAACAATATTAAGACTTAAAAATTAAAAACTATTAAACATAAAAAATCATAATACACAAAAATGAATAAATTTATAAAACTTTATATGAAATTTATTAGAATTATTATAATTATTAGAACAGTTCAATTTTTGTATTCTGCTCATAATATGAACACATCCTGTTCAATGGGGATTTAAGGAATAGATTGGTATGTGCCTGGGGAAGATGAAAAAGTAAGGAATGCCTTGTACGAAAAGATGGAATGTGGAAATTTAATTGTTGAAAGGAAAGTGGATCGTCAATTAGATTTGATGCTAATTTTTAGGGTTTTGTAGGTATGACCAAAAAACCCTTATACCGTCATTTTGTCGTCTGTCTGTCTGTCTGTCTGTCTGTCTGTCTGTCTGTCTGTCTGTTCGGTAAAAATTGTAGCCAAACGGCTAAACCTAGAGAGTTGAAATTTGGCATGCTTATACAACTCTTTGACCCGGACATAGGAAAAATACTAAAACATCTAAAAAACATATCCCTCTAAAAATATAAACAAATATGTGCTCATCGAAAAAAAAATATTTTTTTATAATTCTGAGTAGGGTATCAAATGAAAGCCCTTGTTACGTGGATTAACGATCAAATTTTTATTTTTGCAAAATAAATTATTTTGAAGCGATTTTTGCCAAAATTGTGCAAAAAAATGTTTGTCCCACACCCTGTAGCCCAGATGGTTTAAACTAAAAATCTGAAAAAATTCTAAGTAATGTACATTGGTGTGAACCGGAATAGTACAACAGGAATTTTTGATCAGATTATGTTTTCGGAAAATAACGCATTTTTTGTGTTTTTAACTAAAATATGTTAACTATTTAATACGTTGTGTAACATACCAGATCAGTAGCTCTCGTGGCGTGGTTGGATTTGTCGTACGCTTAATAATATAATTTAACTTGCAAACTAGGGTTCGAATCCTGTTGATTTTATTTTTTGTTTTTTTTTTGCATTTTTATTTTGTTTAAATTATTTTGTTAAAATTCTAGTTATATTTGGTAAATGTTGCATTTAATTTTTAAAAGCGTAAATTTAATAACCAGTGGAAAGTGTTGAAATTATAATTTAATTCTATGTTTGACGAAATCAAAGAGCGGGACTTATGATGTAAGCAACCAATGGAAGCCAAAGGTGCAATTTTCAAAATTTTAATGAACTTTGCTATATAAAAAAAATACTGCATATATTTAGAAACTTAAATAATGGTATTAGGCATTCGAATTAAAATTCATAAAAAAGTATTTTAACATAAAATTGGTTTTGGCATCCCAAATAATCATCGTTCAGTTACTAAATACCTGCAAAACCCAGAAATGTGTGAAAATTCACACTTCACATCAATTTTTTAAGATAGTTTGTGGAGCTTAACTCATGACGCTCACTTAAAGATTTGGTGGAAAAAATATGAAGAAGGGTACTATATGAGAGAAATATCAGGGTTACAAAGTGATGGCAAGACGCACACAGCAAACACTGGCGCGACGCACAAAATAAGCTGCCAGTCAAATTGTAAATAATCATCTTGTTCTTTTTTTTACACCGAAAATTCTTTGCGCAAAATGGCACTAATTGGGTTAGTTCGTAGCAACCATTTATCGTAATATGAAAATTCGTAAAGCGAGAGAGAAGTGTGTGAAATAGAGAGACCTATTGAAAGAAACAGAGTGATATAAAAACCCAAAAGAGTTTTCATCTGTTTTTTCGTTTTTTTTTTTTACTAAAGTAATAATTAAAGTAAAAAATCAAATTTAATGCAATGAATCATATAATTTATGGAAATTTCAATTAAAATCAAATATATTTTCTTAAATTTTGACCAAAAAAATAACTGTTAAAGAAGAACATGATACAACAATTTCTTTTACTTTGTTCGATTTCAAGAAATTCTTTCTCACAGCAAGAATGTTGATAAGTGGTAGTAATTTACATAATTTGTGAAAATTGTGAATTAAAAAAAAACACAACTCAAAAACGGTTAGAGATAGCGACCTGCGGTTAGAATTTCTGGATTCCTCGTTATTTATTTAGTCTAGAAAAAATTTGAGGCCTTATTCGTTTTGTGTATTTTAAAATTATGACAAATTTTAATATGGAGTGATTTATAGAAATTATTAAATATGATTTTCGCATGGACGTATCTCGAAAACGAAATGCGATAACGACCTGCGATTCAAATTTTTGAAATTTTGAGGTCTTATTTGACTTGTAGCCTTATTTTGAATTTTTTTTTTTTTTTGAATACTTATAATTTTTTTTAAAAATATTTTGAGGATTTTGATAAATCCTAACTAAAAAATGGTTAGGGATAGAATTCTGCGGTTTGAATTTTAAATATTTTCGTATATTGTTTATTCTAAAAAAAAGGCTTTAATAAACCAGTTATTAAGATTTGTATGGGCAGTAATCCAAAACCCTTGAAAATGGCCAAAAATCGAAAAAATCGTAAGGGGTAGACCTTAAAAAAATCGTGATTTTAAAGCAAAAAATTTTTATCTCAGATTTTATTGAAAATGGGTGTAAATATGTATTTTTGGTCATAGATCAACAAAATTGGGTCCATTTTGAAGTTTGGGCAAAAGTTTTGGAATTATAGGCAAAAAACTGACTCCAATCGACTCTAAGTCTCAAACCAGAAAAGCATGAATTTTTTCAATATTTTTTGTATAATCCTCACCACAAAAATAGGTTAAAACTATATTCTGGCAAAAATCGTATTTTATTTGCAAAATTATTATACGATAACTTATTATACGATAACTATTATTACAAAAATTTTATTTTTGTTCGATCACAAATATATGGTCAGTTTTGAGTGACGGTGTAAAATTTTGACATATTCGGCAAAAAAAGTAAAAAAAAGACTAAAGTCCACAAAAAGGCTCAGAACCGATGAAATGTTAGCCTGCCCCTTTTTTTAATCTTTATAAACTAATACTTACGTCTTATCTATCATCTATATCAGCGATTCCCAACCTGTACTCCGCAGAGCCCTTACTGCTCCGCGTGCACTTCTCAAGGGCTCCGCAGCCATTCCAGGAAATAAAATAAATAAAAATTGAATAAAATCAAAAGTATTAGAAATAAAAAACAGAATCAAAATAATAAAACTGGAAATGACATTCAGAAAGAAAATTGGCCAAGTTGTATGTATGTCCAAGTAATTTCTGACTGGGCAATAGTTTTGGAATTATAGAAAAAAAAACTTACTCAAATCGGCTCTAACTCTCAAACCAGAAAAGCTTGATTTTTTTCAATATTTTTTGCATAATCATCACCACAAATTTAGCTTAAAACTATTTATAAATTATTTCTTTTAATAAAATAATGAAAATTTTAGTTCTTTTTTTTATCTAGTTGGAAAATTGATATTCTTATAGATTTTTAGCCTTAAATCACAAATATATGGTCCCCTTTGAGTTACGGTCTAAAATTTTGACATTTGCGTATTACACATTTTAAGTAAAAATCTTAACAAAAGCCAAAGAGCGAATTAATATATTTTGGACTCATATATATTCTGAGAATTCTCGTTGACGAGAATTTTAATAGCAGCGTATTCTGAAATTGATCCATAATTTTTTATATTTTCACAAAAAAATTCTGCGTCACAGCAATTATAATTTTAATTGAAGAACAAACATGGTAAGAAAATGCAATTTATTGTTGGTAACATATGGTAATTAATAGCTATTTATCACTATTAACTATTTAATTACTATGCTCTAATTTCAGCGCAGCAAATTTATATTTTTTGTAATAATGACATGAGTGGGGTTCAATGGGGGGGATGACCCCTGTGTGTCCAGTGGTGTACGTGTTAAAAATATGTTTTTTCCCCCTGGTAGACGTGATTTAGTGTTCTTTTTCGTTGAAAAACAAAATAAAAGGCGTAAGAAAAATATGATTTTTAGTGTCCATCAATAATTCCAGTTTAAATTATGTGGGTAGTTGTGGCGGAAGTGCCCCCTTGACACTTCCAAAATTCACAGCAAAAAGAGTCCAGCTGATAAATAAATCTGTGCCTCATGCGGTAGTATGCGGGATATGCCTCTCAATATTTCATGCAGTGCGATTTTCCAAACAGATGAGAATCTCACACAAACAACCAAATAAAACAAACATTATTTACGACCGCGCGGACCGCCGAATAAAACACTTATTATCATCCTACTACAGCCGTCACCTCCCCCGCCCCTTAACATTTTAATTACTTCTTTTGGGAAATTATGAAATGTCATCAAAATAGTAAAAATCAACAACAAATGCTTGGTAAGTTTCAATAATTTGATTTGATCTCATTCTATACCAGTGTTTCTCAACTGGTGGTCCGCGGACTACTGTGGTCCTTAAAATTTTTGTAGTCCGCGAAAGGCTTATAATATTATTATTTTTGAAATTTATTGTTAATTTTTTTCTGATCTGCTGTGATTTTTTTTTACTGAGATATACACACACTAGGGTTGTACATCGAAGGCAAAACATCGATGTTTAACATCGATGTTAACATCGGCGCTTACTATCGATGTTGAAAAAACATCGAAGGAAAAACATCGATGTATAGGAAACATCGATGTTTTATTAATATGAAAAAAGCTATTTATTTATATTATATAGGTTTTATTTAATAATGTAAAGATAAAATACGAAAAAAGTAACACATAATACACAAAAAGCATTTATTAGATTTTGAAATAGAGATATTCCTTTTTAATAGTAATTAATTTCACATTAATATTATTATACCCAATATAATAATCCTAATTTGTACCTACAGTCTATTCCAAACGATTAGGCGGAACTAACCGCAATTTTCATTTTTGTAATTTATCAAAAGCTTCAATCAATCGGTAAAAGTAACTAGAATTGAAAATCTAGTTCCGCCTAAACCAAAGGAACAGACCTTACTATTTTTACATTTCTAAAATGAAATATTGGATTTTATTACAATACTAATATAGTAATCTTAATGTTAATTTTATATTATTTAACATAAAAATAACACTGTCAAACACAATTTTTTTTATACTTTTTTATGTTAAAATAAAGTCTGTTCCTTTGGTTTAGGTGGAAGTAGATTTTCAATTCTAGTTACTTTTACCGATTAATTGAAGCTTTTGATAATTTTGTTCAGGAAAAGCCAACTTCAATATATAAAAAAATAGCTAATGACAACTTACAAAAATCCAGGGATTGGAGGAATAACAACTGGGAAAGTGTCAACAAGACTCAAAAAGAAAAAGGGTCATTCCATATCAAGTGGTCTAGTGGTCCCTGCTCGACCATCACGGATTTTGATGAAATTTTGTATGGACATTCACATATGTCCTCAACGAACATTGGTAAAGTTTTACGTTCATCCATGCAATACTTGCTGAGATTTAGTAATTTGTTTGACCCCCATACCGCAGCCTTCTATGGTATGACTCCAAGATTTCGACAACTTTGAGACACAGTATCTCTGCCAATATTTTGTTGAGAGAAAAAACTTTGCCAACTTATACAACTTTTTGCGCTCTATTAAACAAAATAATAAACAAATCTTCATGAGCGATTCCCGTGAAGAAAATTTGGATCAAACTTGGCCTAAAAAATTTGCAACTCGAAAAAATTTTAAAGTTTGACTTTTTATACCTCTGAAAGTAAAGGTACGATAAACGTGAAATTTTGCACATAATAACTTATCAATACAAGGTTAACGAATATAAAATTTCACACTCCTAATATTTTTCATTAGTTCAGGAATTGAGTGTAAACTTGATGATTTTTGTGAAAATACTAAAAACAGGGTATATTTAGCCCACTTTTACAAAAATATACCCTCTGGAAACTGTTTTAAATTATTTTCATTAGAAAGAGCATATTTTAATCCCCCTAAAAAAGTAGGATTGGTTTTTCATCCCTGGTATATAAGGCCTTAGAAATAGGGACAAAGTTGAGAACGTTTCTATCACATGCTGCTATCGCAATATCGCATGCATTCCATTATTTTTCATCTTGTATGTTTTATACAGGCATTATAAGTACCTAAATTGCGTTGATCCATGGTAACATTGTCACTACCAGTTCAGAAACTTGAACCAGTAACCCCATCGCCATAGGGTCACGCCCGATAGCCGTGCAATACCAGCCAGGGGTGGGTTTCCTGGTTGAGGATCCCAAGCCTCTAGTCTGGTTTCTTCGTTAAGGTTCCAAAGCCTTGTGTGGGTATCTGTCCGGTTCCCAAGCCAATGATTGGGCAGCTTATTCTAGGTTCCTAAGCCTGAAGTGGGTATTCTTTCATGGTTCCCAAGCCGAAGTCCATGATGTTTGTATGAATTGCCAAATTCCAACTATTGCTTATTTATTATTGAATTTAGTAGCCACTTTCTTCAGTGTCACTTCTTGGAATTGATACTGTCGGCCTGGTGACATAACTGATGGTGCTAGAAGGCCACAAATAAGGTGTTGTGATGGAACCCAACAAATATCTTTGAGTGTAAAGTCTATGATTTTTGTGAAAATGCTAAAAGCAGGGTATATTTAGCCCACTTTTACAAAAATATACCTTCTGGAAACTGTTTTAAATTATTTTCATTAGAAAGAGCATGTTTTAAACCCCCTAAGAAAGTAGGATTGGTTTTTCATCCCTGGTATATAAGGCCTTACAAATAGGGACAAAGTTGAGGATATTGCTATCGATACGTCATATACTTCAATATGCATTTTTTTACATTGTGTCACTTTCCTTTCATTCCTGCTGAAGTTTACAGTGTACAATTAATTTTTGTACGCTATATGAATCTGTTAGTCTGCTAGCGGTGGTTCTACACTGATGACATTTTTTAAATATTTTGTTAATGCTGTCACGCGTCAGCATGTTTTGGGTATAGAATTTTGTACTGTTAGCAGCGGCGGTCGGTGACTAAACGTCCCGAATTGGCCGGGAAAGTCCCGAATTGACCGGCCTCCAGCGACCATTAACCGATCAAATACTGACGCCAATAGATCTGTTCAACTTTTGTGACAAAAACATTCACGGAATTAAATAGGTATATATATATATATATATGTTCCGACTGAAGAAATTCAAGAAAACAGGACGCTGCAAGAAGAAAGATGGAAAGCTAGCACCACAATAGCTGGCACAAGAGATCATCACCAGTTTGTGCCAGTTGATTTGAATTCGATTTCTGTCAGCAAAGTTTCAAATGACACAGTTAACTTTGTGGCCAAACTTTCCAATTCTGTCGATCCTAATTTAAAATTAGCCGATCTATTTCCCGGTTGTTATGTTGCCTGCATTTATGACAATAAGTGGTGGGTAGGCAATGTTGTAAAAATTTCTCTGGAACAAAATGATGCTTTGGTAAAATTTATGCATCCGCGAGGCTTAGCTCATTCATTTTATTGGCCCGAAAGAAAAGATATTTGTTGGGTTCCAGCACAACACCTTATTTGTGGCCTTTCAGCACCATCAGTTATGTCACCAGGCCGACAGTATCAATTCCAAGAAGTGACACTGAAGAAAGTGGCTACTAAATTCAATAATAAATAAGCAATAGTTGGAATTTGGCAATTCATACAAACATCATGGACTTCGGCTTGGGAACCATGTAAGATACCCACTTCAGGCTTAGGAACCTAGAATAAGCTGCCCAATCATTGGCTTGGGAACCGGACAGATACCCACACAAGGCTTTGGAACCTTAACGAAGAAACCAAACTAGAGGCTTGGGATCCTCAACCAGGAAACCCACCCGTGGCTGGTATTGCACGGCTATCGGGCGTGACCCTATGGCGATGGGGTTACTGGTTCAAGTTTCTGAACTGGTAGTGACAATGTCACCATGGATCAACGCAATTTAGGTACTTATAATGCCTGTATAAAACAAACAAGATGAAAAATAATGGAATGCATGCGATATTGCGATAGCAGCATGTGATAGAAACGTTCTCAACTTTGTCCCTATTTCTAAGGCCTTATATACCAGGGATGAAAAACCAGTCCTACTTTTTTAAGGGGATTAAAACATGCTCTTTCTAATGAAAATAATTTAAAACAGTTTCCAGAGGGTATATTTTTGTAAAAGTGGGCTAAATATACCCTGTTTTTAGCATTTTCACAAAAATCATCAACTTTATACTCAATTCCTGAACTAATGAAAAATATTAGGAGTGTAAAATTTTATATTCGTTAACCTTGTATTGATAAGTTATTATGAGCAAAATTTCACGTTTATCGTACCTTTACTTTCAGAGGTATAAAAAGCCAAACTTTAAAATTTTTTCGAGTTGCAAATTTTTTAGGCCAAGTTTGATCCAAATTTTCTTCACGGGAATCGCTCATGAAGATTTGTTTATTATTTTGTTTAATAGAGCGCAAAAAGTTGTATAAGTTGGCAAAGTTTTGTTTCTCTCAACAAAATATTGGCAGAGATACTGTGTCTCAAAGTTGTCGAAATCTCGGAGTCATAACATAGAAGGCTGCGGTATGGGGTCAAACAAATTACTAAATCTCAGCAAGTATTGCATGGATGAACGTAAAACTTTACCAATGGTCGTTGGGGACATGTGTGAATGTCCATACAAAATTTCATCAAAATCCGTGATGGTCGAGCAGGGCACTTCTCTGAAATCAGACCACTTGACATGGAATGACCCAAAAGTGTGTTGGCGTCGTTGGTCGTTCGCATTGTTTGGAAAAATTAGAAGTTTCTTCTTATTTTTTCGTATTCTGCTAACTGCTAAGAAGAATAAAAACTAACACTATTAGTATTGTTATATCACAATAGATGGCGCTTATATTTTGTGTACTAATTTTAATAAAAATTAAATTTTTAAGATTCCAGCGCCTCTAGCGGTAGTTTCTGAATTTCAAAGTTTAAACATCGACATTGATGTTTTATCGATACTATCGCCAGCTGACCATCGATGGTAAAAACATCGATGTTTTTAAAACAAACATCGATGTTTTCGATACATCGATGTTTTTTTCTCATCCCTAACACACACCGGCAAATTTAAAGAAACAGATTGAAAATTATGTTTTTTTTTTAAATTTTATTATTTTGTAGCCTATATCTAGATAGCTTTGAATGCTCTACTAAACAATAAAGATTGTATCAACGCCCAGAAGAACAAAATGCACCATTTTATTTTGCTACTACTGTATCTTTTGGTGGAGGTTCAATTATGGTGTGGGGTGGAATATCTTTGGGAGCTCGCACAGAGTTAGTGGTGATTGATGGCGGAGCGTTAACTGCAGATAGGTACATCAGAGATATTCTTCAAGATCATGTTTTGCCCCATATATCGGAGAAAATTTCATCATAATGTAGGACAAAGCGTGCCCACACGTCGCCCACTGTGTAACAGACTTTTTAAATCAACTGGGTATAACAACAGTGGGTTGGCTAGCGTGCTTCCCTGACCTCAACCCGATTGAACATTATTCCAAGAAATATCGTACTAGAAGATTACCTGAGAGATATCAACAATATGTACACTACAGGGAAAATAATTAGATTTTTATGTATGTTCCTTTAAATTTACCGGTGTGTGTATAAATGTAGAGTACATGTACAATAAATTTGTTTAATATTGTAGTACATTTATTTCTTGTGGTCCACGACAGAATATTAAATATTTTACTGGTGCGTGGTACGTTATCGGTTGAGAAACACTGCTCTATATTTATTATCTCGTTTTTATCTGTGTCTCTAAATATATAATATTAATATAAATGTCTGTTTGTCTATATATTAGGGGAACCGGAAAGAAATTCAGTATTTTGGAGAACAAAATATTTTTTTCAAAAATTTAATTACAAAATATAATTTCCATAATTATTTATTACGGCTTCCCAACGTTGTACTAATTTTTCGATATCCTCTTTATAGAAGTTTTCTGACTTTGACTTAAAATAACTAATCTGGTAATTTTCAACATCGGTAATATTTCGAAATTTTTGTATCTCTGAGTGTATGTTCTATAGACCTAAATAGGTGAAAATCGGAAGGCGCGAGATCGGGTGAATACGGTAGAAGTGGAATAATTTACAAGTTATGTCCTGAATTTTTTCACGGGTTATTCTTGCTGAGTGAGAACATGAATTATAATGATGAAAAATGATTCCTTTTCGGTTAAATAAATTTGGACGTTTTTCCTTTAGTTTCTGATTCAGTTTCAACAATGAGAGAGACTTGGAAAGTCCGTAAAAGTTCTGGAGTTAAACTGGAAAACTATTCCATATCCAAAACACACTTTTACATTTAATTTTTACCGACCGCCAACATATATAAAGGAGGTATTGTGATCATACCGATTTTGACATTTCGAGATTTCGATGGATCTCCACGAATTGAGGTCCCTACATAACGTTTTTGCATCACTTGATCACAACCAAATATTCTGAAGTCCACTTTACAGTGTAACTGATTTTTACCGACCGTCAACATATATAAAGGAGGTATTGTGATCATACCGATTTTGACATTTCGAGATTTCGATGGATCCCCACGAATTGAGGTCCCTACATAACGTTTTGACTATTTTTAGCATGATGTCTGTCGGTCTGTCTGTCCGTCTGTCTGTCTGTCCGTCTATCCGTCTGTCTGTCCGTCTGTCCGTCTGTCCGTCTGTCTGTGTACACATGCAGAGCAAATTCGGCTGAAAGGATTTTTATGAAACTTCATATTTAAGCTTCTGCCATCAATGGCACGAGTTGATCAACTTTTGGTAAAAATCGGTTGACTAAAAATGGGAGTTTATTCGTGTCGATTTTAAGATTTTTGTGAATATTTCTCAATCGAAAAATATTTCGAAAAAATTTACAAAAGTTGCTATAAAAGCAATAATTAATAACTTTTATATGAGACGTTTTTTGATAAAAAGAAAAATTTCGAATAATTTTTGTAAAATTTTCCTGTCTCAATTTTTTCATACTTATATGTAACGTTTCTCTGGTCATGATAAATAATATCTCTGTTGAAAATATTAGGCCAAGTTATTTCTACTCTGCTGCTAGAATGTAATTTATATAAGTACTTTATGATGGCGGTCGGTCCTGTGGTGGCCACAGCTGATTTTTTCATACTTGTATGTAACGTTTCCATGGTCATGATAAATAATTAGACCAATTCTGTAACTCTGTTACTATGATAATAGTTACTAAATTCGTCACTATGAGCAAGGTCAGTTACTATCATGAATGAAAGTCATTGTATTTTTTATAATATTTTATGTTGTAGTAACGTTATTACACAGTAACTTTTTACAGAATTGATCTGAATATCTCTGTAAGAAAATATTAAGCCAAGTTATTTCTACTCTGCTGCTAGAATGTATTTTATATAAGTACTTTATGACGGCGGTCGGTCCTGTGGTGGCCACAGCTGATTTTTTTGTTTGTTCTTGTTTGCGCGTTCTATATGGTACAAAATGTGTTTTAGATTAATTTAATGATTTTATTTTATACATCAAAAAAATTATCAAGAAAGAGGAAGACACCGATAATAACATCTCAATTTTGTGTGACAATTCACGTTTTGAATATTACCTCCTTATATAAAAACCCTATTTACTATGGTATAAACAGGTCTCAAAGACCTATTAGCGGGTCTATTCTCTAAACATGATGTTAAAATATTAGCGTCAGAAACTGACGTTAATTTTTTTAACACCATTTTTAATGTAAATGCTATTCGCTTAACATATATGTGTTAAAATTATAGCGCGGCGGCGTTAAAATAGCCAGTTAACGTTCTACAATAAGCGCCTGCCGAAACGGTGGCTTTTAAAGTTAACGCTAGTGTTTAGTTTGTAAAAATGGCTGAACCTATTTAAGTCATTTACTTAAATAGGATCATGTTATTTAAAAAAAGTGAATAAAACACAAGACGGTAGGAATATTAATCAACTTTCTATTACTTTTTAAAGTGAATTCTTTACAGTAGAGATAAGAATGACGCTTCATAATTTTTGTTATACAAGTAACCCAGACACAAGTTCAAGTAATTGTATAGAAAGGAAGTAAATGGAGTATTGGAGAGCAGTTTTGGTTTTTGTTGAGACACAGAACTTAAAATTATAATCCTCTGAAAGCTACAAAACTTCACTTATGCCTCCGCCGTGTTTCAAAATATCGCAGTACATTTTAATGGTGTATTATTTGAAGAAACAATTGATGAGATTGATAATGACGATCACAACAGTGTTATTCCAGGGTAGAAATAGCTTAATAAATCAAATTTAATAATTAATATCACCGAACACCTTTTTAAAAATAGAATGAACATATAATTCACATATTATTAAAAAATTTCGCCACTGAATATTTAATTCAACACCGAAATATTAGGTTAAGATTCTCTTGGCATTTGACTAAATAAATACTCATGTTAAAATTCAACATAACAGCGCATGCGCGTGCATTTAATATTAGCGTCTCTACAGGGTGAGTTAGCGCCTCGCGTTAACAAATATTGTATTAACGCTTACCTTAACAAATGCTCTTACAGAATAGCATTTTTGGATAATGACGTTAGACATGGAGTTAAAATAAAAATATTAACCTGACGCTAATTTTAACGCATTTCTTACAGAACACACCCGTAAATCAGCTAAGAAATGAAGTATTACGTACTGATTCTAACTTATTCCGACATGAGTCCGTTCTATGCCAGCTACGACAGTTTTTTCCAGTAGCGAAGCAGGGGTTATAGGTAGGTACTGCTAGTAATTTATAATATTCCATTTGTAATTCTGTGAAATCTAAAATATTTTGAAAATCCTTTAAGTTCCCAATAATGTCCGGCGTTAATCACTTAAAAACATCGAGGGTCGAGCGGTCTGGACACAGCGGACCGAGCTATGGGATGGGGAGAGAGGTGAGGTGGAACGGGGGGTTTGCATGTTCGTCCATCGTGTGGAATAAGCTCCTTCCTCCGGTAAACTGCACATCCGGAACACTTCCGGAAGCGGTTTCCGTAGGGGACTCCGGGCACAACGGTACCCACCTGTCCCTGTCCCTGTCCCTGTCCCCTAACTTCAAAAAATACCTATGGACAGCACAAGTTATGTAAAAATATACGTAAAAACATGAAGTGATAATTTGTATATATTTCAAGAATTTGTGGGTAAGTAGGAACTAGTTAATGGATACTGGATGTCTGGAACATTATTCAATGGGAACTATGGTTGAACTATGACAAGGCTGCCCAATCAGTCGATCGCGGCGTGGTTTTAAGTAGATCTTTAGTTTCTCTTGCTGCAATGTACTTAAATATATATTTTATAAATATAAAGTAAAAATTTAAACAAGTTTCTCGCTAATCTTCGTTTAAATGTCGTATTGAAATTTTTGAAAGGAGTTATTTGATGTGCGGCGTTTCGAACAAACGCCCTGTATCTTAAGGTGACCAAGTTCCGATTTACCCGGGACAGTCTCGATTTTAAACTGCTAGTCCCGAATCTATAAAACTGCTCCGATTGTCCCGATTTGACTTTATTAGTCCCGAATTGTTCCTTTTTTATTGTGAACAATAATACATATTATTATTTAAAGAAATACAGCTGAAAAAGAAAAATCTTAACTACAATTTTAATTTAATTTAAATTTTTTTAACAATAAAAACAAATCTTACATATAAGTCTTATAATTAGCAAGGTTGTGACGTCATTTTTTCTTAAGGTCACATGTTAATCCTATAATTCCAGTGATAAACGAATTTTTTTGGCAGAAACAAGTTAATAATACTCAATTAGAATAATTTTTCTGCAAGAATTGAACGTTTTTAAAATAAAAATGAATGCAATAGTGTTTAAAAATAGTGTAAATAATTAAAAGTTAGTGTTAAAATAGTTTTAATTTAATGTTTTGTGTTAAAACGGGGTGCAGAGGTTTTTAAAGAAGACTCAGTTCCAATCTTCCAAAGTGAGTACAAATTTTTTAATTTCAATATTATAACACTAGGGGCCGAGAGATCCAGTTGCTAATAAACTGTCCAATAAATTTATTAGCAACATAAGTTTTTTTCCGAGAGTTCCACCCCGATATAGTTATTAGGTTACTAATATAAAGGCTTGTTTGTCTAATAACTTATAGGCAACAGGAAGTGCTTAATAAACTGATATATAACCTAAAACGAGTTCGCAAAATGTGTTAATATTTCAATTTTAATTCAAAAACAGTATTATTATAAAAGAATATACTAATGTGTAGTTTTCATACATCCATATTTTTTCTATCATGGTGATTTTAGTGTTTTATATAAATACATTTTAGTTGTATTTTGACGAAATCGACGATCTGTTTGGATGAATTTATAAATTAAACTACCGTTTTTAGAATATTTTGGGCATTTATTGTAAATGTGATATATAAAGAACAATATATAAATATATATTTTTAAATAAACATTGTCTTTTATTTTTATATATATATTTCTTTCAATTACGATTATAACACATTACAAACAATACTTTAAGCATTACTATTTATATGAAAATGATAGAAAATAAGAAGACGCAATTATTGGCAGAATAATAAAGATGTGTGGCTGAAAATTGCTGATAAGTTTAATTCATATTGTTTAAGGAATGTAAAATAAAGCAAAATATTACTGTCTTCTTATTTTCAATCACTTTTGTATTATAAAATGTTATTTTTATTAACTCTTTTTCTATTATCTCTTTTATCTATATTATCCTCTTTTTCTGTGGTAAAATTTGTTAAACGCCGTTAAATTGTCATTTTAACAGTAACACAAAAAATAACGTCATTGAATGTAAAGTCAAACTATTTAATGTCAAAATATTTAATATCAAAATATTCAAAGTCAAAATTTCATTTCAATTTAGCCCAACAAATTTACGTATAGCTCTATCCCTCTTGCACCGTGTTACTATCTTCATAAGAAATACCAATACAAAAAAAATATATTATGTTGCTAATAAACTATTAGAAAGATTTTATAACTTGGAAATCACCAATAAATTTATTAGCTTCATAAATATATTATGTGTCTAATAACTAGTAGAGAGTTTATTAAGAACTAGAACTCTCGGCCCTAGGTTGTTTAACCCGTCAACAATTACGGGTTTTTAACAAAAAAAAATTTTTTTTGACTGTATTAACTTGGTTCTTTACCATCCTTTCTGCATCTTTTCTTTTAATATTCCTTTCTTTACATAGTTAGTCATGTTGTTTTTCGAAACTACCTGACATGGTGGTATATTTTTTTGTTAATTATACGAAATTAAGATACGTTAAATAATAAAACCAAACACATATACAAACAATTGAAATTTTTATGTTATAAATCCTTCATTGTTGACGGGTAATAGCCTAGTCTTAAACAAACCCGTTATTTGTAATAAAAAGTAATATTTGTAAATGGATTTTTAATTAATTCTACCTGTACTCAATCCCTAAATAAAAGACCGTCATTTTCAAATCGCTTGAGCGTCCCAATTTTGAACACGATAATTTTATTTCAGTTTGTTAGTTTTGTGTAAGAACCCTGTAATCTGTGGTGTTAAACCTACCGTTAATAGAAGAATTGTGTTTAATATTTGTAAATGGTGTAGATATGTATAGGTATATTAGTGCGGATGAAATGATTCGGTAGTGGAAATCCGTGTAGTTAGCGTTAAAGCAACAAAGTGCAGCTGAGACAATAACGATAGAAGTAATAGGCCGCAGACAAGTCATCAGCGGTGCCCCCTTAGTGTCGTGCCGAGTGGTGGAGTGGCGTGGAGTGGATAATGGACCCCTCGTCACGCACGCACCTGATTCTCTCCCCCGGACGCACGGCCGCATCACGGCACGCTAATAACTTAATGTTTGAATTGCAATCATAATTTGTATTAGATGGCCCTTGAAAACTACTCACCACGCACTCCAGGGCAAATACGATTTATAAGCGAAGAAAACAAAATGTTATAATGTATTTATATGGATATTTTCTGCCTGTAACTAGAGCTTGACGAAAATGGCTTACGCCAGGGGTGCAATTATGTATACGGCTCTAAATTTGTTTTCTTTTTTGGATTTTATTTTTCTTTCAGAATGAGGAATTTATGATTTTTGCTCTTACATACTATTTTGCCGATTCCTGCTCTAAAAAAATCAAAGAATCATATAAGGCTTATTCTGAACACATATTTAAGGTCGTCAAGGGTGAAATTTATAGTTAATAACATTGCCAATTTTAACAAATTATTATTTGATATTGGCTTAATATTTTACCGTTTTGTTCTTTTTGTTGGAAAGTTAAACATCTCGCCTGTTAAAAGAAATCATTGTATGCTCTAAAAAATATTAAAAACTTTTTTTTAAAATTAATTTGATTGAAAATGGAACGGTCGGAAATTCGCACTATTATCAAGTATGAGTTATTACGTGGAACTACGGCATCGCAGACCGCGCGAAAGTTTAATAGAATATTTGGCTCTAGTGTTACTACGCAGCAGACTATATCAAATTGGTTCTCCAAATTTCGTACAGATATCTTAAAAACCAAAAAAAAAAAAAAAACAGTGGCGAAAGGAAACCTCCGCTAGACTTGCCCTCCTAAATATTTTTAAATATTTTTAATTTTTTAGGTAAATCATTATCATCAAAAATAATATATTTTTAAATATTTAGGTAAATCTTCAAAAATACATCAAATTATGTTCTATACAAATTTTTGTCCAAGGCTTGGTTTACTAGTTACGAATTAATTATCATGACCATGGAAACGTTACATATAAATATAAAAAAATTGAGACTGAAAAATTTTAAATAATTTTACAAAAAAATTTCGAAATTTTTCGTTTTATTAAAAAACGTCTCTAATAAAAGTTATTAGTTATTGCATTTATAGTAACTTTTGTTCAATAAATTTTTTCGAAATATTTTTCTGTTGCTAAATATTCGCAAAAATCGACACGAGTAAACTCCCATTTCTAGTCAACCGATTTCCATAAAAAAACAATAGGGTTCTTCCCATTTAATAGGAATTTTTTAGTACCAGAACGAATTCTCTAAGTTGAACCGTTTTTGAGTTATCGTGTATACACACAGACACACACACACACACATACGGACGGCACTTCCAAAAAAAGATTTTTGGATTCCCTGGATCATGAAACGTGGTCATCAATCAAAATCTCGACTTCGAAAATTTTCGCGATTACAATACTTGTCCCTTATATATTAAGGTCGGGCAAGTAAAAAAAAAAACTTGGCTCATCGATCACAGCAGAAATATACTGCAACCAACTGGACGAAATGATGCAGAAACTTAAAGAAAAACAGCCTTATAATTGCATGATAACGCTAGACCACAAACTGCACAAATGACTGTGGCAGAATTACATGAATTGGTGTTGGAACTTCTTCATCAACCTCCATACTCACCAGACTTAGCCCCCACTGACTACCACTTCTTCCGCAATTTGGACAACTTTTTAATAGGAAAACAGTTTAATTCCGACAATACTGTAAAACTGGCATTCCAAGAATTCATTGACTCTCGTCCGCCAGGATTTTATACCACCGGGCTGAACAACCTGCCGCTTAAATGGCAAAAGTGTATAGACAATATGGATGCATACTTTGATGAATAAAATAATTCCTTATATTTGTTATCAACCAACTTTGCCTTTTTTCTACAAATTGCTCTTCGGTGAAGCACTGCAACCAGCTATCAACTACAACTTCTGTTTGTTTCTGATACTTCATTTTTATGTCGTGTATATACAAATGTATATCAATATAAATTTTTCTACTTACCGTTTTCTTATTATTTGAATCTTCTTTACTCATCCTGCGCGTGTATGGGATGCAGGATCTGGATGCAGGGTGTGGGATTGTTATCTACATATTAAACACATGTTTTTTTATTGGGTTTGTATTTATTACATGACAACTCAACTAGGCAGAGAATGAATGTACAACAGGACCTCTGAAATCTTCCCCGTTCATCCCCTCACTATCATTCCACCCCCTCTCTCTCTCTCGACCTCCCCCTGCAGTTAGTACTACCACCTCCATCTTCCATCACCACTAGTTCTAGCACTAATATACATTATAAAAATGAGCTATGGTCACGTCCACCAACAGACTACCCTCCAAAACACAATCACAAAACACAACTAACAAATACAAAGAAAAACTAGACCAAAATATATTTCTCAAAATTTTTATTGACTATTTTCGTTGACAACATAAATTATTTACAATGAAATTTGTTTAAAAGCATACACACATATCAAACGAACACTACATGAAAACAAGCATCAACGAACTGAATAGAATAAATTTAACGCAATCGTCTGCTTTCACTAAACCACTTATAACAGGCGTACAAACCCAAACGAACAATTTTGTGCTGACATACAATAAATAGCGTTTGTTTGTATTCTGCTTTGCTTGCTTATGTTGTACATATAATGTATCAACAAACAAAAAATTGTATAACAAACATGTAATTCAACATAACTTTCATGAAAGAGCAAAAGAAAAAGATATAGGATATGATGGATATTGCGGAATTATATCTGTCGCTTTATGTCATTTTAATTTGAAAAATATCTAATCAGAAACATGAGCAATTTTTTCTTGGCCAGTTTCGATGAAACTTGTTTTGAATCACATATTTGTATTCAAGCCTAAACGAATATTTTTGTTATATGTATTGAAGAGCGAAGCTTAAGTCTCACGTTCCTCGTTGCTGTTCACATAAATGCTCTAGATTGCATGTATATATTCGTTTGTGTTCGTTTGTAGGTTTTATAGTACACATACAATCCCCGATGAACAATTTTTTTTTTGAAATATTGGTACTTAATGAAAAGGTACAAGTTTCACAATACTCGTTTATATTCGTTTGTGCTTGTTACGTTCACTATTTTATAGAACATACGAACGCAAACAAACATTTTCCTTAGAAATATCAACAAACAAATCATATTCTTTTTTATTCTACGTTGCTTGTTTATATTTGCACATTTAAAATCGTCAATACGTGCTCTAACAGCAAGTATACAAAATTTTATTTGAAGTATTAACATATAATGGAAAAGTTCGTTTTAATTCAACGTTGATTGTTTAAGATATGTTTTAAGTTGGCACAAATATTAGTTTGTGCTCATTATACTTTCACACGTATACGAAACCAAACGAATATATTTTTTTGAAATACTGGCAAGCATTGGATACGTTTGTTCAATTTCCACGCTGCTCGTTTATATTGGTGTATATTGCGCGTAGATATTTGTTTGTTTTAGGAGATATGTCCAAACTTATAGCAAGACTATAATTCCAAACAAACAATTATGAATTATCGACAAGCACTAATAATGTTCGTTCAGATTCGACGTTGTTCATTTGTGTTCGTTGAATATGTGTGTGCTTTATTATATGGCTACATAATAAATTTATAAATACATAAATGAGCTATGTTTTTTAAATTGTTGGTTTGCATTTTGGAGGGTGATGTAGGGTGAAGTATGACACGACATATATACAAAAGTTGGGTTGTTGTGGACCAGACAAATTATCACTATGATATGTATCTGTTTCGAGTGTCTGCTTGCCTCTTGATATGTGAAATACCCTGTTTGATGACCCCCTAAGCCAAACAAATTGAACCCCCGACAAAAAACAAAAAATGGTCCTATTTCGCCCACATAACGTGCTAAGAGAACTGGCCACAATTATAAAAAATAAAAAAAATAATAAATTAATATTTAATTGTGATCAGCTCTTAAACATTTTTTTAAATATTTAACAATATTTGCCTAAAATATATTGCACTTACTTATATTACAAAATAATATCACTTTGAAAAGATGTGTCCATTGCTTCAAATACTGTTTTTTTTTTTAATACTTTAAGTGCGTCCTACTCTAATTTAGGTACAAAGACTAGAAGTGATTTCAAAAAACCCAAATTTCCTCTAGAGTTTTGAAGAATAAATATTTTTTTGTACAGTTCATTTTTCCGAAAATTTAATCTCCAGATAAAATTTGGATTTTATGTTTCTTATTAAACTAATTATGTACAATAGTTAAATACACCTTATTCTATAAAACAGAAATTTTATAATCTGTTGTATCAAAATTGTACTAAGATTTTTTTCACATTGTAATTTTTAAACGTTCGTTCGTGGTCATAAAGGTCCATAAAGTTACATCAACAGAATCACTTCTAGGAGTAACACCCAAAAAAATACCAAAACTTTAGTTTACTACACGAAAAATGTTGCCCTATACCTTCAACGTTTGAAAACAAAGGATTTTGTTTAAGAAACTGGAAAATTTTGGAGAAAACACTCAGAGGGGGTCTCGCGGGTTTGAGCCCCCCAACATTCAAAAACACGTCTTTAAGAAACGCATTTTTTTGGTTGTTGCACGTGAGCCCCCCCCCCAGACAAAATTTTGCTTCTAAGCCAACCTAAAAAATTTGGTTTCTGAGCGCTCTAAGGAAAAAGTTTGGCTATACCCCCCCCCCCCCCGTGTAAGTAAAAATCCTGGATGCTACTTTGATGTGAAGTGGGATAATACACACGAAATTTTCAAAGCAGTATTTCGATGTTTTTCGAAAGAAATTTTGCGTTTTTTGAATTTTGGAAATTTTAGGGAACACTTGAATCAGTGTTATAATGTTATATCATATATCAAATGGTATCAATTAATAATAATAGGACGAGAATGTCCAATTATATGGCCTCCCAGATCTCCTGATTTAATGCCATTACACTCTTTTACTTGGGGAATTTAAAGACTTTGATTTATTTGACACCAACAGATAACACTGGTCAACAAATTTAAACTTTTTTTGCTGACTTAAATCTGATACTTGTTTTTAACAAATTTTGGGGTCCTGATTTCAAAAATATTAACAGTTTCTACCTATCACGTCAAATTTTTGTTCTATCGTATTTTGACTTTTTTCACCTTTTCACGTTCTGATATACGTCTACTTAAGCATTGGACTCAGAAAAATTGGCCGTTGAGAATAGATTTAAATGTTGGAGACCTAAACATAATACACGAACCTTTGGTGGAGCGAACAAAAATCATGTTCCCCCCTCTTCATATTAAACTGGGTCTAATGAAGCAGTTTGTAAAAGTGTTGAACAAAGATGGTGACTGTTTCAAATATATATCTGAAACATTTCAAAGTCTCAGTAATGAGAAGCTAAAAGCTGGCATTTTTGACGGACCTTATTATTTAGTCCTTATTGTTTGCCAAATTTGTACCAATTACAGTATCGACGTCTAAAATTAAACGATAGAAGCATTATTTGGCCGAAAATATGTATTTGTTGTAGAGCAAAAATCTGATGTGATACGCAAAAAGTGATGTGATATTTGAATTCAGCAGCACCAAATTAGTAACAAACAAGTCTTATATGTAAGTCAGCAAAAATTGTGTTGACCAGTGTAATCTATCGAACTCAAAAAACCGCGTAGATTATTCGATTAAAACGCATAATAAGAAATTTTTGAAAAGTTACTAAATTTTTTTAACACAGGCACAACCTATGTTGAGATGAAAGGGAAACATGTAGATCTATTATAGAAAAAAAAAATCTAAATTTGACAGCACACATTGTTTTGTTTCATGGATAGTGCAATGCTGAAAATATCTAATATTTTGGAAACAGTTGTTTTGCGAACCTATGTAGATTAAAATTGTTTCACTCATTATGGTCAGTGCTATACATTCTTAAAATTTCTGACCACTATTTTTTTAACAGCTTGAATTGCTGGTTTATTTGTCTGCTGAAAGTTGAGCTTACAAGATTTAAATTCAGTATCGAAACGTAGACAACTTTTATTGGCCACAGAGGACTTTTTTATAGTGTTTTTTCCCTTTCGGATTTATCTGTATATTTAATATCGAACAAAAAATAGGTATAATTTTAGAAATTTTTTGTGTTTTACTCCAAGAAGTGATACTGGTAATAATAACCTTTGAGGTACAGTGTTTTACTAAATATTTACAGTGATTTTAATTGAGCGTTTATAAAATGGTTGTAATAAAAAAATCACCGAATTCAGATCTACTGATTAAAGGCAAACCCGAACCCGAGATCTGGTCAGTGTTGCGCCGCAAATTTCATTCTCTTCTGTTTTTGCCTTTGGTTGCAAAACCAAACTCTCACCACATTCTTTTTCAAGTCTAATTTCTCCGCGATAGCAGCAATCTTCTCTCCGGAAGGTCTTGGTTGTACCGCAAAATACGCTTCCAAAGATCTTTTCTCAGGAGCGGCTATAGACGTCCTTTTCCTCTTCTTCTCCCCAGCTGGTAATACACTAGGAGCATCCGGGTCTCTTCTTTTATTCTTCGCTTGTGCTTCGGCTTCCTCCAACCAAGCTTGAAGAATCGGTTTCAGGGCAATCATGTTATTGTGTGACAAAGTTAAACTTTCAAATCTACATATCGTACTCTGGGATAACGCCCCAACACCAGGTAATTTTAAATTAGCTAATGCCTTTCCAACATCAGCTTGTGTTACTCCTAATTTTATTCTCCTCTGTTTAAATCTTTCGGCGAATGCTTCCAGTTCTCTGGGATCTGTGTCACTGTCTGGATGTAGGCCTGCTGCTGCTGCCGCCGCAGCGGCCGCCATTGCTGAGTGGTGTGCCCCGGGATGACCTGGGTGACCTCCGTGATGGCTTGGGCCGTTGTGACCACTCAGAGGACCTCCGTGATGGTGGTGATGATTCATTACATGATTCATTCCATATGAGTGCATGTGGGCACCAGGGCCGTCTGACATTGGTGTTAAGGTTGTCATGGAGGAGGTGGAGATTGGGTCCAGCATCTCCAAACCATCCATGTGACCCATCTGCACAGAAAGAAATAATATTACAACGTTATCAGTAGAGATTTTTAAGAGGGTAATGTACTAGGTTTTTATGTATTTGTTGGGGATAAAGCATTTAAAGCAAATATTGTCGGATCAGTTTGATTTTTTTTTTATTTGAAGATAAGATTTACTCCGATATGCCCTAATGTTGAAATTACGTTTTATTTTTAATTTTCAGTTTTAAAATTTCCTAAACTTAATCTTCACATCATCGTCACTCAATCAATCAATCAATCAATAATATCTTTATTCTTGCCTTTCGGCCTCGAATTGGAGTACATTATTTCTCCTGTTTACATTCTAAAATATGTGTATAACATAAATATCCTAATTAAATCTAATTCCTAATTAACAAAAATATAAATAACTAACTAACTAACTAACAAGAAATCTTATAACTACGAAAATAAACTATTAAAAGTGGCCTCTGGAACGTCTACTCTTTCCTTCCGTTTTGTCGCGTTCGGCTTCTTTTGACTCTCATCATCCATTCTATACCGCTTCCTGCCTCCTCCAAAATTTTTTCCAACCGTGCTGGCTCTTCCCCTATTTCTGTACAGCATTTTAAGTGGTTCATGGTTTCTGGTTCTTCTCTACATGTCCGGCACTTTTTCTCTTCTTCAGCCCTTCAAAATTGATTGGCTGCCGCCTCGTTCCCGCATCTGAATCTGGCAATCGTTTTCTGGTGTCTGTTATTGTCTATCAAGTATCTTGGTAATGTTTCTTCTTTTATCTTCAGGTAGTCTTCATTGTATCTTGTTTTGTCTATTCTGTTCTGTCTTTCTTGGTCCTGTACTTCCTTGTCTCTGTCCACCATCTTTTGCAGGTAATCCTCGCCTTCTTCCTGCATTCTCCTTACTTCCTCCAGGCCATATCCATTTCTTTCATAGTACTTTCTTCTCTCTGTTCCCCAAGTTGTTTGCGTGTTCTTTTCCTTTTCCTTCCTGCATTCTCTAAGAATTTCGTTATGCATCATCGTCACTCAAATAATGTAATGAATCTCTTAGATAACCTTGACAAAACATTTAAAAATTCGGAGATCAATCCATTATGCATTTAATTTCATTTGTTATGCAGGAAATATTTTAGGGTTTCAAAATTATTAGAAATGTACATTTTGAATGTTTTTTTGTTATATTCAAAATTTGACGGATAATAGAAAAATTTAATACATTTAAATCTTTTAACACTGTCATTTCCTGGAATATTGTTGTACTTGGTATATAAACTTCTTTCAGCTTAGAATAGGGATTAGTTAGTTAGATAGACAGATAGATAGCTTCGCGACTAGCATGCGGTAACTCTAAATTCTTAAGGGATACTCTTGGTCAATTATCCGGTGATCTATAACATTCAGTCTAGCCTAACATTAAATTCTATTAAACTTTTACTTTTCAAATATATTTAAATTGTAAATTTTGTGTTAATAAATTGAAACTTAATTCTGAATAGATTTTTATTGAATGTGGTGTAACTTCTTATATTAAATCATCTGTCTGATGGTGAGTACCAAAATATGGATCGTTTATTTTGAAAGTGGTGTAAGTCCATTTTCTCTTGTTTCGAGAATATTAAAGGTTAGCATATCTGTTAATTAAAAAATGTAGGCAAATTATATGAAGTCTGGCAATGTTTCTACTGTTTTATCAATATTGAATTTGATTATATAAATTTGTTTTAGGGGAATTAGACTATAATAATATGTATTTATAGGCTGTAAATGGACTTACACCACTTTCAAAATTAGACGTAAAAATCGTTTAATTTCAATTTTGAAAAATGAAATATCACTTAAAATATACTTCATTTTAATACCAATTTTGTTTATAAATACGCATGACATGACATAAAATAGTAGTATTTTTAATTTTAGACGATAATTACATCGTCAAAATTACAAGATCTTGATAGTATTAACTTATGCTCTGCATGTGGCAGTGTTTCTAAATATGCATGATGCACCGGAGGTATATAAGATAATAACTGCTTGATGTCTTTATATTTTTCATTAATAGGCCTGGCATTTTGGTTACATAAAATAGTGTATGGTGCACTTCTAAGAAACCTCATCCAACATATTTGCAACCAATTTACCTGTTCTCCATTAGTTTTTTTTTTTAGAGTTTCTAGAGACTTCAATTCCCCTTCAACTTTAATAGTACTATATAACAGTTTAGTCAAAAGTCATCTGGAATATGCCAGTACAATATGGAGCCCTCAATATAATATTTATATTGACCATATAGAAAGTGTTCAAAAAAAATTTGTTAACAAACTAAATTATAGATATAATCGTTGTAATTATTATAAATCCTATGAATTTAACCTTAAATTTTACAAAATTACAAGTCTTTCCCATAGACGAATTATATTGGATTTATCATTCACTCATAAACTTCTTAACAGCGCAATAGACACTCAACCTTTTCTAACTTTTCTAAAATTTAACTTCAGTCAATATTCAACCAGAAATCCGATGTTGTTTAATATTCCCACTAGTCACTCAAATTCTAATCTTAATTCACCCATTCATAGAATCTTAAATCTCACAAATAAATTCAGCCAGCATGTAAACATATTTAGTTGTAGCTTAATATCATTTAAAAGGAAATGTCGAGCAATACTTATAGAAAATATTGTTTTAAGTTAAGTTAGTATGTAAGGCACAATCTAAATTGTTAATTTTTTTGTATTTTTTTGCTGCGTTGCGCTGTTATTGGAGCATCCCACTCCAGGGATTGTTCTGTTGCGCAGCCTTTAAATAAAAAAAATAAATAAATAAATAAAAAAAAAAAAATTAGTATTTTTTCTTATCTGTTTTTTAATCGCATTTTGAAGATTTTTTATTGAAAAGAAATTCTCTCGTTTCATTTCATGTAAAATGAAGTTGTCATGTTTTCTACATTGTGTTATTACATCATAATAATCTTGTGGTGTATACAGAAAATTCTTTTTTCGCAATGCCATTTCTATAATTCCAAAATCTGCATCGTTTGGAAGGTATGACCTACCTCTGTCAATTGGACTTACACCACTTTCATAATCGATGATAATGCAATTTCATTTACCGACCGATTTTAAGTTGTACAAAACATGGGAATTTTTTAAGAAATTCAACACGGACTATTTCTACATAAAAAATTTACATTAAATTAAGCATGAATTACGTGATTTCTAATTTTTTTCAAAAATGGACTTACACCACTTTCAAAATAAACGGTCCATATATCACTGAATTCATCATAATGTTGAACTCTGGATAACCCACGCCTCTCACTTGAATCCCTGATTTCGAAATCTCATTTTAGTACGAAATCATCATAATTACATAAATTGAACAGTAAGCATTTCGATATGTTTAAGTTAAACCACTGGCTACAATAAAAATTTCAAATTCCAACATTATCACAGGCTAGATTGTACTTTCATCTTTAAAATAAGCGCTTGTTTGTAAAAGTTAATTAATGTTTATAGCAATTCTGCCTCTCCACAATGAAACAACTATTTATATGAAAAACATCTACAAATACACAGGCGAGCTACTGAGTTGAAATTGGTTGAGTTGGCTACATGACGGTCTTAATCATCATTATTATTATTTGGGTTACAGTATTATGATTATTCTTAAGGTTGACCGATTCAGACATTCAGAAAATCTAAAAAGTTTATTGTGTAGTATCGGAAATTGAACTGTGAAACATCTAAGGCCGATTTCAGAAAGCTTAGCCGAGTTTAATCTTTTGGTTAAACTCGGTAACAATATAACAATCCCATAAGTGACCATAGCAACCATTTTATAACTATTTGGTTATAATTTATGATATGGCATTAGCAATCCCCTGTTGTCTTGGCTTACTTCTTACCTAACTCGCTCACAGTATGTTAAAATAAGCAATTGTCTCACAGATGTTATAACTGTTTCTTCAGGAGTTCCACAAGGGTCCCATTTAGGACCTATTCTCTTTCTTCTTTTTATCAACGACATTGCATTTTATATCAAACACTGCAATTTCTTATTGTTTGCGGACGATTTAAAAATCTTCAAGATAAGTTCTACTGCAGCTGATCATATAGCGTTGCAACAGGATCTCGATTCCATCTTCCAATGGTGCACAGCAAACAACTTGTGGTTCAACATCGCCAAGTGCAAATATATCAACTTCTCTAGAAAACGAGAACCATCGAACGTTGTGTATTCACTTGACAATACACCTTTAGAGGAAACCAAAGATATAAGGGATTTGGGCGTCTTATTTAGTAGCGACCTTAATTTTACTGCCCACATCAACAATCATCAGCAACTCATTACGCATGTTGGGCTTCATAAAAAGACAGTCTGTCAGCTTCAGAAGTTTACATACTATCAAAGTCCTGTTCAATTCTTTAGTGAGGTGTCAGTTAGAATACGCCACATCTATATGGTCTCCAACCCAACAGAGTTTGATTAACAGACTGGAAAACGTGCAAATCAAATTTTGTAATTATGCACTTTATAAATCGGGTATTTATTACAGTGCTGTACCGAGAGCTGAACGACTATCCGCACTTAATTTGAAACGTCTACAAGATAGGCGTGGGATTTTCGACTTACGCCTACTCCATAAGATAATGAACGGTACCACTGACGTTCCTGACATCCTCGCTAAAGTTGGATTGAGAGTTGCACCTTACCCAACAAGGAACGTGGATTTATTCCACTTGGCCAGGCGCCGAACATCTTACGGACTCAACTCCAGCCTGGACAGAATGTGCAAGCTCTACAACGACCTGGCCCCGGATTTGGATATTATGTGCTCTTCTTACATTGCTTTTAAAAATAATCTAAACCGTTTACTCTAGTCCTGTTTATTTAGCATTTTTGTTTTTTTAATATATTTTTTGTAACTTTTTTTGTTGTTTTTTAATATTGTGTAATTTAGGTAATTTTATCCTGTATACACTTAAGTTAATAAATAAATAAATAAATAAATAAATAAATAAATAATTAACTAGGCTTTCCGAAAATGGCCCTTAGTTAGGCTGACCAGATTTTTTTCACAGAAAAAGAGTATACTAAAAAAAAGGTCACATTTCAAAAATACAAATGATGAGCAAAAAACAGAGGTCCTCACTCAAAAATACTAGTGGCGAGAAAAAAAGGAAAGGTCTTCACTCCCAAAAAAGAAGTGATGAGCAAAAAAAAAGGTCCTCACTTCCAAAGTAATAAAAATAAGTAACCAGCAAAAAAAGTATATTCAGGGTTTTTTTATAAAAAGTAAGAGTATAGAGGATATTACTCAAAAAAGAGTATGTCTGGTCAACCTACGCTTATTGATTAAGATATAAATATAACAAATGCTCAGTAAGTTTCACTAATTTTAAATTTAATTTTTATCTCTTTCGATAAAAGTATTTTGACAGTTGTCATTTTCAGGTATTTCAACTAAACAACTTTTCAACAGAGGCTAATGTAATTTCTTCGTTATATTTAGAGTTTAGTTTGTTGCATACTTTTGAATATTAAACCTGTGAAAATACTACTATCGAGTGAGTTAAAATTAAAATTACGGAATTTGTAATTTTTTGTGTTTATCCGGTTTTTTAGTTATCAGTGGCAGTGGCAATAATGTAGATGTATGATTTGAAATGACATGGTATGCATGTTTGATGATTTTTCACGTAATACAGCACGCATGAAGCTCTTGGTGCGATTGCCTTTTGAAAACAAATGCCCGTCACTTTATGATATTATGTAAACAGAGATTCTACATCCGATAGTGTGAGCACGCGAAATTATTATAAAACAAATATTAAAATCGACCATATAACAACCGGAATTTGCTTTCTATGATTTCACAACAATAAAACAATGTAATATTCAGAATCTTCCGCCTCCATCAAGCCACCAATGAAATAGTCATCCAAAAGAAGAATTGCTTACTTGTGATCTTAACAATACGAAAATATCTGGGCAACATTCAAACCAAATATTAGGCATTTAGGGCTATGAATAAAATATGATTTACACTACTTTGGCGTAACCCCCTCATTTGTAGGCCTTATTAGGTAATTACAAATCCTTGACATTAGTAAGAATTTATACATACGAGGTCTGTTCAAAAAGTATCGCGAATTTTAAATTTTCGCGGGTCACGTATGTCGATTTAGGATTTTTTTTGTGGCGTTATGTTGGCTCTCATGTCTTTCACTTATGCCGACAAGTTCGGCCATTTTGAATGTTCAGTTAATTTTTGACAGTTGCTTTGCTTGCACGTGTTTTGGCTCGTCTTCGATTTTTGCCTATACCAAAAAATTGATGTGAAGTGTGAATTTTCACACATTTCAGGGTTTTGCAGGTATTTAATAACTGAATGATGATTATTTAGGATGCCAAAACAAATTTTATGTCAAAATATTTTTTTATGAATTTTAATTCGAATGCCTAATACTTTACATACCATGGTTCATTAAGATTTTAAAAATTGCGCCTATGGCTTCTATTGGTTGCTTAAATCATTAGCCCCGCTCTCTGATTTCGAATACATCAAACAGAATTAAATTATAATTTCAACACTTCCCACTAGTTTTTAAATTTACGCTTTTAAAAATTAAATGCAACATTTACCAAAATATAACTAGAATTTTTAAAAAATAATTTAAACAAAAGAAAACTGCAAAAAAAAAACAAAACAATTAAAATTGACAGGATTCGAACTCTAGTTTGCAAGTTAACTGTTTAGCAAATTAGAAAACCAATGACTAAACGCACATCGCTATGAGCGCTGACGTATCTACTTGGTTACATAGCGAATTAAATATTTAACATATTTTGGTTAAAAACACAAAAAATGCATTATTTTCCGAAAACATAATCTGATCAAAAATTCCTGTTGTACTATTCCGGTTCACACCAATATACATTACTTAGAATTTTTTCACAGTTTTAATTTAAACCATCTGGGCTACAGGGTGTGGGATAAAATTTTTTTTGCACAATTTTGGCAAAAATTGTGTCAAAATAATTTATTTTGCAAAAATAAAATTTTGATCGTTAATCCACGTACTAAGGGCTTTCATTTGATACCCTACTCAGAATTTTAAAAAAATATTTTTTTTTTCGATGAGCACATATTTGTTTAAATTTTTAGGGGGATATGTTTTTTAGATGTTTTAGTATTTTTCCTATGTGCGGGTTAAAAAATTGTACAAGCATGCCAAATTTCAACTCTCTAGGTTTAGCCATTCGGCTACAATTTTTACCGAACAGACAGACAGACAGACAGATAGACAGACAGACAGACGACAAAATGACGGTATAAGGGTTTTTTGGTCATACCTACAAAACCCTAAAAATGAATCAAAGAATCTGTATCAAATTTTTTTGTGAAAAACAAAATTAAGTGCGCGGATGCATTCCGAATGTTGACTGTGGCATATGGTGAAGCTACCTTGGACCGAAGCAACGTTTATCGGTGGTACAAAATGTTCTCAGAGGGCCGAGAAGATGTGAACGACGAAGAGCGTGCCGGACGCCCGAGCACGTCAACAACAGACGAAAACATTGATGAAGTGAAGAAAATAGTATTGGTCAATCGTTGAATCACCGTTAGAGAAGTTGCTGAAGACCTAAACATATCGATTGGCTCGTGCCATTCGATTTTTGGGCATGAGACGGGGCGCCGCGAAATTCACATCGTTGCTTGTGTGTGAATTTTCGGCCAAAAACAACACACTAATAATACCGCAGTCACCGTATTCCCCAGATCTGGTCCCCTGTGACTTTTTCATGTTCCCGAAACTGAAGAGGCCCATGAATGGACGATGCTACGCTACGAGTGAGGAGATAAAGACGGCATCGAAGGAGGAGCTGAACAAGATCACAAAAAAATATTTTTTCAAGTGCTTCGAGGATTGGAAAAAACGTTGGCACAAGTGTATAATATCTGGTGGGGATTACTTTGAAGGGGACAAAATAGATATTTATGAATAAATAAATAATTTTTGAAAAAACACAAAAACACAACAGACCTCGTACATAATTTTTATTTTGCCGGGCCTGGTTCTTTTCTCCACTGGCCTTTGGCTTTGACTTGTGCCATGTGTTGACCATATTGTATTTTTTCTATAAAATACTATATTGATTTATGTTTTTCCGGTAGCAGTCAATTTTTCTGTCTGCTAGTGTATTTGTGTGGAGGTGAAATCAGTGGTAACTGCCCCATATTTCAGAGGTAGCGAGACCGTATATATCATTTTAAAGCCATAAATATTCTCCATCAATAGTTGAACAATAAAAAACCTTTATATATTTTTTGTTGATGATAAAAAAACACACGTATATATGTATGTGTGTATGTGTGTGTGTGTTAACGGTCCATATGCGAGCATGTTATCTGCCAATTCTCCGCGGCACACTAAATTATACCGTGAAATTTCGGTATTATGACAAAAAGTCATTGGAGCTGTATGTATTAACTACATGGGCGGAACAAACTGCACACAGTGACGTGCTACTGGGAACAGAGTTACCAATAACTCACCATGACAACCTTAATTTAGATATAACTATTACAATGGTGAGTAAATTTTCAATTGTGTATGTATAATCTATCCAATGAAGCACTAATTCGTTGAAAATATCCTTATTTCTGTTCAACTTCTAGCTAAAAAGAACTTCGATATCGTTATTTTCATAAATGCATCTTTCCAACTGTGTCGATATTCTGTTTCTCTTGTGGTTATTAAAATATAATTTCGTGTGAGACATGCAGCAAAATAATATCCATATCGTTGAGTCACTGAAGAGCATCAAGTATTGGGTTGTTCTGAGTTCTTCAAAAGGATTATGACTGACGAGTTGTAGATTAGATGTTAGATTGTTAACATTGTGTAGGTTCCCAGGAAAGTTGTACATAAAGCAAGAAGATATATGGTCCATTGTTTACAGGTACAGTGTCCGGAAAGTAGCACTTATTTAGAAAACTACAAAATCGGTCATGTCCAGTTCATAGACGATTCAATTTAGTCAACATTTCTTGGTAAGTCCTAGTTTTGTTATAGACTCGATGGTAAAGGGTTCTTTATAGTTAATTTCTGACACTTCCAGCCAGTTTCTGACCAATTGATGTTATATTTGAAATGTACAAGGTATCTCAAAAGAAATTTTATATTTATTTAGCTTACTGCGTGAACGCAACGTATCCGAGGGGCGCGGGGGTTATGTCAATCGGTAGCCTGGCTCTTATGCCTGGCTCTATGGCTCCTGGCGCGTTATGCGTGCGAGAGTTTTACAAAAACGGTGATTCGGCGACTGTAGCGCGTAGAAAATTCTGCAGTATTCGAGGTTTTCGCCACTTAAATGATGCGCCAAGCATTCCTCTCATTCGACATTGGGTTAAAAAGTTTGAAGAGACTGGTACAACGCTGGACCAAAATCCGGGCGACCTAGGTCATCAAGAACGGTAGAAAACGTGGAGAATGTTAATCAGTCTGTTCGTGACGACCCGAACCTTTCAATTCGGAAGCGCGCAAGTGCTTTAAATGTGCATAGATCATCATTACATCGCATTATGCACAAAGACCTAACGCTGCACCCCTACAAAATTCAATTGGTGCAAGAATTAAAGCCCCAAGATGCCAGTCAGAGGCTTAATTTCGTAAATCAGGTGATTGAGCGATTTTCAACGTTTACCAACATTTTGTTTTCGGATGAAGCTCATTTTCATCTTAATGGCCACGTAAATAAGCAGAACTGCCGCTACTGGAGTGCAACGAATCCGAAACGCAAACATCAGAAACCCCTACATTCGCCTAAAGTGACCGTATGGGCTGCGATGTCGGCGCGAGGAATTATCGGCCCTTACTTTTTTGAAGACGAAAGGGGGCGTGCAGTTACAGTGAATTCAGAGCGTTATGTGGAGATGTTAGACAACTTCTTGGTACCTGAACTGCAAAACTTTCCTGGCTATAACCAAAGAACATGGTTCCAACAGGACGGAGCAACTTCACACACGTCCAATATGTCTCTGCCACGTGTTCCTGAAATTTTCTCAGGCAAATTGATCTCCCGAAGAGGTGACATAAATTGGCCTCCACGCAGTCCAGATTTAACCCCTATGGACTTTTTCCTATGGCGTTATTTTAAATCTAAAGTTTACGCCAATAAACCGACTTCACTGACGCATTTGAAAGAAAATATCCGTCACGAAATGGCAGCCATCCCTGAGTCCACCTGCCGAGACGTCATAAGTAATTTTACTGTTCGGTTAAATGAGTGCCGAGAACGCGAGGGTCTACATTTAGACGATATTATTTTTAAGAAATAAATCCCCAAAAAGTGTATTTTAATAATTAATTAACATTTTTTCTATATACGGCTTACTTTTTTTTTAATCGATCCACTAAATATAAAATTTCTTTTGAGACACCTTATATTAAGCTTTTATAATAGAGTTACAACTTTATGCTGCAATGCTGTGCAAATCTGTAAGTTTACAGACAGAATCTGTAACACAGCACATAAAACAACTCCTTAGATACGATCGTCTGTAGTTTACAGATTTGCCACAGAATTGCCAGATTAATCAAATCTGTCCACCTGGCAGTAAACCACGAGAACTTCCATTAAATGTATACAGAATTAATTTAACTGGTCACTGGTCATATCCAAAAGAAGTATTCTGTTATGAACTACTGTCAATAGTCTTATGGGTTCTATAATTTTGAAAACTAGACTAGTTCTTTTTTCTGGCTGTTACCAGCCTTCACTAGGACCAGATTTCGAAGAAAGTTATAGCTCATTTCTTCCTCGTCACTTATAATTCAGAAATATAAGCATGATAAATAAAACAAGAATTTTCATTGGCACTTGGTTCTCTTTTGGCTGGTTGCTAGTCCCTAACCCTAGTGGAAGTGGTATGTTCTTGTATGTTGTTTTGAGTCGAGTTATTCATACTTCGAGTTAAAACACTTAGGCCCGGTTTTTCCACCTTCAGATAAAGTTCCAGGTAACTATTTGACAGATAAAGTTATTTGTAACTTCATCTGCTGAGTAAATGTCATCCCTTCTTTCTATACAAATGTATCTATCGGATAGTTATCTAACCGATAAAGAGACTGACGTATTGGATTCACTGACTGGTATTGACATTTATTCAGCAGATGAAGTTACAAATAACCTCTTCTGTCAGATAGTTACCTGGAACTTTAACTGAAAGTGGAAAGACCGGGCCTTACTCATTTTCTAAAAACCGGCCATAAGTGATTTGTTGGTCTTTCCATATTTTGAATATACTGGCATTTCTTTCCATCTCTAGATGCCTTATTTTGGGTGTAGCAGATTCGTTACTCACTCCGTTATGTTACGGATTATGGTTTTATAAATTTAGATAATTGATATCTTAGTTCTCTCTTAGCTCTTAGAAGTTATAGCGAAACAGAACCATATTTTTTTATTTTTCAGCCTTTTTCATTTACTCTAAATCAGTAACTGGATGTATATATGTTAATTAGTGATAGTTATAGTTCAAAGCAATAAAGGCTATTTACAACATATTAAATATATATTTGATATGTTGCATTCGCTATGTTTCCTGCAGTAAATATATGGAAGGCCGCCCCTGTCCGTACGCAGAGACTTGATATCACAATGCTGTGTATATGATATTAGCCATGGATCATTGCAGCCCTGAATGGAATAATATATGTCGGTGTCGGCTGTCGCCCCCTGCCCCCCCCCCACATGCACGCCCTACTTCTCCACCACGTAATAACACACCTGATTTAAACACAATAACATTACAATTTCATGACGTTTACTTTCTGCATACATTGCAAAGAAATAAAGGGAATAGATAAATATATCGCAAATTAATATGTAGAATACAACACCGATTATCCGAGCACAATAATAAATATTAGTCAAATATATTATAAGGCAAAGGACTATTTTTCTACAGCTAATGTTCTTGCCATCTAAATAATTCATTTTTTTCACGATTTATAACGATATTCAACAGCAATCTGAACGTTGTAATATTTGTCGAAAAAAAAAAAAAATACATATAAATGCTTATTGGGAGTTATACAGGGTGTTTGTTTGAAACGGGGCATCCCGAAAATCTCCTTTATTTGTAAAGATACAAAAAATCTTCAGAACAAAAGTTAAACTAGACAAAAAGGCCCATCTAAAGGTTACTATAAGAATATTGAGGCACTTCCGGTTTCACCGGAAATGATGTCAACTTTTGATCTAGCATAGGGAATCGATAATTTTATATTTTTTTTCCTAAAAGTACATTAAATTAGCTTTACAATGACACCAAACAGTCATATTTTTATGTTAACCATTTCAAAATGGCGACCATTTATTTACATAATAATAATCAACATAAGTTTTACAAAGTTGAACGTAGCAAGCTTTGAAAACAATAAAAAAAAAGGAAAGGAAAAAAAAACGATCGCCGGATCTCACGCCATTGGATTTTTTCGTTTGGGGATATTTAAAAGATAGAGTGTATCGGACAACACCAACGACGATAGAAGATTTAGAACAAAGGGTTAGAAGTGCAATCCAGGATATCCAAGAGTGTACTCTTATAAAGGCGATGGAAGAGTTTTTATTAAGAATGAGAAAATGTGTGGACAATAATGGTGGTTTGATCGAACATTTGTAATTTTTTTTTTTTGTAAAATAATTGTAAAAAGTAATAGTTTTTTTTTTTCTAAATAGTCAAATAGTTTATTTTAGAGATATTTTGTTTCTTTTTTTATTGTTTTCAAAGCTTGCTACGTTCAACTTTGTAAAACTTATGTTGCTTATTATTTTTTAAATAAATGGTCGCCATTTTGAAATGGTTAACATAAAAATATGATTTTTTGGTGTCATTGTAAAGCTAATTTAATTTACTTTTAGGAAAAACATATAAAATTATCGATTCCCTATGCTAGATCAAAAGTTGACATCATTTCCGGTGAAACCGGAAGTGCCTCAGAATTTTTATAGTAACCTTTAGATGGGCCTTTTTGTCTAGTTTAACTTTTGTTCTGAAGATTTTTTGTATTTTTACAAATAAAGGAGATTTTTGGGGTGCCCCGTTTCAAACAAACACCCTGTATATTGTTCTGGGATATATTCCCTCGCGGACTTTTTTGTAGCAATATTGAACCCTAAACATTTGTTATATACCTATATATTACAGTTTAACCATCGTAACAATTTTAATAATTATAATAATTTAATTTCAGCATTGTTTTTCAAAATATTTATTAATTGCTCAGAAACAGGCGCACATCTGTAGGGAGGGGGTAGAACACGTTTTTAAGGTACACATTTTTCTTGTAATTGAGACAAGAAAAAAATATGGATCCTGGGCACCCTTAAAAAAAATTAGGTGTGCGCCTGCTCATTCTTTGATCATATGATGATATATCGCTTAAACTATTTTCAGATAAATATTCATTATGCTCGCACACGGGAAGGAGGGGGGGCACTCAGAAGCCATTTTTTTTGTCAGCCTGTATTTTTTATTAGGTCTGCTCATCAATAAAAAGAAAATCAGCTGTGGCCACCACAGGACCGACCGCCATCCCAATGTACTTGTATAAAATACATTCTAGCAGCAGAGTAGAAATAACTTGGCCCAATATTTTCTAACAGAGATATTATTTATCATGACCATGGAAACGTTATATATAAGTATGAAAAAATAGATACTTGGAAAAAAATTCGAAAATTTTTTCTAAATTTTATCAAAAAATGTCTCAAATAAAAGTTGTTAGTTATAGCTTTTATAGCAACTTTTGTTAAATAATTTTTTTCGAAATATTTTTCTGTTATGAAATATTCGCAAAAATCTTAAAATCTACACGACTAAACTCTCATTTCTAGTCAACCGATTTTTACCAAAAGTCGATCAACTCTTGTTATTGATGTCAAAAGCTTAAATATGAAGTTTCATAAAAATCCTTTCAGCAGAATTTGCTCTGCACGTGTACACAGACAGGATGGACAGACAGACAGACAGATAGACAAACCGACCGACAGACATCATGCTAAAAATAGTCAAAACGTTATATAGGGACCTCAATTCGTGGAGACCCATCGAAATCTCGAAATGTCAAAATCGGTATGGTCACAATACCTCCCTTATATATGTTGGCGGTCGGTAAAAAATGGGTCTCTTAAAACCATGTTTTTTTTAATGTTTAGAGTAGGGTCAAGCTCCTCCCCCCCCCCCTTGCGCGCTTTATAATCATATTAGTAATTGCAGCAGAAAATTAACTGCACCAAAAAGAATTTAATTTGCAAGAACGATACATTTCTGCGAAACGCCGATTGTAAGTAGCAAATCTTCATATTCGAGTTGCTGAACGAAAACCTTTGCTTCGTAGGAGTAGGGCAAAACGGTAATGGACAAAACTGCATAGAAATTGGTTAACAGAGAAGAGGCAAGTTCTTCTTTTTTCAAGAAGAATCCTACTTGTAATTTGTGTTTTTTTAATTGTACCTTGCTTCCGAATATTCATGGTAAATCTGCTTTATAATTATTTGTTGAATAGAAGTGAAATTTTTAAAATAAAATATTATTTTTACGCTAGTATTCTCTCAGTTTGTAATATTACATTGTTTTGAATTTTTTTGTTGTGTTCGCATATTGTAAAATCCAATTTGCGTTTCATATATAAATAATGTTTTTATTTTTATTTTAATTTTTATTATTTTTTGCTGGTTTTTATAATGAATTTCACATTTCACGCACGGTCAGCACTAATAAACATGCATTGTTTACTGATAGAAAAATTCATAAAATCATGTTTACTCAATCGCGAATTTATTGTAAAAAAACCAATGAAAATATTTGCTAGTTCAAGCCATGCTTTCATTTATCAAGAATATATTTGCTTTTTTTAAACCAGGAATTATAAATTAAAGCCCCCGGATATAACATTGTTTGCACTTTTTAAAATTTCATTTCAAAACAGAAAAAAAAATTAAACACTGCATTTGATAGCATGTAAACTAACTGGTTAAAACGTTAAGTCCTAGCGCAGGATGACTTAAAACGGGTTAAAACATAAATCCGATTTAAATAGTGCCGCTATTCTTTTATGAAAATTTGTTTTGTCAATTAATTTTAAAGGTTTTTGTAGAGAAGATGCTCTAGATCAGCGTTTCCCAACCAGTGGTTCGCGAACCCCTGGGGGTTCGCGGGGTGTACAAAGGGGGTTCGCAAAAATAATATTGTAATAGCGGAATTTTAAATCGCCAAAGAAAATTAAACGCAAAAAAAAGTGTGCCGTGAAATTTTAGGAGTGTGCTACGAAATTTTACAATTTTCCATTTAAACCTATATTCAATAACTCATAGCTGTGCCGCAAAAAAAGGTTTACACGTCAAAAGTGGGCCGTGAACTTAAAAAATTTGAGAAACACTGACATAGGGGGTTCGCCAAATTCGTTCGGATTTTATAAGGAGTTCGCGAGGAGAAAAAGGTTGGGAAACACTGCTCTAGATCGATGTCAGAGATGTCTTAAGACATTTTAGCATCCTGGGCTACTAAAATTTAATGCACTTGTGAAAAATCTATAAAAAGAATCATTTGTTTGCAGAACAATCCACGTCTTTCATTTAGAAGTTCTTTAGTCAGTCAGATAAATATTGTAAGCACAGTATTGCAAGAAATTTGATAATTTTATCAAAACTAAAATTCCTGTTGTACTATTTAGGTTAACAATAACGTGCATTAGTCAGATTTTTTTCAGATTTTTAGAATAACCCCCTAAGAAAAAGACTACCACACCCTAGGATGTGGGAGTCTTTTTTATAAATTTTTGGTTAAAATAATTTTTAATAAATCACTTCCTAAATTGTTCCTTAATCTATGTCAAGTTTTTTTGATATCACACAATAAATTTAACAAAAAAGTAAATATTTTTTTCATTGACACAAAAACTCGATATTTTACTAATCTGATCAAAACTTCCTGTTGAACTGTTCCATTTCCCATTAATGTACAATATTAGATTTTTTTCAGATTTTTAGACCTTTCTGGAAAATAATGTGGAGCACAAAAGTTTTTTGACACATTTTTTGAAAAAAACTAAAAAAAAAAGAAATTTTCAAAAATAAAAACTTGGTTTATTCAATTATTAAAAGGTTGTATTTGATTACCTACTCAAAATTAAAAAAATATTATTTTTTTCGTTGCATACATATTTGTTTATATTTTTCCCACAATGTTTTTTGAACTCGTTTTTCTATATGTGGGTCAAGGAATTGTACCAGCCTGCCACATTTCAGTTTTCTAGGTCCAGCCGTTTAGCCACAATTTCTATCGTACTGACAGACAGCAAAACATATAAGTGATGTTATTAGGGTTTTTTGGTCATTCCTACAAAATTACTTTTGTTGCTGCGAGCCTTTTACCGACCGCCAACATATATAAGGGAGGTATTGTGATCATACCGATTTTGACATTTCGAGATTTCGATGGATCTCCACGAATTGAGGTCCCTATATAACGATTTAACTATTTTTAGCATGATGTCTGTCGGTATGTCTGTCCGTCCGTCCGTTCGTCTGTATGTGTATACGTGCAGAGCAAATTAGGCTAAAAGTATTTTTATAAAACTGCATATTTAAGCTTTTGACATCAATGACACGAGTTGATCAACTTTTGGTAAAAATTGGTTGACTAGAAATGGGAGTTTACTCGTGTCGATTTTAAGATTTTTGCGAATATTTAGCAACAGAAAAATATTTCGAAAAAAATTATTGAACAAAAGTTGCTATAAATGCAATAACTAATAACTTTTATTTAAGATATTTTTGATAAAACGAAAAATTCCGAAATATTTTTGTAAAATTTTTGTCTAAATTTTTTCATAATTATATGTAACGTTTCCACGGTCATGATAAATAATATCTCTGTTAGAAAATATTAGGCCAAGTTATTTCTACTCTGCTGCTAGAATGTATTTTATACAAGTACTTTATGATGGCAGTCGGTCCTGTGGTGGCCACAGCTGATTTTTACCGACCGCCAACATATATAAGGGAGGTATTGTGATCATACCGATTTTGATATTTCGAGATTTCGATGGATCTTCACGAATTGAGGTCCCTACATAACGTTTTGACTATTTTTAGCATGCTGTCTGTCGGTCTGTCTGTCCGTCCATCTGTCTGTCTGTCTGTCCGTCCATCTGTCTGTCTGTCTGTCTGTCTATCTGTCTGTCTGTCTGTCTGTCTGTCCGTCCGTCTGTCTGTCTGTCTGTGTATACGTGCAGAGCAAATTCAGCTAAAATAATTTTTATGAAACTGCATATTTAAGCTTTTGACATCAATGGTACAAGTTGATCAACTTTTGGTAAAAATCGGTTGACTAGAAATGGGAGTTTATTCGTGTCGATTTTAATATTTTTGCGAATATTTAGCAACAGAAAAATATTTCGAATAAATTTACTTAAAAAAAGTTGCTATAAATGTATTAAGTAATAACTTTTATTTGAGAAATTCTTGATAAAACGAAAAATTTCGAATTTTTTTTGTATATTATTAAGTCTCAATTTTTTCATACTTATATGTAACGTTTCCATGGTCATGATAAATAATATCTCTGTTAGAAAATATTAGGCCAAGTTATTTCTACTCTGCTGCTAGAATGTATTTTATACAAGTACTTTATGATGGCAGTCGGTTCTGTGGTGGCCACAGCTGATTTTTTAATTAAACATAAAGTTCAGTTTTGCCAATAGTTTCTAACATGTGTCTAATCGAAAAGCCTTGGAAGTTTAGTTTAAGATTTATTTGTATTTAATTGTGTTCCCCCAATTTAGTTAGTTAATTATTGGTCGAATCGTCCAGGGTCCAGTGTGTTAAGAAGGCTGGTATGAATCAGCCGCGGCACGTCCCGTATGAGAAATATTTCATCATTAGCCGTGACATTGCTGTAAAGTGGTCATTTGACGTGTATAACATGGGGTTGTGGAGGGAAGGGGAGTGCGGGCACCCCCCAGGGGATGTGTTTATGCGACCTGAGGGGGCAGTGACTCGCCCCAACACAAGTGTTTGCGGCGCACAACTGCCGTTTGTCAAATGTCACATTTTCTCTCAAATATTTGCTTTAGTTTTTGTTTCCATTTCGGCTGCTGAACAACAAACTCCATTGATATTATCAGGCTATCATTATAAACTGAATAAATACTACACTTTGTGCCCGAGAACAGTCCCTCAGGGCACAACATTGTTACCAGGACGAAATATTTCAAAGAAACACCACCAAAGAATATAATACACCATATGAAACTCGGAACGATCGTTACTGATATGTTAAATACGAGGGTTGTAAAAATAATAAGACCCCAACACTTAGATGGGCGTGTAATACCCTTTTCACACTAGATCTTTAAGATCGGACGTTTAAGTGAATGGATCTTTAAACGCTAATGTGAAACCGTACGGCCTCGTCTAAACACGACCGATGTTTAAGACAGAGATCTGCGTCTTAAACTTCGCCCGCATTGCCAACTTAATTCCCATTATAAAAAAATACTCCTTGAATTTGTGCTTCTCTTCTTTTATCTATGTTCAGCTGTTATCATTTTATATATCGAGGTTCATATATATATAAACAAGTTTATATATATAGTTTATATATATATGATCGAGGTTATGAGAAGATTATTTGCGTTATTATTTAAATAAATATAAAAAATAAACTTCTCCTAACCTCGATATACAAAATAATGACAGAATAAATTCAAACGATATGAAATTATGTTGGCAATACATACTAGCTTTACATGGAGATTTCTTCTTCAAATTAAACATCAAGTGTGAAAGCCAACCGATATTAAACATCGATGAAGTTTAAGTTCAATCGTCTTAAAGATCTAGTGTGTAAAGCGTATAAGGGGCACAGAAGGTAAGTTCTCCGTTTCTAGACCACCGGCCCTAGATATAAAAGCCATGTCCTATTACCATTTCATAAACAAGTAATCATTTAAATATTAAATATTTGAGGCTTAGGCTGCCCCAGATTTGACTGCACAATTTCGAAAGATAAAAATCCGAAGGAGTTTAGGGGGGATTCAAACCCGCATCCTGTGTTCCGTATACCAGTGGTTCTCAATACGTGGTCCGCGGAAGACTGGTGTTCCGCGAAGCCACAAAAATCTAATACACAATTAAAAATCAGCTGTGGCCACCACAGGACCGACCGCCATTATAAAGTACTTATATAAAATACATTCTAGCAGCAGAGTAGAAATAACGGCCTAATATTTTCTAACGGAGATATTATTACTCATGACCATGGAAACGTTACATATAAGTATTAGACCGGGAGCTCATGACATTTTTGGTCTCCGATTTCATACAGCATGCCTTTTGGAGGAGAGAATATTTACCCTGTGACAACAAAAAAGGGATGGTACTAAACCCCTGCACGCTTTCCGGTCATAGGGAAAATTGCATTTCCACTTGCACAAAATTTTTGTGTTTTTCTCTGATTTAATATTGCTTGCCCTTTTGTCAAAAGAAATATATAACAAATTTAAAGTCTTTTAATTATAGGCATGCTGTATGAAAACGCGGAAAATCATATTTTTTTTATTACAAGATCACATGACCGTTTGAGCCCTTTGGGACCCTCCGAATCGCATGCATATATTTAAAAGACTTTAAATTTGTTATAACTTTCTTTTGACAAAAGGGCAAGCAATATTAAATCAGAAAAAAGCACAAAAATTTTGTGTTTAAGTGGAAATGCAATTTTCCCTATGACCGGAAAGCGTGCATTTAGTACCATCCCTTTTTTGTTGTCACAGGGTAAATATTCTCTCCTCCAAAAGGCATGCTGTATGAAATCGGAGACCAAAAACTGTCATGAGCTCCCGGTCTATATGAAAAAATAGAGACTTTTACAGAAATTATTCGAAATTTTTCGTTTTATCAAGAAACGTCTCAAATAAAAGTTATTAATTATTGCTTTTTTGGCAACTTTTGTTGAATAATTTTTTTCGAAATATTTTTCTGTTGTGAAATATTCACAAAAATCTTAAAATCGACACGAGTAAACTCCCATTTTTAGTCAACCGATTTTTACCAAAAGTTGATCAACTCGTGCCATTGATGGCAGAAGCCCAAGATTTTTATGAAGTTTCATAAAAATCCTTTCAGCCGAATTTGCTCTGCACGTGTACACAGACAGACGGACGGACAGACGGACAGACATACAGACAAACAGACAGACAGACAGACAGACAGACAGACAGACAGACAGACAGACAGACAGACAGACAGACAGACAGACAGACAGACACACAGACAGACAGACGGACGGACGGTTGGACAGACAGATCGACAGACATCATGCTAAAAATAGTCGAAACGTTATGTAGGGACCTCAATTCGTGAAGAACCATCGAAATCTCGAAATGTCAAAATCGGTATGATCACAATACCTCCCTTATATATGTTGGCGGTCGGTAAAAATTCTTGTAAAAGAAAAATAATTTTGAAAAATATTTTCCATTGTTAAATTTAATTTGATTGGATAAGAAACCCGTTTGTTTCTTCCGACTTCACCAGTTTTACTATGAATGAAGAAGAACCGACGTTCTCTTCAGATCGTAGATTAAAATTGAAGTTAATTGAATACACTCCTGAAAAATTATAGATCTCTGTTAAAGATGAATACCTGAATGAATAGTAATTATAAATATTGCCAAAAAAAGCACTAATATTATTTTCCCCGTCATATCTTTGCGAAGAAGAATTTTCACCAATAGTTAATATTAAAAGAAACAGACGCGAGAGCCTGGGAAATTTAGAAGAGGAAATGAGAGTGGCTTTATCATTTATTCGTCCCAATATTGCTGAAATTTGCAAAGATCGCCAAGTTCATGTATCGAATTTTTTTTTATGACTTTTTTTGCTCTTTTGTCATAATATATATGGACCTTTATCCAGCTACTCTGTTATTTTTATTTTGGATATTTTATTAATTTTTATGACAAATACAAACATCTATGCCATTACCGGGATTCGAACCCGAGTTCCCACTGTTAGCAGTGGAATGAGCTGACCACTACGCCATAGCGACCAGCATGTATTGCATTACATAAGAGATTATTTTTAAATATTGTAATTTTAAGTGATTTTTAAACAAATATGTTTTCATCAGTCCATATCGGTATTTTATTCTTTTATAAAAGTAACGCTCTGAAGGAGGGGTGGCCAAACCCGCGCCTGCGAGAGCAAGTGCGCCCACAATGCTTCCGCGACACGATGCCTTCTTTTTTAGGGTTTTGTAGGTATGACCAAAAAACCCTTATACCGTCATTTTGTCGTCTGTCTGTCTGTCTGTCTGCCTGTCTGTCTGTCTGTCTGTCTGTCTGTCTGTCTGTCTGTCTGTTCGGTAAAAATTGTAGCCAAACGGCTAAACCTAGAGAGTTGAAATTTGGCATGCTTATACAACTCTTTGACCCGCACATTGGAAAAATACTAAAACATCTAAAAAACATATCTCCCTAAAAATATAAACAAATATGTAATCGTCGAAAAAAAATTTTTTTTATTTTAATTCTGAGTAGGGTATCAAATGAAAGCCCTTAGTTTGTGGATTAACGTTCAAAATTTTTGCAAAATAAATTATTTTGAGGCGATTTTAGCCAAAATTGTGCAAAAAAAAATTTGTCCCACACTCTGTAACCCAGATGGTGTAAAATAAAAATCTGAAAAAATTCTCAGTAATGTACATTGGTGTGAACCGGAATAGTACAACAGGAATTTTTGATCAGTATATGTTTTCGGAAAATAACGCATTTTTTGTGTTTTTAAGTAAAATATGTAATATATTTTATCCGATATTTAACATAGTAAACGAGTGATCCTGTACAGCACAGTGGTAGCGTTGTTGCTTAGTGAGTTGAAACTACTGTAAGAAACTGTGTTCGAATCCCGTCAATTTTTATTTTTTCAGTATTTTTTTGTTTAAATTATTTTGTCAAAATTCTAGTTATATTTTGGTAAATGTTGCATTTAATTTTTAAAAGCGTAAATTTAATAACCAGTGGGAAGTGTTGAAATTATAATTTAATTCTATATTTGAATCAGAGGGCGAGGCTTATGATTTAAGCAACCAATGGAAGCAATAGGCGCAATTTTCAAAATCGAAATGAACCTTGCTATATAAAAAAAATACTGAACATATTTAGAAACTTAAATAATGGTATTAGGCATTCGAATTAAAGTTCATAAAAAAATATTTTGACTTAAAATTTGTTTTGGCATCCCAAATAATCATCACACAGTTAATAAATACCTCCGAAACCCTGAAATGTGTGAAAATTCACACTTCACATAAATTTTTTTACATTGCGCCCTTGATTTCAAAAAGGTTGGCCACCCCTTTAAAGCTTATGTTGTATTGGTAGTGTTCCGCGCAAAAAATATCAGAGGGTAGTGTTCCCCGACTTAAAAAAGATTGAGAACCAAGACCGTAGACAGCTGTCTTACCACGGAGCCACTGAAAATCTATTATATAATTTATAAATTTAACTCCTAAGAAGTACTGTCATAAAATCTAATCCTCTCTTCTAGTGAACCTCTGGAGACAGTGCAAGTGTGTATTATCTTGTTCCTTTAAGTTAGATTTCGTAAGTTTAATCAGTTGATTTCTGCCGTTATTTGGAATGAAAATCTTCCGTGTTTAGTTTTTGGACGTTTGAAATTCGTTCTGTATGTTATTTGAAAGCGGTGGTGTTTCTGGCGATTCCATCTGCCAAAATCATATTACTTACAGGAGCCATACTAACAAATCAGCTCATGAAACATTCAGAGCGCTCGGCGTTTCAGATAATTCCTACCTCGGACACGATGACCGCCTACGGAAACATAACCAAGGAAGAGAACTGCTGGACTCGTAATACTTGACGACCATCGTCACAACAAATGGACAAGAACACTCGATGCTGAATATCAAATTTTAACAAACTTTTTTAATATCTTTTTGGATTAACTCTTTTTCCATCGTCATATATATAGAGAGAGTTATTGTAATCATACAAATATTGACTTTTCGAAGTACGAATTAGGATTTTTGTAACACGAATCAACTGTTTCTAGCGTGATGTCGGTATATGGATACGTATGAAGCAAATTCCGTAGAACGGATTTTTATATACCAGGTCTACAAATATGAAATGCGGTTTTTTTTCAAACTTGCCGCGCAAACTGAGTGTATAGTTCAAAGTTTCAATACATATGGCGTTTTGTTAAGTTATCATTAAGTGTCAAAGGCGTATAGGTTATAATTTGAAAAGTGATCATATAGTTTTGTTTTACTGTGTTAAAAATGTCAAATTTTGTGCCAAATAAAGAGCATTCGCGGACAGTACTACTGTTTTGTTTTCATTTGAAAAAAACTGCTGCTGAATCATACCGACTGCTTCGAGAAGCTTATGGTGAATATGCTCCATCGCAAGATACGTGTGAACGATGGTTTCGGCATTTCAAAAGTGGTGACTTTGATCTTACAAACAAAGAACATGGAAAACCTCCAAAAAAATATGAAGATACAAAATTGGAAACATTGCTACAGGAAGACGATAGTCAATCACAAAAACAACTAGCAGAGCAGTTAGGCGTTAGTCAAAAAGTTGTTTCCAATCGCCTACGAGAGATGGGTAAGATCCAGAAAGTCGGCAGATGGGTTCCACATGCATTGAATGAGAGGCAGATGGAAAAACGCAAAAACACTTGTGAAATTTTGCTTGTACGATAAAAAAGAAAGTCTTTTTTGCGTCGTATCATTACTGGCGATGAAAAATGGATTTATTTTGAAAATCCCAAACGCAAAAAATCATGGGTGAACCCAGGCTCACCATCCACATCAACTACGAGACCGAATCGCTTTGGCAAAAAGGCAATGCTCTGTACTTGGTGGGACCAAAAGGATGTGGTCTATTATGAATTGTTAAAACCTGGTGAAACAGTTAATACCCAACGCTACCAACAACAACTGATCGAATTGAACCATTCGCTGCTCATAAAACGACCAGAATACGAAAGAAGACAGCACAAGGTAATCTTTCTTTACGATAACGCTCCATCACATAAGGCAAAAGCAGTTTGCAACACATTGGAGGCACTCAAGTGGGAAGTGCTACCCCATGCCGCTTACTCCCCAGACTTGGCCCTTTCAGATTACCACTTGTTCGCATCAATGGGTCACGCACTTGCCGAGCAGCACTTTTGTTCATATGAAAATGTGAAAGAATGGCTAGATGAATGGTTTGCGGGGAAAGGGGAAGAGTTCTACTGGCGAGGTATTCACAAATTGCCTGAAAGATGGGAAAAATGTATAACTTAATGTATAACTAATGAAGCATACTTTGAATAAATAAACTTTTACTGTTCTTTTTAGTTTAATGTGTTTTATTTTAAAAAAAAATCCGCGTTTCATACTTGTAGACCTGGTAATATTATTTTTAAGCTTCGGACGTGATATCTCAATTTGATCAACTAATGGTCCAGATCCGTCCACCAGAATGGATAGTTTACTGAAGAATTTGTGTTTCACAAATATTTGGCAACAGAGAAATATTTCGAAAAAAAAAATCATTTAACACAAGTTGCTTTACAATTAATAACTAACAACATTTATTTGAGAAATTTTTCATACGACTTCATTAATATTTCTATTTTGACATATACATATGTAGGTACGTTTCCAAAATTATAAATGATTCAAAATACGTATCATGAAATTGTTACTTGGTTAAAAATTTGGCGCACAACAAAGGCTATTTCCGTCTAACGCAGCCCATCTAAATGACTACACTACATATTAAAAATTGATGTGAAGTGTGAATTTTCACACATTTCAGGGTTTTGCAGGTATTTAGTAAGTGAATGATGATTATTTTGGATGCGAAAACAAATTTTATATTAAAATATTTTTTTGTTAATTTTAATTCGAACTAATACCATTATTTAGGTTTCTAAATATGTGCAGTATTTTTTTTTTTTTATATAGCAAGGTTCATTAAGAATTTTAAAAATTGCGCCTATGGCTACCATTGGTTGTTATAAGTTCCGCCCCTCTGATTCCGTGTACATTGAAACAGAATTAAATTATAATTTAAACAATTTCCACTGGCTATTAAATTTACGCTTTTAAAAATTAAATGCAACATTTGCCAAAATATAATTAGAATTTTGAAAAAATAATTTAAACAATATAAAAATTAAAAAAAAAAAAAAACAAAAAATAATATAGTCTCTTCTCACAGGGTTCGATCCCTTTCGGATTGGGTTACTTGGGTGAAAAATCAGCGTCAAATACCACTAGACCAGCATACACGTTCCAGTGTGGCGTGTTACAAAGCTATAACTTGTGTACATTATTAGCCAAAAATCACAAAAAATGCGTTTTTTTTTCAAAAACCTAATCTGATCAAAAATTCCTGTTGAACTATTCCGGTTCACACCAATGTACATTACTTAGAATTTTTTCAGATTTTTAGTTTAAACCGTCTGGGCTACAGGATGTGGGACAAAAATTTTTTGGCACAATTTTGGCAAAAATCGCTTCAAAATAATTTATTTTGCAAAAATAAAAATTTGATCGTTAATCCACGTAACAAGGGCTTTCATTTGATACCCTACTAAGAATTATAAAAAAATATTTTTTTTTTCGATGAGCACATATTTGTTTATATTTTTAGGGGGATATGTTTTTTAGATGTTTTAGTATTTTTCCTATGTGCGGGTCAAAGAGTTGTATAAGCATGCCAAATTTCAACTCTCTAGGTTTAGCCGTTTGGCTACAATTTTTACCGAACAGACAGACAGACGGACAGACAGACAGACAGACAGACAGACAGACAGACAGACAGACAGACAGACAGACAGACAGACAGACAGACAGACAGACAGACAGACAGACAGACAGACGACAAAATGACGGTATAAGGGTTTTTTGGTCATACCTACAAAACCCTAAAAACAAAAAATTAAACAATAAATAAATAAATAAAATCAATAAAAATACGCATACTTTATATAGAAATCTTGCACAGACTATCATGAAAGAATCATCATTGGTGCGACAACCCGAAATGTGCCTAGGTCTCCTAACTAGGTTTCATTACCAAATTTTCAATATGTGTACATTAAGGAGTAATATGGACAGTATTACGTCCATTTTTTAACGTACACAGAAATTGCCATCAAATAATTCAATTTTTTACGCAAATCGGTGAAAATATATTTTTGACGAGGGAACAAAATGAAATACCCGTCGACAAGTGGAAATACCTCACAAAAGATTGGGATCAACTAATCGAAGATTTATAATTGGAAACATGTAAATATCAGACGCTTCAGCATGGATTTTTAGATAGAACTCGAAAGAAAATCAATCCTTATGCAACCTTTATATAAGCCATTCCTTTAGAAGTGTTATAAGCAGAAATTAATTCCCTGTGTAAAACGCCACGTGTTTTGTTCATGGATGATAACATGTTCGAGTCAAAAGCAATTTATAAAATTGTTCTTATACGTGATATTACAACTCATTTGTTATTATGAGTGGTGTGGTAGGTACAGTGCTGCCAACTGCGGCCACCAAACGAACTATTTACAACTATTACAATCTAATACCATATAATTCCGCCTGTATTACAATAACGAATAACGACTAATCAAATACTAAATTTATACTTAATCGAACTGTGGTTTTGCCATTTCATTTGATTTTTGCGTTAAAAACACACTTTAGTATCCATTAGAGTCACCATATAAAGTGGAAAGGTTCTTGTTGATTTCCAGCGTTATATTATCGGCGACAAAATATAATTCTTACAGTTTTAGCACTGGACTCATTTTTAGGGTTTTGTAGGTATGATCAAAAAACCCTTATACCGTCATTTGGTCGTCTGTCTGTCTGTCTGTCTGTCTGTCTGTCTGTCTGTCTGTTCGGTAAAAATTGTAGCCAAACGGCTAAACCTAGAGAGTTGAAATTTGGCATGCTTGTACAACCGCACATAGGAAATATACTAAAACATCTAAAAAACATATCCCCCTAAAAATATAAACAAATATGTGCTCATCGAAAAAAAAAATATTTTTTTTAAATTCTGAGTAGGGTATCAAATGAAAGCCCTTAGTACGTGGATTAACGATCAAAATTAAATTTTTGCAAAATCAATTATTTTGAGGCGATTTTTGCCAAAATTGTGCAAAAAAAATTTTGTCCCACACCCTGTAGCCCAGATGGTTTAAACTAAAAATGTGAAAAAATTCTAAGTAATGCATATTGGTGTGAACCGGAATAGTAAAACAGGAATTTTTGATCAGATTATGTTTTCGGAAAATAACGCATTTTTTGTGTTTTTTTCGTTGACGATGCATACATGTTATACTCTTATAACACACTAAGTTGATAAGCGTTTGGTGGTCTAGTGGCTCAGTTGCTCGACAACCACACAGGATCGTTATTCACTACACAGGTTCGTTCCTGGCTTGTGGAGTCAATTTTATTTTTTGTTTTTTTTTTCATGTTTAAATTAATTTGTTAAAATTCTAGTTATATTTTAGCACATTTTGAATATAATTTTCAAGAGCGTAAATTTAATAACCAATTGGAATTATATTTTCATTCTGTGTCATTTATACGAAGCCAGAGGGGCGGAGCGTATGATTTAAGACAACCTATGAAAGTCATAGGCCCAATTTTCAAAATCTTAATGAACATGTTATATAAAAAAAATACTGCACTTATTTAGAAACCTAAATAATGATATTAGGTATTCGAATTAAAATTAACAAAAAAATATTTTAACATAAAATTTGTTTTTAAAGCTCTGAGATTAACAGACGATAAATTATTTTAAAAAGATCGTTCATTTTGCCGTGGTTACTACAAAGTAAAATTTGTCCTACACACTCAGCATACCGCCTTCACTTATTATATACCTGCGAAACCCTGAAATGTGTGAATATTCACACTTCACATCAATTTTTATATTTAAGTAGGCATACACAAGAAACCTTTATAGTATAAGGGTTTTTTAATCTTTTTATATCTGTCGTACAATTTTGAGGAACCAAAAATTTTGTGGCATACTAGATATATGCAAATGAAATATGACGTGCTGATGCACTTTGCAATCCAAAACGAAACTGCGGGTCATTTCGCAGTCTAAAAAGGAACTGCGGGTGTATTTCTCAGTCCAAAAACAAACTGCGGGTGAATTTCGGAGTCCAAAAGGAAACTGCGGGTACATTTCGCAGTCCAAAAGAATGCTGAGGATTCAAGCATCACATACAATATTTTTCCGGATTAATGAAAAATCTAATAATTTAATAAAATTTTGACAATTGCATTGTTCATAATTCATAGAAGGACAATTGTAGTTTTGATAGATGGCTTTGATCAATCTGCTAATATCAATATGTTTGTAATATATATGTTAGCTTAACCCCTTCAGTAATCATTAAAAAATTTGAACATGGAAAAAAAAACATTTTTTTATGAATGAATTTTATTTACTGAACATATATATCCTTCATAAAAGCCATTTCAGGCCCAAAATGGGATTGAAAGTTGATATTATGGTGTATAGTGTGGGTGGAGAAATAAAAGAAATTCATAAAACATATTCATTTTCTCTCGTACCTCGTTTGAATCATCGTAGCTGTCTTTTGTCTCGCTTCCACAAACCATGAATCGTATTTATTTTCGCCCGAGTACATACGGGAGTAATCTTTTCTGCAGGTAAAGCTTGCCCGAGTAATCTCGGGTGTGGGAATTTTCGCACATAATAGCCGCCCGAGTATACTCGGGCGTAGTCCTTAAGGGGTTAAGGGCTGAAATTTTTATTACATCCCGTTTTCATTAGCAACCATTTTTTTGTATCAAAAAACATATATATATATTTTAATAATATACATATAATATATAACATACAATATATATTATATATATATAATATATAACTTAATGTAGGGCATTTAATGAAAGCTCTTAGATTAACGAACGAAAAATGAATTCCAAAAACCATTTTGATTTTGATTCGATTACAATGAAAAATTTAATTATTCTTTATTAGTATCCAGTTTTGGTCCTTTTCACTTATTTAATGTCCACAAAACCATGAAATGTGCGAAAATTCACACTTAACAACAAGGTTAAGTCAAACCTTGAGCGGGATGCATCTTATCGAATTGAACATTTTGGGGATTTAATTCAGCATAAGCAATTGACTTGGTAAACCAACTCAAGTACAAGGTGTCTCAAAAGAAATTATATATTTATTTAGCTTACTGCGTGAACGCAACGTATCCGAGGGGCGCGGGGGTTATGTCAATCGGTAGCCTGGCTCTTGGGAATTCAATCGCTACGGAGCGTTTCTCGGGAGCAGACCGCGCGTTATGCGTGCGAGAGTTTTACAAAAACGGTGATTCGGCGACTGTAGCGCGTAGAAAATTCTGCAGTATTCGAGGTTTTCGCCACTTAAATGATGCGCCAAGCATTCCTCTCATTCGACATTGGGTTAAAAAGTTTGAAGAGACTGGTACAACGCTGGATAAATCAAAATCCGGGCGACCTAGTTCATCAAGAACGGTAGAAAACGTGGAGAATGTTAATCAGTCTGTTCGTGACGACCCGAACCTTTCAATTCGGAAGCGCGCAAGTGCTTTAAATGTGAATAGATCATCATTACATCGCATTATGCACAAAGACCTAAAGCTGCACCCCTACAAAATTCAATTGGTGCAAGAATTAAAGCCCCAAGATGCCAGTCAGAGGCTTAATTTCTTAAATCAGGTGATTGAGCGATTTTCAACGTTTACCAACATTTTGTTTTCGGATGAAGCTCATTTTCATCTTAATGGCCACGTAAATAAGCAGAACTGCCGCTACTGGAGTGCAATGAATCCGAAACGCAAACATCAGAACCCCTACATTCGCCTAAAGTGACCGTATGGGCTGCGATGTCGGCGCGAGGAATTATCGGCCCTTACTTTTTTGAAGACGAAAGGGGGCGTCCAGTTACAGTGAATTCAGAGCGTTATGTGGAGATGTTAGACAACTTCTTGGTACCTGAACTGCAAAACTTTCCTGGCTATAACCAAAGGACATGGTTCCAACAGGACGGAGCAACTTCACACACGTCCAATATGTCTCTGCCACGTGTTCGTGAAATTTCCTCAGGCAAATTGATCTCCCGGAGAGGTGACATAAATTGGCCTCCACGCAGTCCAGATTTAACCCCTATGGACTTTTTCCTATGGGGTTATCTTAAATCTAAAGTTTACGCCAATAAACCGACTTCACTGGCGCATTTGAAAGAAAATATCCGTCACGAAATGGCAGCCATCCCTGAGTCCACCTGCCGAGACGTCATAAGTAATTTTACTGTTCGATTAAATGAGTGCCGAGAACGCGAGGGTCTACATTTAGACGATATTATTTTTAAGAAATAAATCCCCAAAAAGTGTATTTTAATAATTAATAAACATTTTTTCTATATACGGCTTACTTTTTTTTAATCGATCCACTAAATATAAAATTTCTTTTGAGACACCTTGTATAACAAAAGGTTTATTTATTTACCTGGTGTGGCCTTGAGTTTGGTGGTGGTGCTCCCATGCCATGGTGGTACATCATGTCATGTTTGAGTTGAGGGAGTCCCCCAGGTCCCCCTGAAGGTTGGTGTTTTCCAATATCCACCGCTGCGAGCGCTTCTGCTCTGGAGAGGAGTCCATCATTGAGACCAGAAAACAAGTCTCCCTGCAAATAAAAAATAATTAATATAAAAAAGTATTAATAATTAATAATATTGATAATATTTTAGGTAAGAGTTAGTGACTTTATATTAAAAATATTTACAAAATTTTAGTTTTAGTGACTACTTTTTTTTAACTATTACCAAAAATGCCAAATCTGAAGTCTCTATCTCTTACCGTTTGGTCGTTAGTATACCGCTGAGTTGGACTTAGGAAACTTGACTCGGCTTTCACAACGAAACCCTAAAAACAGCACAGTATTAACAAAAAAATCTAACTTCGCACCACAATTGTAAATATATGAAAATCTAAAACTACTGGATGAAAAAAACAAATCAATGGTCCACTACATGGCAAAAAGGTATCAAGACCGGGAAAATGATGAAAAAGATTACCAAGGCCTACTAAATTATGGACAAAACTCAAAATATATTTTCGTATCACAATTTGTAGATGCTCACAAAATTGCATACTTCATAACTACTATGACCTACTAGGTAATATAATAGTTATCAAGGCCTATTAGATGATTAAAAAATGATCAAAACCTATTAGATTATGTAAAAGGTAACCATACTCTCCTAGATAATGCAAGAAGTTAAAAATCAATCTTCGTATTTATATAACACAAAAATTAAAATTGTATAGTCCATCCCAAACTTTTAAATTATTACGTGCTCACTTTTAAACAAATTATTGGGACATTTGTTAACAAAGTGGACCCATAGACTCGTATAAGTTACTAGATTTCAAAATCTAGTTCCGCTTTATCCAAAGAAATAGACTCTAAGCTCAGTTTCAAAAGCCGCTATTTAACCAGACCGATTTTGAGGTATTGGTATCGTTGAATTCATTATTGAAAAGGCAATTGATTTAACTATAGTTTGGGCTGAACCCCCCCCTCTTTTGTCAATTTTCCAGTTGTAAAACCCGCTAAATGTTTAATTGCCTGAAAAACCCGCTATATCAATTGTGAAAAACATGGCTAGCTATTGACTGCATATTATAGAAATGCAAACCTCGCTAGTTTTTCTATTTTTCACATTTGACATTCCCTTTTCATAATGTAAATTTCATTGAAATGACCAACTATCGAGTTGCAAACCCCGATAATACGTTATTACGCTTGCAAAACCCGCTATGTGCTATATTATTATTTAAATTATCTTATTTGTAGAGGTCATTAGGATTATGGCATTGTGATCTAACTGGCATTTTTGTATGATTTTTTTCTTTCTTATCGAAACAAAAATTATTTTATCTAATCAAAATCCTTTTTATACATTTTTGGTTAATTCCCAAAAATTTGTTAAAATGCTTTTAGCGAGTTTTGTAAATGGACTATTTTTATGTAAAATTAGATATTTTAGAACTAAAGTGGCTTACAGTATTTTACCAAAATTTATCAACGTCTGGTAGTTAATGAAAACAGTAACCAATAATGAATAAATTAATACAATAATAAGACCAACTAGATGATGAATAGTATATTCTGTAACAAGGTTGGAATGAGAAAATTCGATGCGAGTGGAACATTCCGAGCGCGAGCCGCAGGCGAGCGTGAGGAACCACGAGCATCGAATTTTCTCTTCCAACCGAGTCACAGACCCTACTTTCTCCACGACCACCAAAAAATAAAATAAATATAACAAATAATTATTTTGACAAACATTTTATCTTAACAAATAATTTATATTACATAACAAATTAATCAATTAATTAAACTTATTTATTTATTTATTATTTGTTTAATTTTAATTTAATTTGCCGCACATCGGTCACTATTTTAGGTTAGGAAGTTATGTTGTATTTATTTAATGTAAACGTTGCATATTTCTTAATGTAACTCTACAAAAACAAAAGACAACAAACATGGAATAGTTATTCCATAACAAGTGATGGAATGAAATACACGCAAAATGCATAAGAAGATCAGTGCTTTAGAATAACATTCCAACTCTTGTGTTAGAATATTAACATTCTGTAGTCAAAATTGGTTGTAGAATTGGTAAATTCTATAGTGGTCGTGGAGAAAATAGTTACTAATGCCTATGTGGTAATAAAAAATATATACAAGCTTACTAGCTAATAAAACAAATAATCTACTAGACAATGAAGAAATTAATCAAGACCAACTATAAAATGGAAATAGTTACCAAGGTCTATAGGATGACGACAGTAGTAACCAAGACCTTTTAGATAACGAAACAAGTAACCAAGATCTAATAATTGGCGAAACTAAATAACCAAAGCCAAAAATATGATGAAAAGGGATACCAACAATTATAAACAAAGTAACCAATACGTTCTAGATGAAACAAGTAAAGAATACCTACTAAATGCCGCAAACAGTTACCTATTATATTCTGAAATAACCAAGGCATAGATGATGTAAAACAGAAACCAGGCGTACTAGATGATGCAGGAAGGATTTTCTTTATTATTAGCGTTTCCTCCCCCTCCCGATGTTATAAAATGTGTGATTAAGGTATGAACGTTTAAGAATTAATACGAGAGGAAATATTGAAATGAGGGAAAGCTGTGAAAATATTTGTTAAAGAATGTCGGGCGGCGGTGAATGGAATGAAAATCTGTTGAAAATTCCTAGTAACCATGTGGCTTGGTCGGTGTGTAAACAGAAAGTAGTATTGATAAATAATGCAGGTTGTTTGCCTCGCTGTGACCTACCCTCATATCTAAACTTTCTTCCAGGCTCTTTCAAAATTTATATGTGGAAATTATGATAAAATGTACCGTACATTATTTATGATTTTTCAAGCAGCTTTTGCAACGATTATTAATGCTCTGTTCTCTAATTCTATAAGAACTGATTCAACACAACACACATACATCGTGTTGGCGAACACAACGCACCAACACCAACACCAACACACCTATAGCCACTGTGCGCACAACTGTTTAACGCCGGATTTACAGAATTATACTAATAGCAGATTATTTAACGATTTGCAAATTTATTTTTGGCTTTCATTAATGGGAAATGTTATTGCATATCGAAAAAACATATATAACAGATTATTATCATTAAAAAAATAAATATCGACAATTGACCAAATACAAAACGAACCAATAAAAAAACAGAGCCAAAATAAATATTGAACGACAATGGACTGGACAACAACTGGTTAAATGAAAAACTTTTCACTATTTTTTTAATTATTATTATTTCGTACATCATAATGCCTAGTAAGGTTAACCGATAAACAAATTGGCTTATTAACGATTAATAATTTTTGCTTTATAGTCCACCGATATATGGAATTTGTCGGCTAACGATACATTTGTAGTACCTCTGATTGTGTTGTTTGTTTTGTTTAAAAATTTCAACAAACTTGAACAAAATTAAAAATCAGCTGTGGCCACCACAGGACCGACCGCCATCACAAAGTACTTGTATAAAATACATTCTAGCAGCAGAGTAGAAATAACTTGGCCTAATATTTTCTAACAGAGATAGTATTTATCATAACCATGGAAACGTTACATATAATTATGAAAAAATAGATAATTAGAAAAAATTTCGAAAAATTTTTCAAAATCTTTCGTATCAGTAAATGTCTCAAATAAAAGTTCGTTAACTCGTGCTATTGATGTCAAAAGCTTAAATATGAAGTTTCATAAAAATTCTTTTAGCCGAATTTGCTCTGCACGTGTACAAAGATAGACGGACGGACCGACAAACAGACTGACAGACAGACCGACAGACTGACGGACAGACAGACCGACAGACATCATGCTAAAAATAGTCAAAACGTTATGTAGGGACCTCAATTCGTAGAGATCCATCGAAATCTCGAAATGTCAAAATCGGTATGATCACAATACCTCCCTTATATATTTTGGCGGTCGGTAAAAAGTAATGATTAGATGGAAATATATATATATATAGAAAACATTTTGGAAAACTGGGGTTGAATTTAAAAAATTTCTTATGGGCGGCCCACTATTTTATTTTATATGATCAAGATGTGATAACCAAAAAAGAAATTACTTTTTAGTGCATTTCTAAATGAAATTGTGTATTTTTTTTTATAGTTTTCTAAAATTTCTGGTGCATAGCAACGATGGCTCTAAAGTAATGTAATGATTACATTTTACTATAGCCGAGATCGCCGGCCCTATTTGCTTTCTGAAACACGCCCCATATTTCTAAATATTAATTCAGAAGTTCAGGTACTAATTTTAGGGAAGGCAGAGCCAATGGTTTTTCAGAAAAATAATTTTTGCCCGTACTTATGATTTAACGATTCCACACTTACAAAGTAAGTGAGCTAACCATAAGACAATGCGAAATAATACTACTTTCGGGTTCTACTATTTTTATTGTTTTGAAAATTGCAAAAGACGAAACGTTCGACCAAGAAACCATGAAAACAATGACAGATAGATGGTTCAGATCGATAAATGTTATTGATTTGCTCTGTTTAAAGGTAGTCCAATGATCGACAATGCTTGATGAAGAATTGGTTAGGCAAAATATCCTGAAACTTCGACTAAAAAATGTTTACGTTGACACAATAAGATCGTTGCGACAAATATTGACTGATTAACACTATTTTTCCCAAGATTCAACTGGAAACCAAACCGAAAAGACAATCTAAAGCATCAGTATGCAATTTAAAACAAGTAAAAGACACAGGACACTGAATAGAAGAGGGTCAAGATGTTATACCAAAATGTTTTCAACGAGGCAGCTGATACACATATTAATTTTTTAAATTTTCTTTGAAAAATCGAGTTAAAGAGTTTGGAAATTAGGGTGCCGATATTAGAACCAAAATATTGTAGTTGTTTTTGTGGGCAGTATGTCTCCTATTTTGAAGTGTTAGTTATCGACTTGTCCTGAGACGGCCGGATATGTTCTATTATTTGTGTGGAAGGTAGCAAGGCAGTGCACGCAGGTCTCCGAAGCACAAAGAAACAAAACAATTGATTTCAGATTATTATAAGTTAGGAACTTCTATCATCCACGTCTGCACGTTTTAACAAATAGGACAAAAAAACACCAACTTTAAAATTTGATCAATTTGCGACTGAATTATTAACTAGCGAGATCGAGCGATTACAGACCGGATATTACAGATATACTTTCAAATTAAACTTTTTCACAAAAGGAAAATAAAAAACTTACATAGTACGGAAAATGGAAAATGGACGAACATGTACTCATTATAGTACATGTTACAATAGATACGATAATCCATCTTGATTATCAGTAATCGAGTTTGGTCACTGATGAACAAAGGCCTCCCAATTACTTTTCCAAACCTTTCTGTCTTGAACTAAAAATAACAAATTTCCGGCAATTCTCTTAATATTTCATGTTGGAGTAAAGATGGACTACTTGTATTCGTAAAATCAACTCCAATAACATGGCTACCCATGCATTCAAATATTGCTCTTACTGTCATAAGAAGAACTGTGAACTCTAAACGGAAGTGGGATAAGATCACTATTACAGAACAGTTACCTGTCAAACACGATCTTAAAATCTGAGTATTTAAATTTGATATCATGATTATGAGGATTTTTTTCAACAAGTATTAGATAGAAGAAATTACGAAATTGTCCAAATTATCTTTTCGGGAAGAATAAAAAATATTCAAAATTTTCTATTGAATGATTGTTAAATTGCAATAATTAAACATATATGCAATAGTAACACTTCACTCAATAAGTCTCCGGTCTGACATATACATGGCAACACTATTGACAGACCCATTTCTGGATAGTACCAACCTTCAAACGATACGTGTGAAAATTTCATGACATTCTGACAATTAGTTTAGAGGTTACAGTGGTTTTATTGACTCCAGTTTTGTAATTTTCAAAAGAATGGATAAAAAAGAATCTCTTGTGTTGATTAAACATTGTTTTTTGATGGAAAAAAATATTATTGAAGCCAAACAGTGGCTTTGCCGACTGGCGTAGCGTAGTGGTAACACATCTGCTCTTCGTTGCGAAGGTCTCGGGTTCGAATCCCGTTCAGGCATGGAAATTTTCTCAAATAAAAAATTGTCCTGGCTAATTGCCAGAGCAGCAAACACCAAAAATAAAAAAATTAAAAAAAAAAACAGTGGCTTGATAAGCATTATAGAGACTCTGCACCAGGCAAATCAATTGGTATGCTGAATTTAAATTAATTAATTAATTTTAATTTTAGGAGCTTTGGAATGAATGTATCACTCTTGAAGGAGGGTATGTTGATGAATAAAGTCGAATTTAAAAAAAAAAAAGAAGTTTCTTAGTTAGACCGGAGACTTATTGAGCGACGTGGTACTTTATTAAAGCAATCGAAATGTGAATAGGACCAAGCATTCAAATTCTATTTAGTGACGGTGCCTCACCCGTGAGTCACAGTAAGCCCTAGTTTGAAAAAAAAGGATAATACATATACTAAAATTTTTATATTTTATAATTTCTTCATGTTTTCATTCTTTTCACTCACGGGCCTTCGGGAAAAAAAATAATTACAAATATAATTTTTTCAAATTGTTTTTTACCGACCGTCAACATATATGAGGGAGGTATTGTGATCATACCGATTTTGACATTTCGAGATTTCGATGGATCTCCACGAATTGAGGTCCCTACATAACGTTTTGACTATTTTTAGCATGTTGTCTGTCGGTCTGTCTGTCTGTCTGTCTGTCTGTCTGTCTGTCTGTCTGTTTGTCTGTCCGTCCGTCTGTCTGTCTATCTGTCCGTCTGTGTACACGTGCAGAGCAAATTAGGCTAAAAGGATTTTTATGAAACTGCATATTTAAGCTTTTGACATCAATGACACGAGTTGATTAACTTTTGGTAAAAATTGGTTGACTAGAAATGGGAGTTTACTCGTGTCGATTTTAAGATTTTTGCGAATATTTAGCAACAGAAAAATATTTCGAAAATATTTATTGAACAAAAATATAGGGCTTCGAACCGTAATTTTTTTCGTTTCGGTTTTCGTTCCGGTTCAATTAAAAAAATATATATCGGTTCGGTTCCGGTTTTCGTTCCGGCAAAAATCACGGTTTTTTTCGGTTTTCGGTTTTCGGTTCAGTTTCGAGTGATAAATTTTTAAATGCTTTTATATATATTAGAAATTTATTTTCTACTATAATTTAGAAGAACATTTTATTCCTTATTCTGTGATAATATTACCAAGGTCGCTGCCAGGAGGGAGTTCTGGGCGTTCAACCCCCCACCCCCGAAATAATAGAAGCGCATTTTTTAAATTATCAGTTAAAAAATTACGAATTACGATTTTTTTCTGCTCAACAGTTTAAAAAATAATCTTAAATAAAATGTATTTTATATTCACTCACATAAACGTTATCTGAACCGAAATAAACCGATATTTTTTTTCGGTTCAGTTCCGGTTTTCGTTCCGACAAAAATAACGGTTTTTTTCGGTTTTCGGTTCAGTTCCGGTTCGAAGCCCTGTATAAAATGTAATAACTATATAAAATGTAAATAAAATGTAATAATAAATGTAATAACTAAAAACTTTTATTTGAGACGTTTTATGATAAAACGAAAAATTTCGAAAAATTTTTGTAAAATTTTTAAAATTTTTTCTTTCTTATATGTAACGTTTCCATGGTCATGATAAATAATATCTCTATAAGAAAATATTGGGCCAAGTTATTTCTACTTTGCTGCTAGAATGTTTTTTATACATTACTTTATGATGGCGGTCGGTCGGCGATGGTGGCCACAGCTGATTTTTTTTTTATCCTAGGTTGCACCTATGACCCCTGATTTAGTTCTACCTCTGTTCCTCGAATCTCGGAGTGTTCATTCGAGAATTTTTCATAATCCATAACATCCAACAAATATTTGTTAATATAAATTACCCTATTCGAGCAACTTTTACTTTCCAAATTCCTAGCCATAAAGTATGTTCTTGTAAATGAAGAGTTACAATATCCTTGACAAGTGATAATCTGAGTAATTTAATCAAAAACACAGAGCGAGACGGAGAGCGAGTTTGTTGATTGTGCAGGAGAGAGAAGGTAGTTATGAGTTATGAAGTGAACGGCAAAGAGCACCATTTGTCTTCTCGGGGAGTTACAAATTATCGCGGGAACCGACGGTGCAGCTTCGGACCAATTGAATTAACACCGCGGTTACTCATAACACAAATGTTTAATTGCAAGGGTTGCTTGATTAAGTGCGTAAATCAAAACACAACTATTTCTCACACGCTATATTAAGCAAACTTTTACCAAAATTGTATAAATGGCATAAAGATCTAACGAGTATGGATATAGGAGAGGACTGCTCAATCTATTTGTATTTGCTCTCTCTCTTTTAGATAGCGTTAACCTGATTCACGGTAAGTTCATCGAAAATCAATTCATAGAAAAACAATTCATCGAAAATCAATTCATCGAATATCAATTCATCGAAAATCAATTAATCGAAAATCAATTCATCAAAAATCAATTCATCGAAAATCAATTCAACGAATGATAAATTCATCGAATCGTCAATTCATCGAAAAAAAATATTTTGTAAATATTTGAGAGGAATGCCGAGGGGATCGGAAAGCTAAAAAAGCAGTGGTCAATAAAAGTTGACAGACTACACTTATTAAATAACTATCATACTTGGTCTATTAATAATTTTTAAATTTTCCATTCAGAAATGATTTGTTCAATGTACGGTGATTCTAAACAGGTAGCATTGTTATGTTAGTGTGAGTTTGTTTTGTCATTAAACTAGATGATGGGTAGCTCGCTTCGCTCGGCTTCTTCTAACCAAACCCTTACTAACCTAACCTAACCTAAGATAGTGTTTTGTCATTAAACTAGAAGATGGGTAGCTAGCTTCGCTCGGCTTCTTCTAACCAAACCCTTACTAACGTAACCTAAGATAGTGTTTTGTCATTAAACTAGAAGATGGGTAGCGCGCTTCGCTCGGCTTCTTCTAACCAAACCCTTACTAACCTACAGTACCTAGACAAAATATTATAACCACTTATGATGTTTTAAAAAATCATTGTTTTACACAAAATCAACAAAATAGTAATACACCAGTTTTATTTTTATTTTGTATTTTATTATTTCAAATTATTTAAGTACATTTATAAAAGTTTTTTTAATATTTTGTCTTGCCCCCCTTTGCTTTTATTATTGCCGCAATTCTTGGAGGCATACTCTCAATAGATGCCCTAATACAATTTTCAATTTCTGGGGAGCCATGCCATACTTTTTTAATATTATCTATTAACTTGTTTATTAGTATTATTTAAATCATAAACAAGTCTTTTCAGGAGGTTCCAAACATTTTCGATTTGATTGACATCCGGCGAGTTACCTGTCCAGGACAAAATCGGTACTTTTTGTTCTTGCAAATCAGTCTCAGAATAAAAATACAGAGTTGAAGATGTTTAAAATAGCTTATTTTTAATAAATACACGATATGTTAAAGAAATAAATAAAGTAGCATATGATTATATGTCGGCATTTTTAAAAAACAGTTGTTTTTGTAAGTGGTTATAATATTTTGTCTAGGTACTGTAACCTAAGATAGTGTTTTGACATTAAACTAGAAGATGGGTAGCTCGCTTCGCTCGGCTTCTTCTAACAAAACCCTTACTAACCTAACCTAAAATAGTGCTTTGTCCTTAAACTAGAAGATGGGTAACTCGCTCCGCTCGGTTTTAGACTTTTACTAACTAAACCTAACCTAATTTACCTTGTTTTTAGATGCATAGTACTTTATTTTCCCCCATATTAGCCCAAGTAAAATACGTATCATTGTGTATGAATTTATAAAATTATTTGCGTGCAATTGCCCATAACCTGTCTTATTAAACCTTAAAAACAAAAAATTTATTTGTTTTATTATATAAGTTTTCTTATTATGTTTCTTTATTTATATTCAAACACTATGTCACCTTATTTACCGTTTTTTAAACCATATAAAAAAATTTATGCAATTATTTCTTAGTCTGTCTACTTTTATTGACCACTGCTTTTTTGACTTTCCGATCCCCTCGGCATTCCTCTCAAATATTTACAAAATATTTTTTTTCGATGAATTGACGATTCGATGAATTGATCATTCGATGAATTGATTTTCGATGAATTGATTTTCGATGAATTGATTTTCGATTAATTGATTTTCGATTAATTGATTTTCGATTAATTGATTTTCGATGAACTCGTCGGTTACCCGTTAACCTGATCTACTACTACATCTGGAAAATATGAATTTGATATACAGTTCTTAATGATTGCAAAGAGTTTAAATTTCCCGGTTATTAGATTAATTTTAAACATTGTTACTTACCAGGAGCTGTACTTGAGGACACTTACAAAGGCAAATAAATGAGAAATAATTCCGAATTCTTTGTTCATTATGTATTTCCGAAATATGATTCAATAATAAATGTATTGTTTAGATCTGTCAAAGCCATCACGAATCTACCAATCACATTGCACACATTTGCTATTTATGTGGCTATTTTTTTTTGCTTCTCAATGAAATATACACAAAATTGGTAATAAAAAAGCTTTTTCCGGTAATAAATGCTGAGCTGTATCTATCAGTATCACTAATTTTGCTAAAGATGTCAAAATATAGTCGTTTTTAGTAAAAAAAAAAAAAAAATGAAAACAAACTGAACATTTATTTTTAATAACAAATTCGGTAAATTAATTTTATGAATCAATTACAGTTCATATTCTCACAAAGAGTAGCGAATCTTGAGAAACAAAATAGATGAAAACAGAATACAAGCAGCGAAAATTTCTGAGGGCCGTGAAAGGATGTAGTAAACTTGATCAATAGGTATAAAGCTGCATTCAGAGCTCTTAAATCAATAGCTTATGCAATGTAGCTTATGGACTATTCACTGTCACCAGAAAGTTTGTGATATGATAAGACGTGAAACCGTTCAGACCTCCGAATTTAATACGCTGTTTGTTGTGGATTGTGCATAATTTTCTAAACTTATAGCTAGTGAGATGTTTTAATGAGACAGACATATAAACACATTGGCAATCGCATTCTATCAGTGACACAGTAGTTATCGATGCCTTTACATAACCTAACATAATGGCATCATTAACAAATCTTGCTCAAAATTACAAAGACGGGCAGTAAATATGATCAATTTAGGTAATTAGGTAGTTAAAATCTAAGACAACAGAATTATATGTAAGTATTATAAGAACGATAATACATATACAGTCTGTTCCAAATGGTTAAGCGGAACTAGATTTTGCAATCTAGTTACTTTCATCGTTTAAATCGTGCCTTTCGGCCGTTTTGTTTAAGCTTTGTAAATCATACTTACAATAAACATTTTTTGGTTAAGGTTAATATCATTTTAAAATGTCATTTTCTTTATATTTTGATTTTTTGTGTCATTCTTAATACAAATTTCCCATTTATTTATTTTTTTGTCATTAAAATATCTAAAAAAAATATTTAATTTTGACATATGTCATTCGTTTCCATGGTTTCATTGTTAGAATTTTAAATTTTGACATCCGAACGTGAAAAATTAAATAACCCAAGCAAGGTCCCTTCTCGTGACAACCTAAAAGAACTAAATTCCCATTTAGTTCCGCTTAACCGTTTGGAACAGACTGTAAAATATTTAAGCTAAATAGTTGGTTTCAAAATTCACAGATGGAGGGCTATTCGTAACGTACTAATTTATAACAGATGTGAACGGTACATGGAACGTTAAAAAGAATGCATAGAAACATAAATTACAGCTAACAAAGCACAGTCTACAACCTCTTAATTTAAAGAGCTCTGAATGCGGCTTTACTTCCGAGTTACACACCAAAGTGTTGAGACACACCGGTTGAAAACACTAATATACATGATACCTGTGAGGTCTGATTGTGTGAGTGAGACCAAAAGATCCGAACCAAGATGAGAAAGCGAGAGAGAACAAAGGTCTTTATCATAATCATTGTCAAAATTTCCATTTTCCATTTACCATCATGGAAATATCTAAAAACCAATTAGATACCTTAACCTGCCCACTTAATAATAACTCCTTCATTTCCGGAAGTGCCTCATTGTAGCGGAAGGGCCCCCAATCCAGAGGTGGGAGGGGGGTGCAGAGAAGCGGTGGTGTGCAGAGAAGAGGGTAGGCAGAGAGAGCATAAAGAACCGCTCTAACAAGTAGGGGAGTCGACTATAAATATTATATGAGATGTAAGGAACTGGGCGGCGGGAAAGGGCGAGGGGGAGATCACCCCTTATGTTTTTGTAGGGCGCACACCTTGCTGCATATAACAACAATCGCGTTACAAGTGTATGATTCTCACTAACAACAATCACACGAGACACGAGAGGGAGAGAGGCACACGTGCCATACTGCCATACTACCATGTGCCATTTCGTACACTGGTTGCGGTTACATATCCATACATTACACCTACTGATTTCAAAACATTAATACACTTTTCGATAAACCAACAAGAATTTACTTTTCACTCACTTAGCAAAAATGGCAAAAGAATTGTGAATTATGTTTATTTTATAATAATAATAATAATATTTATTTTGTTCTAAAAATATTACATTTTTTACAATCGTCAATCGTTACTTTTAGGTACATGATATTTAGCTGGACAAACTGAGTGATCATAGAACCTCCTTCAAGTCACTGAAATCGTTTATAAGATACTCCTCAGTGCAGTAGAAGGCCTTGCATATTAAATATCTCTTGGTTATTGTTTTGAATTTTAAAATGTTGAGACTTTTGATGGCTGGAGGAAGCACATTGTAAAATTTAATTGCGAAGAAATTGGTACTATACCTGGACATTCTAAGTCTTGTAAAGTCTGGACGTATTCGTTTTTATTTCTAGTGTCGTGTCTATGGACTGAACTATGGACTAGGAATTTGGTTTGGTTTTCATGAACGTAGAGGATGCAGTGGTGAATATACAGGGAAGGTAATGTTAATAAACCCAACTCCACAAATGTTTTCTTGCAGTCGGACCGGTATTGGATGTTCCCCATAATCCTGACAGCTCTACGTTGTAGAGAAAACAGCCGTCCCACATGGCTGGAATGACCCCAGATTAGAATGGCATACGTCAATTGAGTTTGAATAGAGGCAAAGTAGTAGGTTCTTTGAACTGCCTGAGACGCACACCATTTTAAGTTTTTTAGGCAGTAAATAGACGAACAAAGTTTCTTGGCTATTTTGTTTGCATGCTGTTCCCAAGTCAGCTTGCTGTCTATTTCTAGACCTAGAAAGGATACCAAGACTGGATTGTTGGTGTCCTGTAGATTTCTAGTAGAGAAGACTATAAGTTGGGTTTTGTCCGTATTTAAGGTTAACTTATTTGCCAGAAACCAGTTGTGGTAGTAGGACATGGATAATTCTCTATTATCTATAAGTGACGTTAGGGATTTGTTGTTATCAAGGACCGTAGTATCATCTGCAAAGAGGATGGTGTTTAACTCAATGTTAACGAAGGGTAGATCATTGATGTACAGTAGGAATAGAACAGGGCCCAGAACTGACCCTTGTGGGACTCCGTGTTTTACATACAATGTCTGGGAGGTCTCGTTTCCTGCGTGTACAAATTGTTTCCTGTTTGAATCCAATTCAAATATAATGGTTCTCTAATCATAGAGGGGCAAAAATCAAAGTAGTGTAAAGCATATTCTGTTCATTTCAAGAAAAAAAAAATGAGCTGTGACCTCCACAGGACCGACCGCCATCACAAAGTACTTGTATAAAATACATTCTAGCAGCAGAGTAGAAATAACTTGGCCTAATATTTTCTAATAGAGATATTATTTATCATGACCATGGAAACGTTACATATTAGTATGAAAAAATCAGCTGTGGCCACCACAGGACCGACCGCCATCATAAAGTACTGGTATAAAATATATTCTAGCTGCAGAGTAGAAATAACGTTACATATAAGTAAGAAAAAATCAGCTGTGGCCACCACTGGACCGACCACCATCATAAAGTACTTGTATAAAGTACATTCTAGCAGCAGAGTAGAAATAACTTGGCCTAATATTTTCTAACAGAGATATTATTTATCATGACCATAGAAACGTTACATATAAGTATGAAAAAATTGAGACATTAAAATTTTAAAAAAATTTCCAAAATTTTTTCGAAATTTTTTGTTTTATCAAAAAAACGTCTCAAATAAAAGTTATTAGTTATTGCATTTAGAGCAACTTTTGTTCAATAAATTTTTTCAAAATATTTTTCTGTTGCTAAATATTCGCAAAAATCTTAAAATCGACACGAGTAAACTCCCATTTCTGGTTAACCGATTTTTACCAAAAGTTGATCAACTCGTGTCATTGATGTCAATAGCTTAAATATGCAGTTTCATAAAAATCCTTTTAGCCTAATTTGCTCTGCACGTGTACACAGACGGACAGACGGACAGACCGTCTGTCTGACAGACAGACCGACAGACATCATGCTAAAAATAGTCGAAACGTTATGTAGGGACCTCAATTCGTGGAGATTCATCGAAATCTCGAAATGTCAAAATCGGTATGATCACAATACCTCCCTTATATATGTTGACGGTCGGTAAAAATAGATTACTTTATTAGATACTAGAATGTTTCAAAAAAAATTCGTTTTATCAAAAAATGTCTCAAATAAAAGTTATTAGTTATTGCATTTATAGCAACTTTATCAAATACATTTTTTCGAAATATTTTTTTGTTGCAAAATATTCATAAATATCTTAAAATCGACACGAGTAAACTCCCATTTCTAGTCAACCGATTTTTACCAAAAGTTAAACTTATGCCATTGATGTCCAAAGCTTAAATATGTAGTTTGATAAAAATCCTTTTAGCTGAATTTGCTCTGCACGTGTACACAGACGGATAGACGGACGGACGGATGGACAGACGGACAGACGGACGGATGGACAGACAGACGGACGGACAGACGGATAGACAGACCGACAGACATCATGCTAAAAATAGTCAAAACGTTTTGTAGGGACCTCAATTCGTGGAGATCTATCGAAATCTCGAAATGTCAAAATCGGTATGATCACAATACCTCCGTTATATATATATATATATATATTGGCGGTCGGTAAAAAAGTGTTTTAGGGACTTCATGAAACACTAAAAAATGCACTTTTAGTGTACCATGAAGTCCCTCGCTTTTCGTGTTAATTATTTACACTTCTTTTTTGTTAAATTTAGTGTAAAGTTTACATTTACATATTGATTAAATTATACTATTAAAGTTATAATAAACAGTTTTAATTTTAACATTGCAAAAGTAATATTTCATAAAAATAACACTATTTGAATAAATGAAGATTTACACTGTGATTTGGTTAAAAATAGTAAGCTTTTTACTTTATTTAAATGAAAATTTTAACACTAAAATTTTAACCAAACTGAGAATGAACTATTACACTTATGAATTTTTTGCTGTTACAATTTTACGTATTACAAAATGAAACATGCAAGGCAACTCAGCCATAATTTTGAACTTGAACACTGTTTATAAATTTATAATAACAATAAAGTTTTTGAACAACTATGGATAAGAGGTCACTGATTGTTTAAAGTGGTAAGAATTAGGAGAGGCATATGACATACGACTGAATATGAATAAATTAACTCTATATATAATCATTAAAAAAGTTAAAACTTCATTTTCAGTAATGTATTTTATATGAAATATGAATTTTAAGTAAATAATTTCAGCGTTTTTTTGTGAGAAGCGCATCTTAAATCAAATGCAAGTGAGAGGTGTAAAGTATGGTATCGGATATTTTTACGAGTCATAACACGCTGAAAACTGCGTACATAAATATGAGAATAAAGCGATGTGTAGAAAGTGGAACTCCGGAGTACTCCGGTATAGTCCGGGTCTCATCGATCTGGGCAATCGATGCGGCTACGAACACATCAAATGCTACCAACACCGCGAAAACGTGAAAAAAAAAGTAAAAGTTCCAACAAAACAGATGACAAAACTGTTGACAATTCTACTCAATTATTAAAACGAGGAATCTTTAAATTTATTTTTAATGATATTATAATAGGACATTTTTTCTTTCAATACAAACTTGAAAAGAAATATAGAAATAGAGAGAATAATTTTATTTACGTCCAGGGGTGGATTGAGCGATCGAGGGAGCTCTCGGTGGGCTAAACGGCCCTGAACTTTTAGTATATACAAGGTGTCTCAAAAGAAATTTTATATTTAGTGGATCGATTAAAAAAAAAGTAAGCCGTATATAGAAAAAATGTTTATTAATTATTAAAATACACTTTTTGGGAATTTATTTCTTAAAAATAATATCGTCTAAATGTAGACACTCGCGTTCTCGGCACTCATTTAATCGAACAGTAAAATTACTTATGACGTCTCGGCAGGTGGACTCAGGAATGGCTCCCATTTCGTGACGGATATTTTCTTTCAAATGCGCCAGTGAAGTCGGTTTATTGGCGTAAACTTTAGATTTAAGATAACCCCATAGGAAAAAGTCCATAGGGGTTAAATCTGGACTGCGTGAAGGCCAATTTATGTCACCTCTCCGGGAGATCAATTTGCCTGAGAAAATTTCACGAACACTGGCATCTTGGGGCTTTAATTCTTGCACCAATTGAATTTTGTAGGGGTGCAGCTTTAGGTCTTTGTGCATAATGCGATGTAATGATGATCTATGCACATTTAAAGCACTTGCGCGCTTCCGAATTGAAAGGTTCGGGTCGTCACGAACAGACTGATTAACATTCTCCACGTTTTCTACCGTTCTTGATGACCTAGGTCGCCCGGATTTTGATTTATCCAGCGTTGTACCAGTCTCTTCAAACTTTTTAACCCAATGTCAAATGAGAGGAATGCTTGGCGCATCATTTAAGTGGCGAAAACCTCGAATACTGCAGAATTTTCTACGCGCTACAGTCGCCGAATCACCGTTTTTGTAAAACTCTCGCACGCATAACGCGCGGTCTGCTCCCGAGAAACGCTCCATAGCGACTGAATTCCCAAGAGCCAGGCTACCGATTGACATAACCCCCGCGCCCCTCGGATACGTTGCGTTCACGCAGTAAGCTAAATAAATATAAAATTTCTTTTGAGACACCTTGTATATAAATACCAACATTTGTCTGTCTGTCAGCCCGTATATGCGATTTTCACTCGATTCGATTTTTTTATGCGTTTTTTTTCCCTATCTGTAGCTACATCATGTATAGCTCCATCGCTGAAACAGCGCAATTCGTCATTTTTCGTCATAACTTCAATGACAAACTTAGAGGCGAAAAAATAACTAAATCGATTTCTTTTTACATGTGAATTATAGACTAATATTGCTCTTTACTCTTTTATTTTACCAAAACATACCTTTTGAAGTCATATTTAGTTTGTGTTCGATAGTCATTTTGAAGATTTACAAATTTTAAAAGTGTTTATTTAATATAGGGACATTTTTATTGGTATCTCTGAATAAAACGATGTTTACATTTGTCATTTAATAATACGTCTGTTATGTTTTGATACTGACTTGTGTTAAAATATCTAACTTATAGTAATTTCTAAAAACATTTTTTATTTAGTTTGTTGTTTATTTAGCAGTTTTGTGTTTAGTTACATATTTTCTTATAAATTTTCTTATTTGATTTTGTGTGTACGTGTTCCAAACTGTTCCAAACGGTTAGGCGGAACTAAATGGGAATTTCGTTCTTTTATGTTGTCACGAGAAGGGACCTTGCTTGGGTTATTTCATTTTTCACGTTGGAATGTCAAAATTGAAAATTCCAACAATGAAACCATGGAAACGAATGACATATGTCAAAATTAAATTATTTTTTTTATATATTTTAATGACAAAAAAATAAATAAATGAGAAATTTGTATTAAGAATGACACAAAAAATCTAAATATAAAGAAAATGACATTTTAAAATGATATTAACCTTAACCAAATAATGTTTATTGTAAGTATGATTTACAAAGCTTAAACAAAACGGCCGAAAAGCACTATTTAAACGATGAAAGTAACTAGATTGTAAAATTTAGTTCCGTCTAACCGTTCGGAACAGACTTTACTGCATAATTTTTAGGTTATATTCAACTTATTTTTATTTTATTTTCTTTGATGATATTTTTGGATCACATCAGTCCTTTGTCGGACTATTTTGCCTATTAGAATAGTTTATTTGTTTCTATTTTGCTCTTATTCTTATATTTTCATTTCATTTCGATACAAGTGACAGCGTACAAATATTACATTCGTTAAATAGATGAATGTAAACGTACTACACCTGATGTCACATTTTTTGTGACGTTTCAAGTGACGCAAAAACGTTATGTAGGGACCTCAATTCATGGAGATCCATCGAAATCTCGAAATGTCAAAATCGGTATGATCACAATACCTCCCTTATATATGTTGGCGGTCGGTAAAAATTCGATGAGGAATTGGAAAAATATATTGATAATAGTCCTGGTGCAGAGCATATTGTCATGCAAACAAAGTCTTTTATATTGTTATTTAATTTTCGAAAAATATAATTTATTTTCGTGAGTATATTCCATTATATATATATTGTTAGAAATATGCGTTAATACTTCCCGTAACACAAGTAAGTTGTGAGAAAAGTTTTTCTAAACTTAAATTTATTAATAATAGATGAAGAAGCACCTTCTCAAAATTTAGAATATTTCAAGTTGATGGATTAAGAGAGAGAAATTTGTGAAAATACTCCTGACAAACAAGTATTAGATACTTTGTCAAATAGAAATAATGTCAATCGTAGTTATTTGAAATAAATATATAATAAAATAAAACTAATTTTCAAATACGGGCCTTTTATTTAAAAATCCCACTGGCTGCTTGGGCTGTGAATCCACCCCTATTTCTGTCACTTGTATTATTTAATAATTTATGAATCCGTATTGTCAGGTGTCCATCAGATAGTGCAATTGGCATTTCGCAATTAACCAAACAATTCTTATAGAATAATTGGTCACGCGATAAGACGGTGAGGGTTCTTTTATCAAGTGTTCGCGTCTTTAATTTGAATAGAACGGTTATCGCACAATCTCATGACAACTGTGACTAAAGGGAATACAAACAGCTTAATGTGATTATTTTATGGTTGCATTAAGGGGGGTGAACCGTTTTTAACAATGTCTTATTGAAGTGACAACCATAAAACAAGTTTATCACATCGAAAATTACCATTTCACTGATCTTATTAAGGCAATTGAAATATTTACACCATGGCAATTATGATATAGTCGGATTGCTGATAGGTGACTGTTACATGACTGTATCAAGTAGTGCATTCATATAATAATCTAGTTACCATTTTTCAACGATTTTAAAAATGTTTTTTGTTATTTGTCTTAGCTGTCAGTGTTAATAATATTAATTACTAGAGCTTGCGGCCAATTATTAAATTCACTAACTTTGATTTTAAATCTGCTGGAATATTTTAATTCCGAAAAAGAGAACAATGGGCCACTTATTTCTCTATCTTGTGTCCATCAAAGAGTAGTATAATAACTGCCTTAAAGATTTCTTAAAGATCAACAATTCGTAGAATTATAAAATGTAATAAATCTAACTTCTCACTAACAAAATCACGAGAAAACGAACGAAATTAAAATCTAAACCAGTTTAATTTATTGATACATTGGCACAAACGTATGGTCATGAAGTACTAAGATTACCTCCTTATCACTGCCAGTTTAACCCCATTGAACTAATTTGGGGTATAACAAAAAATTATTATGATAAACATATTGTTCAAAACGGATATAGTGATAACGAAGTTTTGAAAATGTGGCAAGTAGCCTGTGATGAAATTAGTTGTGAAACTTGGGCAAAATCTGTTAAAAAAATCGATAATTTAATAAATGAATGGTGGGAAAGGGAAAGGATTGTTGATGATATTAATCCTATAATAATAAATACAAGAAATGACAGCCATAGTTCAGATGACGACGATATCATGCATTAGAGTGACTAAATTAAAAAAAATAAAAATAAACATTTAAATACAACTTGTAGCAATATATTATATGGATAAATATATTTTTACTTAATATTTTATTTTTTTGTACTTAGGGAACAATAAAAACAAATTATAATCCAAAATTTACGTATGAGTATAAGTTTTTCCTTATTTATAATTATTACCTTAAAATTAATAATTTTGTTTGTTTGAGTACTGTTGTAAATTTATTTTCGTGCTCTAATTAGTAAATATATCTACAAATCATGTCGTTTCTTTCTAATGCTTTATTTTTTGTTAAAATAATTTGGAAGGTTAGTTGTCAACTATACGTTACTATGGGTATGCAAATAATTTAATTATATAGACAGAGAAAGCATATAGTATTGTATATCGATACGTGTAGCAACGAACAGTCACCTATCAGCAATCCGACTATAGCGATAAAAATTACGAAAAATGGTAAAAATGAACCCAACTTATATATGTATTGTAAGCCAACAATGGTTCACGACTCTGACTTTGAGAACTAAGTATCTAATATGAACATAGCCTTAAGTTACGGGGGTCGTCTCAAAAGTAAGTTGTGGTTGGCGGGAAAAGTCTGGAAGTCTCGGGGAATTTGCGTCTGAGTGTAGTGGCAGCACTGTAAAAATTATATGCGCGTGCGTCGATCGATCCAGCAGTCAGGCTCCAGCCACTATAGAGACTCCACTTGCTCCTACCGACGATTGCGAATTTCGTGGTGATATTCGTTTTTTGATGGCAAAAAATAAAAATGCTACTGAAATTCATCGCGAGTTGTGTAGTGTTTATGGTGAAAACGTTTAGTCAAGGCCAATGGTTTCTCGTTGGCGCCAATCATTCATTGAAGGGAGAACAACATTACACGATGAACAACGAAGCGGTCGAATGGGATGTTTTCGGACATCCGCCTTACTCTCCTGACCTTGCAACAAGTGACTTCCACCCGTTTCCGCAGCTGAAGCAACATCTTGGGGGAAGACGCTTCACAAACGAGAATAATTTGAAACAAGAAGTTGAAAGATGGCTAACCAGTATGGCGGCAGAATGGTATGACACTGGATTGAAAAAACTTTTACCACGGTACCAAAAATGTATTGAAAAACAAGGCGATTATGTAGAAAAATAAGTTTAATATGTACTTTTCGAAACATACATTTTTTAAAATTAATTTAAACATTTATTTAAAAAAAAAAAAATAGTGTAACTTACTTTTGATATAACCCTTGTACTTATCTTGTCAACACAAAAATCTAATACAATTTCATTACATATTGTAATGTGAACACTCTCATATAACCATTAAACGTGAACGTATTAATATGAATTTGATTCTGCAACATTTATAATGTGAAAACGCTAATAGAAAATCTGTGACATTTCTCTGAATGCAGTTTATAATATTATTATTCGTGACTGCAAATAACAGTGACATCTGGTGGTTACTGGCTAAATTAAACAGAAGCGTATATTTGGATAATATTTGTAGCGTATTGTGCTGCAGTTTATGTGAATTAAGTATTTTAAAGTATTGTGACTTAAATACAGTGCTTTTTTGCCGAAATATTGTTTGAACAGATAAATATTAAGAAAAAACTACTGACATATACGCTTCTCGTCCGCCATCAGCTGTTGTAAGCAGCGCCGCCAACGTTAGTTTCAGTCGCGAATAGTACATTGATAAAAAAAGAAACAATTATGTTAGCTTATTGGTGACTCAACTTAACGCGTATCCCTCTAGCGGCAAAAAAGCGAACACTTCGAAAAAGGTTACTGTCATTGTCTACGTATAATTCACCATGTGTTTTATTGTTTCTGTCCATTCTCACTCCATTTTTACAGCGAAAAAAGTGATAAATTTAAGAAAAAAATATTAAATACTCGTTGTGTGTATGGTAGTCAATCACAGGAAGAACATCTTCGAATATTAGATTGAAAGATTATCAGTGATTCTAAAATTTTGTTTCTATTGAAGGGAATTTATACTGTTCGGATGGTTTTAAACAAGTTTTTAACGTTGAATTTTTCATTTTCCCTGTCTCACATGTGCAAGAAAATCGTTTAATGTTGTGTAAATTATTGTTAATATAACTGTGTTAGTTTACAAATATTTGACAGTTTTCTTGTGTAGAATAAATTACAAGTTCTCTTTCTATAAAATTTCTTGAGATATGTGTAGATATTAAGTATTCAAATAAATGTTTTAAGTTCAAAGTATAACATTTTATTTTCTCTGAGTATAAGCCGGCACCAACATACAATATATAACCTCTGAAAATATTCATTCACAAGCAGCAAATTTTATCATAAAATGGATTCACATATATTTATACATTTTTTTAATACTCGGTTGTAATTTAAATATACTGTATGCAGCAAGAAAACGTAAATTAGACCAAAAATTGATTATAAACCAATACCGTTCATGTACGTTGATAGATGACTATCCTTTTTCGTGTCAAAAGTTCACAAGGCGATAGTGGCGCCGTTTCGGTAATTATAGTCGCGAATAGTAGAAGTCCAAGGCTATACGAAGGAGTAAAAAGAACATATATATCACATTTTTGGTAATGTGAACACACTGTTATGAACTGCAATATTCGTAGCATGAAACACGTTCATTAGAACTGAAGCCTGCTACATTTATAGTGTGAACACAACTATATAATTATGTGTAAAGAGTTACTCACATTATGTCTAGGAGACCAGGAATTACACATAATAGATGCATCTTCTAAGATTCGACTCTGAAATCCAAACAAAACAGTACTTTAATATAGGACCTACATCCCACAACAAACCTGCATATTTAAAAATGTATTAAAATTCACTGGCACTGAGAGAGTTTACTGGCTACTCGCTTGCCAATTTACTCGCTGCTACCAAACTTAGAGACAGTAGTATCTCGGCGTCATCGACTTTAAACATGTCGAATCTTCGATTGAACTGGGTATTACCATCACACCTACTTTAGAATGGTCTATACACGTCATCAACGTCGTTAGAAGAGCAAATAAATCCCTCTTCATTATTAATAAATCATTCCCTCATCGAACCCCAAGCTTATTCCTCCAAATGCACTGTCTCATGTCCGTACGCTTCTTGAGTTTCGTAGTCTGGTTCCTTTACCTTCAACGTGACATCTTATTACTGGAAGGAGCCCAGAGACGTGCCAGTCGCCTTCCAAGATGTCTCAGAACTCTATCATACGAAGAGCGACTTGAGAGGCTAAATCTGTCCTCTCTTAGTCGCTTGCGAATTTACTCGCTGCTACCAAACTCAGAGACAGAAGACAAAAGGGCTCAAAAGACAAAATTATTTTTAAAGGGTAGGAATCGAATTACTCAACAACATATGCTGCGGATAAAAGCACTTGATTTTTCAAAATGCAAGAGTTGATTTAAAAAAAGTTCCCCATTCTCAAAATACGAGTGATGACCAAACAAAAAGGTCAACACAGGCCCGTACACCCACCGGATGTACGCCGTTTTTTGAATAATTTGTGATTATGGAGATATACGAGGTGTCTAAATTAAGTAACTGGACTGACAACATAGCGTTTGATCTGGAAATATATGGAACGCGGGATTTGGAGGGGCGGCAAGTGAATGTGATACGGTTTCAGTACGAGTTTGTACTCGCTAGAGTAATTTTATGGTCCGTAACGATTTTTTTCGTGAAACAGTTTTTTTTCTAGTGCGTTCTAAAAATGAGTGACATTAATTTCGAGCAAGGGTGTGCTATCAGGTTTTGCTTCAGACTTGGGCACAGTGCAACGGAAACTTTTGCAAAACTTCAGCAGGCCTACAGAGGCAGTGTTTTGTCAAGGACCCAGGTTTTTTGTTGGTTTAAGGCAGGGGTCGGCAAACTATAGAAGCCAAAGAGCCAAATTCACCCTTTACGGCATCTCAAAACATTTTAAAGAGCCATAATTTTGTTTTTTTGAGGCACATCAACTGTTAAGGTCATTAGTGCCTAGTTACATTTGTTTACATTTTAACATCAATTTGGAAAAGAAGATATAATACAGATACATAACATTTATAGAATGCTTGCTTTAATGCACAATTTAACACTCATATTTCACTGAACAATTGAGAATCTTTTAGAAATTCAATAAGATATCTCAATATTGTTTCCTAGGGCTACTTTTGGTGACAGGAATGGTCAGGAGAGATGTTCTCGTCGCTCAAAAAGATGTTGGTGTGAAAAGTTTGAGTGACCGATTTGGAACCTTGTGATGGCCACTTGTTCGTTACGGCTGAAGGGACTGGGTCATTGCTTGGTGTCGGGTTTTATTCTTCTCAACTTATTGTTGCTGGTATTTTTCCATTCTAGATTCCAATCCATTTTTATAATTTTTTTGATTTGAGACTTTATATCTTCAGGCATATTGGGAGAGTAATTAGTGGTAGGTTTGTGGCATCTTTGGCTGCTTTATCTGCCTGATCGTTCCCTGACAGTCCTACATGCGATGGAACCCATACTATTGAACCAGCTTTTCCTGATGAGATGGCCTGGTGAAAATTTTGTTGCGTAGTCTGGTGGATGGCAGATGTTGGGAAAATATCCTGAAGTGCTTGGACTGAGCTGAGGGAATCTGTGAAGATAACATATTTTCTTGGTGTTGGCTCTAATTTTATCATTTCTGATGTTTTTAAGATGCTATATGCTTCAGAATTTTGTTTTAATACATGACTTTTTGAATATTTTCTAAATTTTATTCCTTATCAATTTAATTTAGAGCCACACGAATGTCCTCAAAGAGCAGCATGCGGCTCCCGATCCGCGGTCTGCCGACCCCTGGTTTAAGGCATTTTCAGAAGGAAGAGGGTTGATTGAAGATGAATCACGCAGCGGAAGGCCTTCAAGAACCGATGGAAATGTCGACAGAATCCGGGATCTTGTGCATTCAGATTGTCGGTTGACAGTCAGAATGGAAGAGTTGAATTTGACTCACACTACCGTTCATCACATTTTGACCAATGAATTGGGAATGAGAAAATTTTGCAATTTCAATCAACTTGGATGTCTGTATTGGCACCTTAATACAAAGAAAAAAAAAAAACCCTGGACGATATTCAATAAAATGTTTTTTTTTTTTGTATAAAAATGAATCGGCTGTATAGGGTGAGAGGGTGAGAGGGAGATAGCGTTGTCCACTTGAGGACATCAAGTGTTAATGTAAATAATCGTAAAGCAATATTTCAGGCTGCATTGTTGAGGGCCGGCACACGCAAATGTCGTATTTAACCGGAAGTGGTTATTACAGCCCCATATGCCATGAATCAGGTGCGTGCGGCCAGTGGCGTGCGTCACCAGGAAATGTTACCTAAACTCTACTAACCAAACACACACTAAGGGTTAACTAACATGTAATTATATAATAAATAATATAGATTTTAAATTTAATAATACTGGCACAAAATAAAATATCACGACCCATTGGAAAGTTTCAGAAAACTGAGAGGTTTTTCTGGTTATTACAAAAATAAAAGCCAATACATTTCAATGAAAATTGTGTTTAATGTCAATACATATTTATTAACTTATTTTTCTACATACTAAAGTAATTCATGCGTCTGTTCCACAGGGATCAGTTTTGGGACCAATTTTATACAAACTGTTTATAAATGAAATAAAAATACTGAGCTTGCGCTATTTGCGGATGATTTGGCTGTATATACAACTTCCTGGCGACTCTATACGATTGTAAATAGGCTTACACAGTCTGCTATTAACATCGAAAAACATTTTAGTAAATGGAAAACCAAGCTAAACGCTCTTAAAACTGAAGCAATTCTAATAACGAAACGAATACCACAAAATATCACGCGTGTGCGCATCGACAATTCCGAGATTGACTGGGCAGATTCCGTTAAGTACCTAATGTCAAAATTGACAACAAAAAATTATAATAATAAAATTACAGAGCACATTAAATACTCCAGTAATAAAACATTGCAGGCTATGTTTCAGTTATATCTTATGTTTAACAAACATAAGTAAACATAGTAAACTTAGTATAAAAAATAAGACACTTATTTATAAAATGTGCATTAGGCAAATTTTTACCTATGTTGCTCCAGTATGAAACAATACTATTAAGACCAACATACAGATCATTCAAGTCTTACAGAATAAATGTCTTAGAATAATTGGAGGATACCCTAGATGGAAACGTTTATCTGAGATGCATGAAGAATTGAATGTAATATATGCTAAAGATTATATAACATATCTTACCAAACGATTTTTCGATATGTGTAATCTAAATAATAATAGTTTAATAAACAAATTGAGTAATTATACTTTAGAAAATTTAAGTTAAAAAAATACAAACACAAGCGTATAAAGCATATACTTTTGTAAATAGATGTAATTAAAAGTGTTTAGGGTTTTTGCTTTTTTTCCCCTTAAATAAATTTGTTTGTCATTTTAACAATGTACATATATGCCTGTATAGGGAAAACTATATATTTAATTCTAAGAAAACATAGGAAATTTATTGATATATGTATGCATACTAATTTGTAAAAAAAAAAATGTTTTATTGTACTACTTTGCAAAGCAATAAATATTTTATATATTTTGCTACATAAGTTACCGCACTTAGATTGAGACACGTAGCCTCTTTTTAGGATTTTGTAGGTATGACCAAAAAACCCTTATACCGTCATTTTATCGTCTGTCTGTCTCTCTGTCTGACTGTCTGTCTGTCTGTCTGTCTGTCTGTCTGTCTGTTCGGTAAAAATTGTAGCCAAACTGCTAAACCTAGAGAGTTGAAATTTGGCATGCTTATACAACTCTTTGACCCGCACATAGGAAAAATACTAAAACATCTAAAAAACATATCCCCCTAAAAATATAAACAAATATGTGCTCATCGAAAACAAAAATATTTTTTTCAAATTCTGAGTACGGTATCAATTGAAACCACTTAGTACGTGGATTAACGATCAAATTTTTATTTTTGCAAAATATATTATTTTGATGCGATTTTTGCCAAAATTGTGCAAAAAAAAATTTGTCCCATACCCTGTAGCCCAGATGGTTTAAACTAAAAATCTAAAAAAATTCTAAGTAATGTATATTGGTGTGAACCGAAATAGTACAACAGGAATTTTTGATCAGATTATGTTTTCGGAAAATAACGCATTTTTTGTGGTTTTTGGTTCACAAAGTATAAACGTTATACCAATGTAAGACACTCACATGCAAGGCGTGCGATAGCGTAACGGTTGGAGCACTGGGGTCTCGTAAGCTAAAATGCGCTGGAAACGAAGGGTTTCGAGTTCGAGTACGGAGTGAATTTTATTTTTTCTGTTTTTTTTTGCATTTTTATTATGTTGAAATTATTTTGTCAAAATTCTAGTTATATTTTGACAAATGTTGTATTTAATTTTTAAGACCGTAAATTTAATAACCAGTCTTATTATATGATTAACAGACGATAAATTATTTTAAAAATATCGTTCATTTTGCCGTGATTACTACAAAGTAAAATTTGTCCTACACACTCAGCATACCGCCTTCACTTATTATATACCTGCGAAACCCTGAAATGTGTGAATATTCACACTTCACATCAATTTTTTTTTGGTTTAAGCGGAACTAGATTTTTAATTATAGTGACTGTTTACGTTTGATTGAAGCTTTTGATCACTTGTTTAATAAAAGCCAACTTCAAGCTCATGACAACTTAAGAAAATGAAAATTCCATTTGATTCCGCTTAAAGGTTTGTAATAGCCTATATTAACAATAAACGTTGAATTCATTGAAATGTACGCAGGTTTTCATGTTGCTTATAACAAAACGTTATTTACTTCCTAGACGATCCATATGTATAATTATATAAATTTTGAGTTAATACCCCCATATTATAAGCAGTAAATCAAGATCAGTTATTCTCCAATTGACTAATCTTTAACTAAATTTACTTGATGATAATATGGGTTGTTGTATTTCTTTATAATTTATTTATGAGAGTGAGAGATTACGGGAGAAGTCGAGTCGAGTTGAGTCGAGGAAGCTCCTTCTGTTTTCTATTTTATTATTAATCGCCTTTTTATTTACCTTCCTCTAAATATATTAATTTACACTTTTACGCAATTTAATAACAAGAATTACATTTAAGAATATTTAAAAAATAAAATTCTTACTTAAAACTTGGCCTAAACCAATTTGTATAAATTATTACCTTAAACAACAGAACCGTATTATGTATATGAACCGAAAAATATTGTTCAAAAAGAAACCAATACATAGAGTGCCCTATATGTAACCTACAGCAGTGTTTTTTAACCCGTGGTCTGCGGACCGGCACCGGTTTTTTCAGATCTAAGTATATAGATCTCTTGTCCAAGCTTAGATAGTTGTATTCAGGGCCGGCGCTAGGATTTGCGAGGCCATGTGCGAGAAGAGCCGCGGGGCCTGCTGTTCAGATCCAAGTGAGGAGCAAAAAAAAAAGGTCCTCATTTCCAGGCGCGGGGCTTGTTGTTGACCGCGAGGTCTGCTGTTCAGATCCCAGTGAGGAGCAAAAAAGAAAAAAAAGGTACTCATCTCCATGCGCAGGGCCGGGTTCTGGGAACGCGCTGAACCCGCCTTCCGCCGGCTCTGGCTGTATCCAGGGTACAGATTTAAGCTTGTAGTCCTGATAGTTGGTGTTTCGGGTGCAATGAAATCCTCTTGCCGAAGGGAAATCGAGTCCATTCCCGCCTACAGATCTTCTGCCACTTCTTTGAGGTGTAGAAAGCAGTGTTGCTCGGGTCACTCCACATTGCACGAGCACTGGTTCTAACGAAATTTCCTCGTCTACATTTACACTGGTCAAAAAATTTAAACTTTTTTTTTGCTGACTTAGATCTGATACTTGTTTTTAACTAATTTTGGGGTGCTGATTTCGAAAATGTTAACAATTTCTGCCTATCTCGTCAAATTTTTGTTCTCTCTTGTTTTTTTGTGTTTGTGGGACAGCAGAGCGAGAGATAAGCATTGGATTCAGAAAAATTGGCCGGTGAGAATAGATTTAAATGTTGGAGACCCAAACATAATTCACAAACCTGAGGTGGAGCGAACAAAAATCATTTCCCCCCCCCTCTTCATATTAAACTGGGTCTAATGAAGCAGTTTGTATAAGCGTTGAACAAATATGGTGACCATTTCAAATATATATCTGAATCATTTCAAAGTCTCTGTAATGAGAAGCTAAAAGCTGCCATTTTTGACGGACCACAAATTAAAAAATTAGTGAATGATCCACATTTCACTGTACATATGGATGATATGGAGAAGAATGTATGGCGGTCTTTCGTGGCGCTCATCAAAAATTTTCTTGGGAACAAAAAAGCCGAAAACTATGTGGAGGTCGTTGAAAATTTGATTGAAAATTATCATCATCTGGGGTGCAACATGAGCGTGATACTTCATTTTTGAAACAGTCATCTTGACAAATTTCCTGTCAATCTTGGAGATGTTAGGATGAACAGGGTGAACGTTTCCATCAGGTTTTAAAAGAGATGGAGAGACGTTATCAAGGAAGATGGGATACTCACATGATGGCTGACTACTGTTGGAGTATTAAACGAGACTTATCGGAAATGGTGCACTCCAGAAGATCTTACAAACGACCATTTAATCCTTAAATGATTTTGTATTTTTATTTTAACACTCCAATGCATTAAAATGTAATTAAAACTGTTCTCATTTTCTCTCTTTCACTATAAATAAAATTTTAAGAATATTTTCTAATTATTTAGTCCTTATTGTTTGCCAAATTTATACCAATTACAGTATCGACGTCTAAAATTAAACGGTAGAAGCATTATTTGTCCAAAAATATGTATTTGTTGTAGAGCAAAAATCTGATGTGATACGCAAAAACTGATGTGGTATTTGAGTTCAGCAGCACCAAATTAGTAAGAAACAAGTCTTATATGTAAGTCAGCAAAAATTGTGTTGACCAGTGTTATTAAGTGCGAAGAAATACGTATGCCGTTCCGTCAATAATAACACGAATGCTGCAATAAAGTTGTAACGTAACGAGTGGATTATAAATATCGGTGAATGCTGTAGGTAAAGTATAATTTATGAATGGCTGCTGTGAACTGGCGGCGATATTATATTGGAGCGGTGTGACTGCAAGTTAATATTTAATAAGAACATATTTTGAGTGAGACAGAATAGATACATAATTATAGAAAGCAACAAGTACATCCATATAAAGCATTCTTCTGTTCAGCTGCACTACACAGAATGTACATCAGCGGTGAACGTGTTGAATGTTGAAAACTCTAAATTTAACACCATAAACAAACAATAACTTCTCTTTTAATGAAATTTAATATTGGAAACCTTAATTAAAAGTCATCAACCGAATCCAATTTTGGTTTCAGTTCAGTTGGATAAATTAAAATTTCACTTTCAACGTTAAATCTTCACAAATCAATATTCACTAATTTCATAACATATTCACCAATATAAACCAACTTCAAATTAACAATAAACTATTGGCAAAATGTTAAAAATATTATTAGCTCTCCGTGTTTAAATGTTACAAGACTTGAACCGTAACCATAAGTTTCTCCACAAGTTGCACAAGGGAAAAACATTAAATATCTTCTTTAATTTTAGTTTTACACTAGTAGACCGGGAGCTCATGACAGTTTTTGGTCTCCGATTTCATACAGCATGCCTTTTGGAGGAGAGAATATTTACCCTGTGACAACAAAAAAGGGATGGTACTAAACCCCTGGACGCTTTCCGGTCATAGGAAAAATTGCATTTCCACTTAAACACAAAATTTTTGTGCTTTTCTCTGATTTAATATTGCTTGCCCTTTTGTCAAAAGAAAGTTATAACAAATTTAAAGTCTTTTAAATATATGCATGCGATTCGGAGGGTCCCAAAGGGCTCAAACGGTCATGTGATCTTGTAATAAAAAAATATGATTTTCCGCGTTTTCATACAGCATGCCTATAATTAAAAGAATTTAAATTTGTTATAACTTTCTTTTGACAAAAGGGCAAGCAATATTAAATCAGAGAAAAACACAAAAATTTTGTGCAAGTGGAAATGCAATTTTTCCTATGACCGGAAAGCGTGCAGGGGTTTAGTACCATCCCTTTTTTGTTGTCACAGGATAAATATTCTCTCCTCCAAAAGGCATGCTGTATGAAATCGGAGACTAAAAATGTCATGAGCTCCCGGTCTATAGTGTCCACGTGCTTTGCCGAATTTGTTCTGCACGTGTACACCGACAGACAGACAGACAGACAGACAGACAGACAGACAGACAGACAGACAGACAGACAGACATCATGCTAAAAATAGTCAAAACGTTATGAAGGGACCTCAATTCGTGGAGATCCATCGAAATCTCGAAATGTCAAAATCGGTATGATCACAATACCTCCCTTATATATGTTGGCGGTCGGTAAAAAGGTGTAAGTTCATTTCAAAAGCTTTATCCAAAGATACCCAACTCAACATACGTTACCATTTAAAAAATAAAAGTTGTTTTTGATATCCTGTACTTTCTGTTTGTTCCGGAAAATTTCATTACTACCATTCGATTTATTTATTTATTTTTTTGTAGACTTATGGTTTACGTAAGAGTATTAGAACTTAGACAACCAAATTTCGGGCCGTTGTACTATAGTCCTATAGTTGACGGATGCGTGGATGAGAAGACGCGAGTACAGAGTAGAGCACAGGACAATCGGTCTGGAGAGTCCTGGCGTCCTGACGTCCTAGCGCGCCGTTTGTTTGTGCTCCTCTGTAAGAATAACCAGTTTTGAGTATCTCAAGACTGGCATTAGCGATTCATGAGGTGAAATTACTGGGATAAAGCGGCGGGAAGGGTTGTTCTGTGTGCAGGCGCAGGTGGAGGTGGCCCACACCCTGTGTTGTTGTATTTAGCTATTCTCTTTAGACCGGAGAAATGTTTTGAAGCCTCTACCTTCCTTTATAGGTACTCTTTGCTAATTATTTTGATGAAATTCTAACTTCGTTATACGATGTTATATCTAGGTAGTTGAGAGACTCAATGTTTTTGTCTTGTTTAATTATTATTATACAGCTGCTAATTGTACCAGGCACACTTTTTCAACCCGCTACCCGTTACCAGCGACCTGCCATAACTCCACGTCTTATTACACGACAACACAAAGAAAATCATCAAATAATACTTGATACAAAGCGAAACAAAGATACAATTTAAATAATAGTAGTATACAGCGAGCACTCAGGGGGGGGGGCAACAACTTGAACCCCTCCCAAACACACTAAAACACGTTTTAGTGTACACACTTTTCTTATATGACTGAATATGAGCCCGCCCCAAGATAAAATGTTAGCTTCTGAAACACCTTAAGTTAAAAATTAGGTTCTGAGCAATCTTTAAAAAAAAATTGGGCCCTGAGCCACCTCTAGAAAAAAAAATTGCATTACAGCAACATTTAGAAAAAAATTGGCTTTTGAGCTATCTTTAAAAAATCAGCTGTGGCCACCACAGGACCGACCGCCATCACAAAGTACTTGTTTAATTTAAGCTGCTTTATCAAAAAATGTCTCAAGTAAAAGTTGTTAGTTATTGCTTTTATAGCAACTTTTGTGAAATACATTTTTTTCAAATATTTCTCTGTTGTGAAATATTCGCACAAATTTTAAAACCGACACGAATAAACTCCCATTTCTAGTTATCCGATTTTTACCAAAAGTTGATCTACTCGTGCCATTGATGTCAAAAGCTTAAATATGAAGTTTCATAAAAATCCTTTCAGCCGAATTTGCTCTGCATGTGTACACAGACCGACAGACAGGCAGACTGATAGACAGACAGACGGACGGACAGACGGACAGACAGACCGACAGACATCATGCTAAAAATAGTCAAAACGTTATGTAGGGACCTCAATTCGTGGAGATCCATCGAAATGTAAAATCGGTATGATCACAATACCTCCCTTATATATGTTGACGGTCGGTAAAAATGGAGTTCTGAGCCACCTCTAGAAAAAAAATTGGTTTCTGAGCCATCTTTGAAAAAAAAATTGGGTTGCTACCCACCTCTAGAAAAAAATTTGCATCTGACCTACATTTAGAAAAAAAATTACTTCTGAGCAGTCTTAAGAATAAAAATTGTGTCCACCTGGTAGTTTGTGAACCTAGGGGCGTTAAGAGTGCCCCGGTAAACAATTCCGGGCCCGGGGTTTTGGAACACAATAGCCCCCCCCCATTTCTCCTGAGAAACTATAATTACTGGGTGGATTACAGGTAAAAAACTGAGTATATAGAATACTTTATTTTTCAGCTATGTAATATGCAATATGATGAAAAAAGTCTAGATAGCCATGGAATTCATTTACTTTTAAATTGGCAACAATAATCTCCAGTACAGGTGCACAGGGCCGGGGGAACGCGGTATGCAGGGTATGCAAGGCATTAGGGTGCTTGATGCCAGAGGGCGCGCCAAGGTTAAAGGACCTTTTTTTTTTTGGGCGCTTCATTAAATCTTGCAAAAGGGCGCCAAAGACCCTCGCTCCGGTCTTGCAGGTGCACACTCAACATGTTCTTGGGGGAGTTCAGAAGCCTTTTTTTCTGGGGCCAGCTCACGCTCAATTAAAAGAAAAATCAGCTGTGGCCACCACAGGACCGACCGCCATCGTAAAGTACTTATATAAAATACATTCTAGCAGCAGAGTAGAAATAACTTGGCCTAATATTTTCTAACAGAGATATTATTTATCATGACCATGGAAACGTTACATGTAAGTATGAAAAAATTGAGACTTTCGTTTCATCAAAAAACGTCTCAAATAAAAGTTATTAGTTATTGCTTTTATAGCAACTTTTGTTCAATAATTTTTTTCGAAATATTTTTCTGTTGTGAAATATTCACAAAAATCTTAAAATCAACACGAGTAAACTCCCATTTTTAGTCAACCGATTTTTACCAAAAGTTGATCAACTCGTGCCATTGATGGCTGAAGCTTAAATATAAAGTTTCATAATAATCCCTTCAGCCGAATTTGCGCTACACGTGTACACAGACGGACAGACGGACAGACAGACAGACAGACGGACAGACAGACAGACAGACAGACGGACAGACAGACAGACGGACAGACAGACAGAGAGACGGACGGACAGACAAACCGACAGACATCATACTAAAAATAGTCAAAATGTTATGTAGGGACCTCAATTCGTGGAGATCCATCGAAATCTCGAAATGTCAAAATCGGTATGATCACAATACCTCCCTTATATATGTTGACGGTCGGTAAAAATACGTCCTTTCTTTGAGGGGGAGAAACACAAGCAAGGCTAGACGATTTGTTTTTTTAATTTTTATATGTGTTATGACTTTTTCGCATATTTCAATTCTGTCTACCAACGACGTCTCAAATATTCTTCTTTTTATTTGCCCGTATTTAATTATTAATATTATTAATGCCTTATTTGTGTGTTATTAACTATTTTTTTCCACTCAATTTTATTAGACATTATTATGTTGTTACATTAAATCTAAATAGCTTTTAAAAATACATTATAGGATCGTCGAATAATTACTTCAAATGTATTATAATAATATTGTTACAATTACAAAACAGAAAACTTTAAAAATACAACTCTTTTGACTAGATATACAATTTTTAACAAATATTAAAGTACACTGGCGACTTACTGTAGACGCCCTAAGACCCACGAAGGAGTAAACAAAAATGTAATAAATAATGGATGTCATTTGTGAGTTACTGACAAGTTATTTCGTCGGAATTTTATATCAGTTTGTGTGATTCGATCTTCAGTATAATACCCCGGTCTGAAACAGAACAGCGCCCAGATATTTTATAAATTTTAAAAGCAATATTTTGAAACCAAAACCTGTATTTATTATGCAATTTAAAGAAAAAAATCAGCTGTGGCCACTACAGGACTGACCGCCATCACAAAGTACTTGATAATTTATGCTGCTTTATCAACAAATGTCTCAAATAAAAGTTGTTAGTTATTGCTTTTATAGCAATTTTTGTTAAATATTTTTTTCGAAATATTTCTGTTGTGTAATATTCGCAAAAATCTTAAAACCGACACGAGTAAACCGATTATCACCAAAAGTTGATCAACTCGTGCCATGGATGTCAAAAGCTTAAATATGAAGTTTCATAAAAATCCTTTTAGCTGAATTTGCTCTGCACGTGTACACGAACCGAGAGACAGACAGACAGACTGACTGACAGACATCATGCTAAAAATAGTCAAAACGTTATGTAGGAACCTCAATTCGTGGAGATCCATCGAAATCTTAAAATGTTAAAATCGGAATGATTTTTGGATCGGATGAGTTTGGCTACAATTTTTACCGAACAGACAGACAGACATACAGACAGACGACAAAATGACGGTGTAAGGGTTTTTTGGTCATACCTACAAAACCCTAAAAAAGTACAAATTTAAAATAGATATTACAAAAACAACATATCAAAATGAAAAAAAAATTAAATATATAAAAAGTACAAATTTAAAAAATAGATATTACAAAAACAAAAACAACATGTTATAAAGAAAATATATAAAAAGTACAAATTTATAATACTTAAAAATAGTTTTAAAATAGTTTACAAAAACAACATGTTAAAATGAAAATAAATAAAAAGTACAAATTTTAAAATAATATTACAAAACAACATGTTAAGATAAAATAGTAAAACACAAATCAAATATGATCTTAAAATACAATATTATAAAAGTCATCAAAATCATAAAGACAGTTATCAGTTAAAATATTTTTTAATTTGTTTTTAAAGGTTTTCTTTTCAAGAGTTTTAAAACTTTCAGGCAGATGGTTGTAGACGAGAGCCAAGTACATACCATTTTTACATTTGGTTAATCGGATTTTTGGGCAGCGAATATCAAATTTGCGTCTCGTATCATACGAATGATTATCAGAGTTTGTTACATATTTGGTCTGGTTATTTTTTACATACAATAAACAATTATAAATAAAAAGACTGTACACAGTCATAATTTTATTGCGAATAAACAATGGTCTACAATGGGCTCTATATGGAGCATTATTCATTTGTCTTGTGGCATGTTTTTGAATTTTAAAAATTCGATCAATCGATCTATAGACTCCCCAAAGCATAATGCCATACCCCAACTTAGACTGAAAGACGCAATGTTTCATAAGAGACTGTGGTTTTTAATTTATTCAGCGCGAAATTAATTCTTTTTAGACAGGACGCCAATTTGTTCACGTGATAATCCCAAGTGAGTTGTCCGTCAATGTGGAAACCTAAAAACTTAACTGGGTCACCATAGACAATGTCCTCTGATACAATCCGGTTTAAGGAAAAGATAAGTTTTTGGGTTTTGTCCGGATTTAAAATTAATTTATTTGCAAAAAACCACTCTTTGGCTCTTTCAGTTACCTCGGAAGATTCTAATATCAAGCTATTAACTGACTGATGTTTTGTTAGTAGAGTTGTGTCGTCGGCATAAAGTATGATTTCTGAATTGCTTTTTTTATAACTTCCGGTAAGTCATTAATAAATATTATAAATAGCAGGTGCCCAATGATGGTACCTTGGCCGATTCCGAAATTTACCGTGCAAGTAGTAGACTTACAAATAACAAATTGACTTCTATTGGTCAAATAAGACTCGATTAGAGTTTTTAAAGAACCGCGAATTCCGTAGCAATCTAGCTTTTCAAGAAGTTGTTCATGTGGTACGCAGTCGAATGCTTTCGACAGATCACAAAAAATGGCACATGTGGACAAATTTTCTTCAAAGCTGTCTGTTACAAAATTTACAAGTTCAGTTGCAGCTTTAGTCGTGTTCAGATTAGTTCTAAATCCGAACTGTTTATTTGTGAGAATCTTATTTTTATCAAAGAAAGAATCCAATCTGTTTTTCAAAATAATTTCAAATTTCAAATTTCAAATTTTTTTGAGAATATTGGATATCTGCTTGTTTCGTCGTCTATCAGTAGTTGGAGTGTTTTCCCGTCAAGTAAGTAGGTAACTACAGGTCGTATATCCGCATTGAAACGCGTGTTATGATGGTAAAAAGTTGGTAAATCTGTATGTGTGCATTACATTGTCCTGTCGGGGTAGTTAGTGGGGGTAAAATGGCGTCGGACGTCGGGAAAGGAAGTGATGCCTGGATCGATAGAGCGTCGGCTGTGATTGGTTGCTCCCGCTATGGGGGGCGGTTCTCTCCTCATATAACACCGTTTACCATCCGTGATTTCAATGGAATCTTGCTATGTTTTCATAAAATGCCTTTTATACCCAACATATGACTGATGTGGGATAAATATCGCGGTTGCAACGAAAACCGACACGTGGGGAGAAGTGACAGGGTTCAACACACTTAAATCATGCTGCTACACCATAACTTAACTCCTCCATTTTGTTCTTTTAAGTGTCAACTCTTTATACAGGATGCAATAAGACAGTGAGAGATACAGTAATACCCCGCCACTCGACATTAATTCGTTCTGAAAAAGCGTCGAATAGCGATTTCGTCGAGTGGCGAGTCGAATTTCCTCATAAGAAATAAAGGGAATCATATGTACATATATACATATACATACAGAGTGATTATTTAATGGCGAGACGACGTCACCGAATTTTACGTGCCTTCTAGCAGAATACTATGACTATAATAACCTTGAAGAAAATTTGATTATGAAGAAAAAAAGATTATGCGAATGCGCGCATAATCGCCTGCTACGATGTGTATGAAACGGCAAATTATTAAAACTTCCAGTGACGTCGTCTCGCCATTAAATAATCACTCCGTATAAGGAAACACATATATGTATAAGTTTTTAATACACTGTTTAAAATTTTGAGTAATGAAAATATAAGCTTACATATAACAATAATGTTCAGTAGTCATACACTATACTGTAAAATACTGTACTGTAATAGGAAAAAAAGAAGAACTTTTAATTGCTTCCTATTGCTGTACAAAAGTACTGATCGTCGATCTAGGAATGCCATACCTTGTAGACAACTCAGTCACACGAATACCACTTTCATATTTGGCTATTATTCCTTTTTTCTGTTCCATAGTGATTCTTACTGTTTTCCTTTGAGCTATACTTGTATCTCTCGCCTTCTTTGGACCCATAATTGAGGGGCTCGGGAGTAAAATCTGGTATCTGACAATTTAATATTTTTGCAAGAGACGACATTAAAACTTTGTAAAAATATTTCAAAAATGAGAACATGCAGATACCACATATTACATGATACATCCAGAGCTATCTATTGATATTTTTTGTAAATTTGAAGTGAAATCAAGTTTATGATGACATTTACCATATTTTACATGCAGTAATTCAGTTTTGAAAACTATGTCAGTTACCAGGTTTTACACCCGAACCCTTCAATTATGAATATAAATCACTTATTTTAGCAAAAAACAAAAAGTTCATAGCGATCACGCGTCGGATAGCGATGCTTCCGTCGACTCTCACTTTCGAAATTTACGACGAATGGCGAAAACGTCGAGCTAAAAGACAATCGAGTGGCAGGGTATTACTGTACCTGTATTACAGTTCCGTCTTTTCCATAAGGACACATGGGGCATGTGGACCTCCAGTTTGATGGGGGCCTCTAAATCATTTACACGAAAAGAAAGGATCTCAATTTTTAGTGCAATTTGACTACAATTTTACTATTTTTATTAAAAAACCTTGCAAATGAATCGGCGGACGTAAGTATATCAGCCTTACATACTTTAATAAAAGCAGATAAATTAGAAGAAATTTTCCCGAATGTGGTTGCTACAAGGATATTCCTTTGCTTAATGGTCACCAATTATAGTGGAGAGCGCTTATTTTCACGACTAAAAAGAATAAAAACTGAATTACGAACGACTATGTTACAAGAACGACTTACTAATTTGTCAATCATGTGCATAGGAGGTGATATCCTTCAAATATTAGACTTTGAGGACATAATAGAAGATTTTGCCTAAGTCCAATTCTCAAAATAGTAATCACTTCACTTATATTTGATTTGTATAAAGCTAACCATAATAATCAATGAAGTCACTAAATAAAAGTTCATATGGACTAATAATTTTTTGACACCAGTTTTAAATAAGTTTTAAACTAATTTAGAGTGAGGCTTATAAAAAAATATTTAAAAAAATCATGCTTTCCTAGCTTTTTAGTTAGAGCCGATTTGGGTCAGTTTTTTGCCTATAATTCCAAAACGTTTGTCCAAATTTCAAAATGGACCAAATTTTGTTGATCTATCACCAAAAATACATATTTGTACCAATTTTCAATAAAATCAGAAACAAAAATTTTTCGCTTAAAAATCACGATATTTTTAAGGTCTACCCCTTACGATTTTTTCAATTTTTAGCCATTTTCTATGGTTTTGGATTACTGGTCACACAAAACTTAATAATTGGTTTATTAAAGCCCAATTTTTTTCAGACTAAACAATCTACGAGAATTTTGAAAATTCAAACCGCAGATTTCTATCCTTAACCATTTTTTAGTAAGACTTCATCAAAATTTTTAAAAAAATTATAATTTAAATTATTATAATTCTATATAAATCACTACATATTAAAATTTGCTATAATTTTAAAATACGCATAACAAATAAGGCCTCAAATTTTTTATAGACTAAATAAACTACGCGAAATCCAAAAATTTCTACATCTAACTGTTTTTGAGTTCTGTTTTTTTTTCACAGTTTTCGCAAATAATAATTGAAAAAAAAAATCATCTAAATGAAAAAATATATTGAACTAAAAGGGTTTGTTTTCATATTATAATCATTTTTTTTTTTTTACATATTTCTCTATTAAGTCAATAATAAGGGAAAATTAAGTTTTTAATTAGCAGTTTTATTTTACAAAAAAAATATATATATATATATATTTATTTAACAAGTAGTATCCAAGGATGGTCATATGAGGAGTGCAATGGCTACGAGACACCAGGTCTCGAGTTTAAAAGGGACGCCAGAAAAAATTTCTGGCCCCGCATGCCATCGTCAAATATTTGGCAATGTCGTCAACTGACACCATAATTACCTAACAACAATGTAAATAACACTTTAAGCAACTTGGCCTTATTATCATTGAAATTATGGCTTTATATGACGAACTTCATGGATGACACCGCCCAAATATAACTATATTTTTGTGTCTTATTAGAACCCTATTAAAAAACCATAATTAAATTTTGAAAGCCCCCTATTTATTGAAGCGTGAAACCATATGTTCCGTCCTGATTTCTATCAGGGAAACATATGGGCTGTTCGCACCTGTGCCCCCAAAGCATGCACCACTAGCGGGGCGGTGGGGCAGGAGGCAGTCGACCGTGACGGACGCTACTGTTTTCACGGGTTTAAAAGTTAATCAAAGTTGATTTATGATTTTTTTCTGAGAAATGATGAGTGGCAATATAAATTGAATACAACTGATCAGGTTTGATTTATTGGTTAGGGGAAGGGGAAATAAAAATAGAAGAGGGAATGTCATTTAGGAAATTTTGGTCTTACAAACAAATTTTCTATATTAGGTGAAAAGCTTTCCAAATATTCTGGAATATCTATGTTAAATGCCAATTGATTTTTAATATTTTTATGTCTTTCTACGCTAGATAAGAAAAGTAAACAATATATTTCTTTATTGGTGGGCCGCATTCATTTCCTGGATATCTATGTACAGACGATTCCGCTTAATTGGGCCACCGCTTAATTGGGGCAGCAGCTTATTTGGGGCAGCAGTTTAATTGGGACAACATTCCGCTTAATTGGGACAGTTAAGATCACAGTACATATTATGTTACACATATTGTCAAGAAAATGTACAAATAATTTAATATTACTACTTTAATATTACTACTTTACTTAATTTAGTGTTATTTTATGCAGGAAGGAAATGAAGGGAGCCCTACATCCGCACTGAATACCTGTGCTGATTTTGTAGAAGTGAAATGTTACAAAAACAACAGACAGACTACACTTGCCGCATTTTTGCATTGAATTAAATTGTATGTACCTATTTCTTAATTTATTTTGGAATTTATTATTATTTTTTCTTAAAAGTTTATATTTTTTGGTTATATGTAATTTATAGTTTTGTCCAAGAGTTTATAAAATAAAATTATTGAAAGAAAAATATGCATAGTTTAATTTTATGTGAAATTCGCTTAATTGGGGCAGCCGCTTAATTGGGCCAAAATGTCTTAGTCCCGATGTATCCCAATTAAGCGGAATCAACTGTATTTCTTTATTGGTGGGCCGCATTCATTTCCTGGATATCTTTGTATGTTAAATGCCAATTGATTTCTGCATTTTTTTGTCTTTTCACGGACCAAGGAACTTTCGTATACTTCGATCAACTAATCCAGTGCTTCGCAACCAGTGTGCCGCGGTACATCGATGGGTTAGGAGACGATGCTATAAGTGAAGGGTCGGCAACTTATTTTACTTCGCTGGCCGCATTTTGAGTTTTTTTTTACGTCGCAGTTCATCCTCAGTTAATAACATTTTTTGGTGGGTAATACTTGCTTTTGTTATTTCTAATTTTAATAATTAATATCTTAAGTTGTTATTTACGCCGGTTAACAAGTATTTTCCTCGGTATAAAAACGCTTAGTGTGTAAGAAGCCTAAAGCAATGCAACAGTAATGTGTTGGCTATGCTGGATAAGAAAAGTAAATAATATATTTTCTTATTGGGCCGCATAAAATCTTTTAAAAGGGCCGCATTCGGGCATTCGGACAGTCCTGGTTGAAAACCTCTGCTATAAGTGATCCACAATATCAGAAAATTTACGTTATCAATAAAAGTTACTTAGACAATGACGTCACTTTCAAGTACGTTTACATGCAAGTATATTTTTTGTAAATACAGCACACTGCCACCTACTTAATATTGCAATGTTAAGCATGTATTTAAATCACACACTGTGTTAATAGTTTGGTTATAAACACAAAATCCAAAGCTTTAAGGATAAATAATATCTCTAGTCAATCTGACGCATATAATTAAATATGTTTAAATGCTGAATCGGCATGTGAATATTTAATAAGTCAATATTGCCAATAGCAGCAAAATAACTTAATTTTTACTTAATAATAGTTAAAACTAATCAAAACTTTAGATAAATAAAATTATAATTGTTGTTTTTCATTAATATATTCGTTTAAAAAACATAATATTAACAAAAACATATAAATCCATTTATTTAATAGAATGACATGTTTGATGCTTAGAAAAAATTAATTTTTAAGGTTTTTTACTAACTTTTTGACGTAATTCTTCTGATATCGTGGACCACCACGTAGGTGAGCCGCGGTCCACTGCGTCCTAGAGAAGAAAAAAAGCACATATCTATACTTCAGAATTTACTTGGCAGATGACGGTTAAAAAAAGCGTATAGTTCAACCGAGATTATGAAAATTAAGAGATCTTTCTTTCAGAGGTTGAGAAAGAAGTATCGCTCCATTTCAATCCTTCTTCTCTTTGTGCTATTACACAAAAACACACATATGTTTACGTGAATATATTCAAATATAACAAACGAAGATAAAAACTATGAGCGTACGCAGGGACGTAGCCAGGGGGGGGGCATAGGGGGCATTTGCCCCCCCCAGGATAGTTTACCCTACATAAAATATAATTAGAGCCCTGCAAATCCGCGGATATCCGCTATTTTTCTGCGGATGCGGATTTTATATCATATCCGCTTATCCGCAATATCCGTGTGAATATAAAATCTTCGGTTAGACGCCTCTTTCTACGGAATATGCGTTTAGAACCCCAAAAATGTATCGTTGGCATTTGTATTGGGATTATGGCAAGAGTAAAATAATGATACATTACGGCACTTTTCACTTTTTAATAAAAGTCGTAGATACAACCATTTTTTTGGATCTATTGTCAGTTTATTAATTAAAAAATAATTATGTAAAGTCTGTTCTTTTGGTTTAGGGGGAACTAGATTTTCAATTATAGTTACTTTTACCGATTGATTGAAGCTCTAGATCATTTTGTTCAGGAAAAACCAACTTCAATATATAAAAAAATAGCTAATGACGGTTAGTTCCGCCTAATCGTTTGGAATAGATTTTACTGTATCGCCTTATTTTGCATTTTTGGAAATATTAGTCAAAATTGACCACGGCAATTGCCACATTTAAAAAATATGAAGCTCATATCAAATTAAAAAAAATAAAAATATCTTGAAATCGTCATATAACTTTCATCTTTTAATAATAGGATGAATTTATGAATTTAATTTTATTATTAAAAACTCATTTTTATAAATTTGTTGATCTTATAGGACTTTCCTTGTTATTTATTGGTCATAAATGTGATAAATTAATCTGTTTAATTATTTCTAAATATCTCCGCTCTAAAACAATAGTGAGATATCTTAAAAAACTAAGTTTTTGAAATATTACTGTTTAAAGTTTTACGTTTTATATAAACTTGGTTTAAGAGTCGAATAATTGTAATTTCCATCTTTATTTTTTAATTTATATAATTTCAGTAGGACGTTAGGTAGAAAACATATTTCTGGACCCAGTAATAGGTAATGTGATAAAAATTTCAGTAGTTTTAAAGCAGCGATATTCCAATAGGCGAAAAAGGTTAGTTATTTCCAAACAGACAGGCGGATAGTGCGGATGCGGATCGGATGCGGATATTCATATTTACAAAAGCTGCGGATGCGGATCGGATGCGGATCCTGTCTATGCGGATGCGAATCGGATGCGGATACAGAAAAACGTATCCGCGCAGGGCTCTAAATATAATTTATAACTTTAACGGACTTTTATTATTTAATATACTACAAAAGGCCTAGAACGCTGTTATTTTCTACCCAAGACATGTAATTAAGGTCGTACCGACCAATTTAGAATATTTTGTTATTTTTGCCCCCCCCCAAGCTGAAATTCTGGCTACGTCCCTGGGCGTACGCAGGACAGTTAAGATATTCGGCGCCCGTGGGCTACTAAAAATAATGCGCCCCTCTTCATAAGAAAATACATAACCAGAACCGTAGCAATGTTTTTGGCGCCCTTGGCAAATAAAGTAAATTGATTAAACACAAAACAAAGGTCTTGACTTTTCCAAATCCAAAGGAAGAGCAAAAAAAAGGTCCTCACCTCTCCACATTCAAATGAGGAGCAAAAGTAAAAAAAGGTCCTCATCTCTGCAATGGCGCCCCTGTAGACCGGGAGCTCATGACAGTTTTTGGTCTCCAATTTCATACAGCATGCCTTTTGGAGAAGAGAATATTTACCCTGTGACAACAAAAAAGGGATGGTACTAAACCCCTGCACGCTTTCCGGTCATAGGGAAAATTGCATTTCCACTTAAATACAAAATTTTTGTGCTTTTCTCTGATTTAATATTGCTTGCCCTTTTGTCAAAAGAAAGTTATAACAAATTTAAAGTCTTTTAAATATATGCATGCGATTCGGAGGGTTCCAAAGGGCTCAAACGGTCATGTGATCTTGTAATAAAAAAATATGATTTTCCGCGTTTTCATACAGCATGCCTATAGTTAAAAGACTTTAAATTTGTTATAACTTTCTTTTGACAAAAGGGCAAGCAATATTAAGTCAGAGAAAAACACAAAAATTTTGTGCAAGTGGAAATGCAATTTTCCCTATGACCGGAAAGCGTGCAGGGGTTTAGTACCATCCCTTTTTTGTTACAGTTTTGTCACAGGGTAAATATTCTCTCCTCCAAAAGGCATGCTGTATGAAATCGGAGACCAAAAATGTCATGAGCCCCGGTCTACTGGCAAATGCCCTGTTCTGTACATATCACCAATAAAAATGCCAAAATGCCGCCCCCAAAAGGTTGTAGCCCATTTAGCCCTGTGGTTAGAGATGCCCTGGACGTCCATTGGTATTTATTTATTTATTTATTGAAAATAACGACACAACAGACATAAGTCCTATATGTGTCTGTATACAGAGAAAAATAATAAATAAAAAAAGAGAAATACAAGTATTACAATCAAATTATCCTCATCACATACAATTTACATACACACAAAGATAAGATAGAGATATAAAAATAAAAGATACCAAATGTATGAGTAGTTCAAATATGTTATTGAAATATTCTTTATCCGAATCACGTTTTTCTATAAGGTTCAATGAAAAAAACCATTTAATCCATTCCATAACGTTTCCAGAAGAAGGACTAAAGAGTTGAAGATTTTTTACAGACTTTAGACTTTATACAGTTCACAGTTCATAGTTTTCAATTCTTGGGAGAAAGCGCGCACCAAATTCTTAATTGTTTTAAAAGGGTAGGAATCGGGAAATGACTACGCAACAAGTGCTGGCCAAAAGCACTTTATTTTTCTATATGCAAGTGTTGACCTAAAAAAGATCCTCCATGTCAAATATATGCGATGACCCCTTACTTTTCTTTCACAAAAACACGTTACAACCACGTTTTTTTTTTATCTCGGGAGGGGGCTTAAGCTTCTGACCTCCTAAATTTTGGAAAAAAATTTCGAAATTTTTTCTAAGTATCTCTTTTTGTATTTTGTAAAAAATTAACTAGAATTGAATTCACTAATATTTTAAATAAGCTATAATTTCAATTAAATTATTAAAGAGCAATACATAAAAACAGTTTTAAAAGTAACTGATACGCCCTTTTAACAATAAAAATTCTATATAAAGCCACACACAGACTGTTACAGTTCTATATGGCAGTAGCCCTGTACCGACATGCCACTGATTCAATCACATATTAATTTTAAATAGGGCATTAATTGTAAATTTTCTCTAAAATATATGTATATGTAAGTGTACATGTTTATACACATGTGCGTATGTATGCAAGTGTATACAGGTTTACATGTTATTTATGTGTATATAATTGTTTATAATTATGTTTTTTATTTGTATTGGAAAATTAACAATAAATTTCAATTTCAATTTCAATTTCAATATCACTGTTAGAAAATATTAGGTCAAGCTATTTCTACTCTGCTGCTAGAATGTATTTTATGCAAGTACTTTGTGATGGCGGTCGGTCCTGTGGTGGCCACAACTGATTTTTTAAGATTATTTTTAAGTGGTTTTAGGCACTTACTAGTGTATTGGCACTTATTAGTGGTGAAGTGTTTTTGGATATCCTTACAATTACTTACTTCTCATTATCCCTTTTGGCATGCAAACTCTGTGCGTCGTCGTGTGATTCCCAATTCGTCAGCCGAGGCAAAAACCTTACGCTAAAAATATTCGTCAGCCGCATGCCATTCGTAAGCCGATTTATTCGTTATCCCAGTTATTCCTGTAATTTTATATGTAGGTATGCATTTTACATATTATTATTATTATTATTATTATTATTATTATTTAAACATTATTTTATTAATAATGATTGAAATGAAAGGCGCAACAATAGTGTAGTATCGCGAGGGTCCGAGCTGATTGTGTTGAAATGTCGCTGTAAGCATTTAGCAAGTGTTAAATTTTCAAGTAGAATATCATGTCCTGATTTATAATTTAACGAGTGACTAAAGTTTGTCACCGAACTGGAAAGTTTCGAGAGTAAAAAATTATAACAAAGTATATATTCTTGACTAGTTGGGTGAATTTTTAAAAAGATCAATCTTTTTTAATAAAAACTTTACACAGATTAATTTATTTAAATTAATTACAAGTTGTTAATATGATTTGGGATTTAATATTTTAACAGTTTATCCAAGTAAAAGATTGCGGAAAAATTCAAAACTGGAAAAAAAAGTAATGAGAACCAACAATTTAGCATTTGAAAAAGTCAGCCTGATAAAAAAGATCAGCGAGTCTAAAAGAAGATTGAACATCCGTCGACCAATGGGAACACCTCCCAAGTATTGGTACATAGCAGGCATGTTCAGACTTTTGCACGGGGGGGGGGGCACAAGCTTGAACTCTTCCAAAGAACTCAAATACCATGTTTTTGAGGGATAAAATTTTCTTGTAACTGAACTCACCCACCACAAAGATTTCTTTTTTGCCTTTTAACCCCCCCCCCCCCCAAACTAATAAAAAACTGATTTTAATTTTCTCCAAGTGCTTCGAGTCACTAACTGTTTATTATAATGTAATAATAATAATAATAGTCTGCTACCTCTCTAATTTGCAGAATGCAGAAAGCGGTTTTACTTCGATTTGTGCGTGCGCTGAATTTGGCATAATTTTGGCACGTGAGGCAGTGAGCTATATATTAATTTGATTTTGATTGTAATTTGATATTGATGAAGATAATAATGAATTAAATTTTTTATATTTTACTAAATAAATATGTTTCTTCCACACATGGGAGGTCTATACACGAGGATCCCCACTGTGTGCGTGCCTTCGACTGACAGTGTCCAAAAAAGAGGTAAACAAAGCTTATTAGTGTCTTACATCAGTGTTTCCCAACCGCAGGTCCGCGAATTTTTTTTTTGCTGGTCCGCAGTATTTTTTTTACTATGCAACTCTTTGCTTAATAAGTTATAACCCGCTTAATTTTGAGATGAAAAACTCGGTCTTTAATCTGTTAATTACTTAAGTAATAATTTGTTTCTCTTTTCACTAATTATATTTGATTTTTTATTAGTTGTGTTTGTAATCAGTGCAATAAAAAATATGAAACTTTTGCGATACACATTATTTTCTAAACTTGCCGGTCCGCCGTGAAAAAAGGTTAGGAAACCCTGTCTTATATAGATTTTTGAAATTGTTTGATAGCCCATAATAGTATAGTTAGTTTTGGTTTTAAATTATTTCGACGTACCTCTATTCTAGTATTTGTTCTAAAACGGAAAATAATTATAATAATATAACAAACTTTAGCGAAATTAATAATTGATAAACTAAATAAATCGTCAAATATTTGATAATAATTTCCAGTAAATAATTTTATTAAATAAATTTAATTTCAATGTTAATTTTACACTTTCAATTGGTCATAAACAAATTACACAATATGAAATGTTATATTTCAACTCAATGAAATGCTCCGCATTACTTAATAACGAAATACTATACAGGATGAACGAAATGTCATCTATTTTCGAACATGCTTGTGATAGGACCATACGTTTTTGTAGAGATTTTTACTGGTTTTTCCCGCATCTTGCAGAATTTAAGAATGTCCCACATTTATAGCCGGTTGCGAACGGCTACGCAGAACCTGCAATTTGTATAAATATTTTTACACAAATTATTTGACATAAGCAGGAATTGAACTCACGTCCGTGCCCTTGCTTAGCGGCCAAATTGCAGGTACAATGTTTGCAGTTACAAACTTGTCACCTAGCTACTCTTACTAATTTGGATTAATACGCACACGGAAAAAAGCGCACATGGAAAAATACACACACGGAAAAAAGCGTACACGGAAAAAATCGCACACGGAAAAATACACACACGGAAAAAAGCGTACTTACACTATATCTCAAATCAGTTTGAAATAAATCGTGAGAAACTATTACACAGTAAAATTTAATTGTTTGCCCGCTTTAATATATTGCGTTCATATTTGTAAGGTCAAACCAGATCTGGTTATTTTGGTTACTTTTATAGTTTAGACTTTTAAATGTAAATTTGTCATTTCAAAATATTCCTTACGCTGTAAAACCTACTTCAGATTTGTTGATTATGATCATTATGATCAGATATCACTTATCTTTATGACATATGTCAAATGGAATGGCATTTTAAAAAAGTGAAATATTTTATCATGTTTTAATACCAATATGATATACAATTTCAAAGGTGCAAACTATTGAATGTATCAATTTGTAATTTTTACCAAAATATTTTAAATATCTCGAATTTTAAATTTACAAAAATAAGTTGTCACCTAGTGGCGCTGATATGAATGACTAAACTCGGCCGGTAATTCTTGGTAAAAATTATAATTTTAAGGCGAGTTTTACTCAATACATAACATTTACATTTTTGAAAATTTAAGACGTTAATCGTAGAAATAAAAAAATAATAAAGCATTGAAAAAATAATAATAAAGAAAAGAAAGTCACATTTTTCTTACTTACTTTCATCAAAACCAAATAATTTTTTAAATAATTATTTTTCTGCTACTAATAATTTTAATTTATATTATTTTTGTATAAACAAATCAGTTAACAACTATTATTATTACGCGTTATATGTCAATATAAACTCGGTGAGCTTCGGAATATTTCGTTACATTTCGGAACCTGGCTTCAATTGTTTTAGATTTCAGACAACTTCCATTCACCCACGCACGCATGTACACACGTTGGCGTATTATATTATAGATGTTTTAAATTTGGGAAATTTAAACAATGATTTGTTCATCATATGATTACTTAACGCTAATTTATGTTTGAACACCTACAGTGGGGGCTTACTTTCGCCCGCGGGCCGATATCTGTTGCCCGCTCTTCTCTACAAATGTATTGGGAAGGTTAAATTGTGATCAATTCTTTCAGTGCAAGTCTGTAAAGTTGACCTCCAGATATACGTGTCTAATTACTTCTTTCTCGTGTTATTTGAATTTGTGGTTGAAGTTATCGAAATGATTGTATATAAAGTTGAAAAAGTAGCATCATTAGTAAGTGTATTTAGAGAACTCGAGAAGCAGAGAGAAGAGAAGAGAAGAGAAGAGAGAGAGTTGTAATAAAGTTTCTCCGTTGCCCGTATTGTCCGCCAAGTTGTCGTGTCTCATTAGACCGTTCATAAATGGTATTTAATAAGTCGGTTGTCTGTGTGGAAGTAACTTGAGTCAAGTAATAATTACCTATCTGTTAACAGAACATTAATAATACGGTTAGAGTAAGGAACGATACTAGAATCTTGGAAAGTCTGTGAGAACTCTTCCAGCTGACAACCAGCTGATTATAGACAGTACAGTATTGTACAACTTACCCTCCCGACCCACTATCATCCACCCTTATTCTTACGTGTCCCTTAAGGCTGTAATTAGGACCACGTCAAAATGGAATTATAATATAAAACGATCAAATGCAACTGCAACTCCACGTCAATAACAATATTCACCAAAATACCTACAACTTAAAAGTTAGAGACTTTACAGTAATCCCTTTATTTACGCTATTGGATATGGTAAGATGAACCTTTTACTCTCCTGTGGATAGACTTCTACAGCATGTCACCAGCATACTCTCTTCTTGGTCAAAGTTTTTATTTGTAGCCATATTTCGTCCATTTTCTCCACTTCATTTTGGATTGATCTTCTCCAAGAGGTTCCTGGACGTCTTCGATTACTCTGAGGATGTCAGTCGAGTGCCATTTTATCAATATTGTCGGGACGTTTCAGGATGTCCTATCCAATAAATATCAGGTCTGGGAAAAAGTTTGTGGTGTTTTTGCCAATAGACGGCACCAATTGCAAATAACTCAGGAAACACAGATCGCAGCGACAGCATTATGCGCTCGTTGGAAAGGTGACAGTTCGAACGTTACTTTGAGTGTCTAAACATTAAAATTTGTGCAGTGGTTGGAAAGTTGTTTGCGTTTAAAATGGAGAAAAGTAATGAAAAATTATGCTATATTTTGCAATATTATTACGACAACGGGAAGAACGCTGCGCAGGCTTGTGAATTTTTTTTGATTTATAGATGAAAGTCAAACTGAGCTAAACCCGATAAAAAAAATTGCGTTATCCTAATAAAACATAGCTTTCCTTGAGAAACTGTTTTTGTAATTTCTTGGTTCAATGGGCCTAAAAGGCATAGTGCTCCTGCTTTATCGTTTGGCTCTTTGGAAGGTAAACAGATAAGCAATATCCCCTTTGCTTCCCCGAAGATGGGAGCCATATATTCTTTGGTGGTGAAGAATCACTATGTTTCCCTTATTTCGACCGATGTTTTGTTTCTGATGTGTAGTAACTCTTAACGAAGGAAGAAAGAGTACGCGGCTCCTTCGAAAAATAAATACTTCGCCGCATACTTGATCCAGTCCAAAAGAAACCACTAGGTCAGTGCATAAGATACATCATACAGGACATATCAAGAACCGGATGAAGTCGAAGTGGTGAGTAGGAAGACTCCGATGGATAGGTCATGCACAAAGAAAAAACAAAATAATATAGATTAAGAAATTAATCTTAAATAGAACGCTTGGTACAAGAAGAACAGGCAGACTGCACACAAAGTGGATGGACAATATACAGCGTAACCTCCTATAGCTGGGTATGAACTTCTGAAGAGTTGCCATGGGCAGAGTTCTATGGAAGAGGCAAATAAAAGAGGCTAAGACCCACGACGGGTTGTAGTGCTTTGATGAAGAAAAAGAAGAAGTAGAGGACCCAGGTTCTTAACCTCATTAAAATTTTCAATATGTGAAAAACCTTTTTAACAAAAAAAAAAAAATGTTCAATAAGAAAAATTGAACTTTTCATGCTTTCAAATTCTCGTCCATATGTACCTCTTAAGCGTTTTCAACCTATTAATTTTAATATTAGATGATTATAGTGGAAAGGGCATGTGATAAGAAGGAAAGAGGAAGGTAAAGAGGATATGACGGAAAGACTTCGAAAGATATGGAGAAAAAATTTCTCTAGAAAACAGAAATCAAGTATCGATGTCCATATGTGTATGTCTGTATGTACGTGCGTGTCACAGCACCAGGAGTACGTGGGAATGTTACAATTGTTCACATAAAGTAAAATACAGGGTGGTATTACTATAAAATTACCTATAAAAAAAGTATAAAAATATTTGCAACGAGCGATCATATCTCTATAACTAAATAGATAGGGACTTGCGGCTTGAATTTTTGAATTTATAAGATCTAAAATACCTCACAAGTAGATTTAGAAGCAATATCATTTTTTTTTATTATTTGAAAATTATTCATTTCGATAACGAGTTAGCAATTTTGGGTTTTGAGTTTTGAAATCCTTGAGTTTTAATTAGTTAAAAATTATCAGAATTCATTTTATTCTAATCTTTTTATCATTTTCATTTTAGTCTATATCATATCAATATCATTTTATTCTAATTTTGAAATTTGGAAAAAATTGGTCGAGACTGATGTAAACCAGTGGTGAAGGGAGACCTCCGCTAGACTTGCCCTCCCATAAAAAAATAAATATTTTTTTTTTTTTAATTTTAAATAAATATATTTAGGTAAATCTTCAAAAATACATCAAATTATGTCCTATACAATTTTTTGTCCAAGGCTTGGTTTACTAGTTACGAATTTCATTGAATTTTAAAGTTTAATAACTTCCGTTTCCGGTTTCAGATTTTAATAAAAAACAATAGGGTTCTTCCCAATTATTAGGAGAATTTTTTAGTACCAGAACGAACTCTTTAAGTTAAATCGTTTTTGAGTTATCGTGCATACACACAGACACACAGACACACAGACACACAGACACACAGACACACAGACACACAGACACACAGACACACAGACACACAGACACACAGACACACAGACACTCAGACACACAGACACACAGACACACACACATACAGACGGCACTTCGAAAATAGGTTTTTTGGATTCCCTGGACCATGAAACGTGGTCATCCGTCAAAATCTCGATATCGAAAATTTTCGCGATTACAATACTTGCCCCTTATGTATATATTAAGGTCGGGCAAGTAAAAAAAACCAGATCGCATCATAATTCTTAAAAATTAAGATATTACGATCGTGCTCTTGGACCCTATAATCATGGGCGTCCGGAAGGGTGTGTCAAATGGGGCACGTGTCTCCCTTGAAATGATTTTTTCCCCAAAAAAATGTGTATTTTTTTTGAAAATTTAAGAAATTGAATCTTCAAAATGGTTTAAGATAGAGGTCAACGATTTTTTGAAATCCTTGTACCATTATTTACAATTATCATTGGCGCGACAGCCCGATTTGAGCTTAGGCCTCCTATTTCCTGGTTTCATGACCATGTACATTCAGGCGTAATATGGTCAGTATTACGTCCATTTTTTAGCGTACACAGAAAGGCACCTACAGTTTATAGCCGATTGCGAACGGCTAAGCAGAGTCCGTAATTTGTATAAATAGTTTTTATACAAATTATTCGACATAGGCAGGAGTTGAACTCAAGTCAATGTCCTTGTTTAGCGGATAAACAGCAGGTACAATCAGTTTAACGCTTGCTGTCATAGGCTTGTTCATTGCACCATTATTAGTCTAGAAAATTTGGGACTAATCTAATAATTTTTCCAAAAATATGAATTATTAATCAAAACTCTTGAAAATGACAAAAATCAGAAAAATCTTAAAAAGATTTTATTTTAATTTCTTCTTCTTTTTACTAATATATCCCTTTTCATCCTCATCATGTGTTTATCCACTATAATCGTCTATCTTTTCAGATAATCAAATTCAGTACGTTCCTGAAATCTTTTGTTTTTCTTGTCACATGTGAGATTCACCAAATCACTATATTCTTTCGGTAAATAATAAATAGCAGATATATGAAAAATCTTCTTACATTATAAATGAGTGGAACGCATAAGAATTCGGCATTCCATACTATACGTATACCTACTTGCTATTGGTTATTTAGAAAGAAGAAATATTTGCTTTCGCATAATTTATTACTTTATAAGAATACAGACGAATTTTTTCAAATATTTTTTGGATACAAAAAAGACTATATTAATATTAAATGAGTATCGAAATCTCCGCCCTTTACCGTGGAATACTGGTTCAATAAACTTAAAATGTAATAATTCCACTATAAAAACACTTAATAGAACAATAAAAAAAATCTCCGAGCATCCAAAATGTACCAAGGTACCTTGGTTTACCAAGCTACAATCTAATAAAGTCTAACTTTATCACATAGGCGACAATATGTATATGTAAACAATTTCAATTCAAAATTAAGAAATATTGAATGCGGTGTCCGGGGTCAATTCTTGGGCCACTCCTATTCATTATATTTATCAATGATTTCCCGAACCATGTCAAAGAAAATTATGTCCTATATGCTGACGACACTACCATAACTACAAGTTCCTCTACATTTGCTGACTTGATGGATAATGGCAGTGGCCAGCTTGAGTTGGCCAAGACTTGGTTCTCAGCAAACAAGCTTACACTCAACAAAACAAAAACTGAAAACCTAATAATTTCACTAAATTATTTTAACTTTGAAAACCCAGCCGCAGTGAAATTTCTGGGTATACACATTGATTCTAAACTCAATTGGGAGCAACATGTCAATTGCACTGCTCAAAAGTTGTGTAAAACAGTTTTTCTACTTAGGAACCTTGTGAACTGTGTCTCTGAGGATATAGTGATGACAGCTTACTACTCATTGTGTCATAGTCACATTTCATGTGGTTTGCTGGCATGGAGACATTCGACTGCAGACGAAAGACTCTTTGCACTACAGAGACGGGCAGTCAGAATTATAAACCATGTTTTATACAGAGCCGACTGCAGGAGTCTTTCAAAACATTGAAAATAATGACGTTACCCTGTAGTTACATATTTGTATGCCTAATGGCGCGTCTACATCGAGGCAACCTGGTAGCATGCGACATGTCGAACGGTCGCATGCTACCAATGTGCAGCGGTCTGATGGGAGCCGTGCGACATGTTGCTCGTTTCCGTTGCTTGGCGGTAAACATCAAAGAGTTTTCGTGCGACACGCTACCAGTTCTGAAAGCCACATGTTCGCCATTTTGATATTTGATAGTTGTTATTATAGAAATATTTGTTTTTTAAATTAACTAGTGTTGTAAGCGTTGCTGTATCAAAAATTATTTAGCAACTCAAATTTATTTAAGATAAGTGAGTAAATATAAGTTTGGATAAAATAGAGTATGAGAAATATTGATAAAAATAATTAAGTAAGGTTATGTTTTTGTTATGGAATTAAAATTTGTTACAAAATAGTATAAATTAGCTTGATATTATTTATAGTTATAAAATGTAATAATATTTTTGCGATCCGCCATATTTATTCAGTAAACTGACAGATCTCGCAACAATAAACAGTAGCACGCTCCCAGTGTTGGTGTAGACACTAGCTTGTCAACGCGACATGGTCTGACGGTCTCGTCAGACTTGTCGTATGCTACCATGTTGTCGCAATGTAGACGCGCCATAATATATATTCATACCAATAAAGACAAGTTCGCAACTTTTGAGCAAAGGCATCACTATCAGACAAGAAATAAAAATAAGATCATTCCAATCTATTGGTTGGTTTATATATGGAACAAGAATATGGAATGGGAAATAAGAATAGTACACAAGAATAAAAAATATGAAACCGTTTATATCGGACATTACATTTCGTCGCTGCGCCTGCGTACTTGCGTTGGCCTGTGTTTAACGGTTGTCGCATGACAAGTTGTTGTGTTTAATATAACCTTTAAAAAAAATTCAAGTTCAGTAATATGGATTCAGAAGATTTTGTAAATTTATTTGCTTGTGTTCACACATTATATTGTTGTGTCCAACCTTCTGATCACAGCTGGAAAACATCTGTTGAACAAATTTTATTACGGCCGACATTTTGACCGTTGTGCGCATGCTTATCGTCTCTTATTTTTGGAATAGAAATAAAAAAATAAATGTTACCAACTTTTCTTGTGTTAAAGTTAAATTTCATTCCTACATAAACCGATATGCGGCGCAGCCATGTTTTAACATTTTGTATACTATTATTATTTCCTATTCCTTATTCTTGTTCCGTATATAAACCAACCATATCACAGGATTGATAAAGCCAGATGTGGCATGAACTACTATGGATTACAATTTTACAACTTATTGCCAGCAAATATCACGTCACTATCCACTAGTAAATACAAATTATATATGAAAAATCTATCAACACAATCCACTGTACTCCATTGATGAGTTTCCACCGCTTATCAGTGGAATTACCGAGGACTGAGGTCGATTTAATATTAATATCTTTATCATTGGCTATATTATGTTCTTTATTTTTAATTAAGCATGTATGTATTCTATATAATATATATGTGTTAAATATTTATACCAAATTGTTGTAAATGACTGAGTGTAAACAAAGTTTTTGTAATATGGTCAATAAATGAATATGAAGATCCTTAGAGAAGATAATAACAAATTTGTATTCTTCGCATAATTTCTCTGTGTGTCTGTAGCATCAAAACAGGCCCTCAATTGACCCATACTCCCACAGGTTGCGTGTTAAGGTCAAAAGATAATTTTGGAAAGATTTATGTCCCTATTTAAGGTTTGTAAACTGACCAATTTGAGGCTAATGTCTGTTTGTATCGCATTGAGAATTTATTGGAACAGACGAATGAACCGTTAGAATTTTCTATTCTGATGACCAGATATGGTAGTCATTAAAATGATTGCTTGTGAAATGTCAAATTTTTTAACACAATGTCATGTCAGATTACAGAATTGGATCATTTGATAAAAGATAACGATGATATACACCATAAAACTTAATACATTTTTGAATTGTACTAAGGGCATAGATTTATTAATAAAAATGACAACGGGTTATGGCTTCAATTTCGTTTGTATTTCTTGTTTTTAGTTGCCGAGTTGGTAATGCAGTTTAAATGACATTACCCCAGCCACTCGTATTAATGAAATTTACCCCAAATTACATATTCCAGTTGTTTGAGTCATTGTGTAAATAGTAAACGTACGCCACTGTGTGCTATTATGCACTACAAATACTATATATGACCATTGTTCACGGACGCTAATGGAATATATTAATTACAAAACAAAAATGAAAACACTATTCATCTCTTGAAGCATAATAATAATAACAATGTTTATTGAAAAAATTACACGTACAGAGCATGTTTTTAGTCAGTCAGGTACAATATATAAAAGTAACTTATAACTATTGAAATTGTAAGCAATATAAACTAGAAAAAAAATACAAAAAATACAAAATACTTGGAGTCAACAGTTCCAGTTCACGCTATTTATGTTAAAATTTAAAAATTCTTCAAATTAATAAAACGGATTAGATTCTAAGAAATCCTTGACTTTAGCCTGAAATTTATTTAATCTGAAAGATTTAACGTTAGCGGGCAATACATTTAAAAATTTGAATAAAAAGAATTCTTGACTGTATTTTATAGATAAATATATGTATTTTCTTGGGTTTCAGTCGATAAGTAAAAGCAAATTTTGTCAAATATTTAAAAAGATTTTATTATTTGCTAACCAGTTTCGGTTCTATCTGAACCATTCTCAAAGCTTGCAAAAAACATTTATAAAAATTCAGAATTAAAATTATTATAATAAAATTTGAAACATATTAAATTTTTTTATTAAGTTAACGGATAAAATTTTTCTTATCTTCTACAGTTGACGTGTAACTTAACGATGTCGCAACTAAAAAATGGTTAGGAATAGAAATCTGCAGTTAGAATTTTAAAAATTATTTTACATTGTTTAATCTAAAAAAAAAAGAGCTTTAATAAACCAATTATTAAGTTTTGTATAGACAGTAATCCAAAACCCTTGAAAATGGCAAAAAATCGAAAAAATCGTAAGGGGTAGACCTTAAAAAACCATGATTTTTAAGCAAAAAATTTTTGTCTCCGATTTTATTGAAAATTTGTGCAAATATGTAATTTTGGTCGTAGATCAATAAAATTTGGTCCATTTTGAAGTTTGGGCACAAATTTTGGAATTATAGGCAAAAACCTGACCCAAATCGGCTATAACTCAAAAACTAGGAAAGCATGAATATTTTAAATATTTTTTTCATAATCCTCGCCTCAAAATTAGCTTAGAACTATATTTTGGCTAAAATTGGAGTAAAAAAAATTTTGGTCAAAATTTCAAAAATTTAGGGAGGAAAATTTTTGAATTTTTTGGAAAATTGGTATATTTTTAGCAATACGCTGCATATTTCGATTTGAAATGAGTGTCCCATTTTCTAACAATAAATGCGCATTCACAGAAATCAATTAAATCAGGATCAGAAATCAATCAGGAAAAATCAGGGATTTGAAATATAGTCGGATTGCTGATAGGTGACTGTTACATGTATGTATCAAGTAGTGCACTCATATAATAATCTAGTTACCATTATTCAGCGATTTTAAAAATGTTTTTTGTTTTTTGTCTTAACTGTCAGTGTCTGGTAATAAATATTAATTAAAATATGGCTTGCTGCCAATTATTAAATTCAAAAACTTTAATTTTAAATCTGCTGGAATAAACAACAAATTATAATTCAAAATGTACGTATGAGTATAAATTTTTCCTTATTTATAATTATTACCTTAAAATTAATAATTTTGTTTGTTTGAGTACTGCTGTAAATTTATTTTCGCGCTCTAATTAGTAAAGATATCTACGAATTATGCTATTTCTTTCTAATGCTTTGTTTTTTATTCAAATAATTTTGAAGGTTAGTTGTCAACTTGGATCACTATACGTTACTATGGGTATGCAAATAATTATAATGATATAGACAGAGAAAGCATATAGTACTGAATATCGATACTTGTAGCAACGAACAGTCACTTATCAGCAATCCGACTATATGAAGTGGTGGAACATCCAGACTATTCACCAGATTTGGCTTTCTGATTTTCATCTGTTCCCAAACCTCAAGAAATTCATAGGTGGAAAGAGTTTTCCACAGGGCTTCGAACCGTTATTTTTTTCGTTTCGGTTATTGTTCCGGTTTACTTAAAAAAATATATATCAGTTCGGTTCCGGTTTTTGGTTTTCGGTTCAGTTCCGACTAATAAATTTTTAAATGCTTTTATTTGTATTAGAAAATAATTTTCTACTATAATTTAGAAGAACATTTTATTCCTCATTTTGTAATAATCATACCAAGACTGCTGCCAGGGGGGGGTCTCCCTTGAATTAATAGAAGCGGATTTTTTTTTACTTATCAGTTAAAAAATTACGATTTTTTTTGCTCATTAGTTTAAAAAATAATCATAAATAAAATATATTTTATATTCACTCCCATAAACATTATCTGAACCGAAATAAACCGATATTTTTTTCGGTTCAGCTCCGGCTTTCGTTCCGACAAAAATAACGATTTTTTTCGGTTCTCGCTTTTTGGTGCAGTTCCGGTTCGAAGCCCTGGTTTTCCATCAAATGAAGAGGTTATCTGTTGAGGGTTATTTTCTAGGATGATTAAGTAAAGGATGCGCTATTCGTATACTAACAACATTGACGATTGTGTGGAAACCCCTGTTGAGAAAGAAGGCAATATATATCTGTACTGTGCACACTGTAACTACGTAATGCGCATGTGCTATATTTGAATTTGAAACAAGCGTATTTTTAAATGAAAATAATTATGGAATTTCTTAGAAATTATTCTAAAATCTCGTAATTTCACAGCAAATTTTATAACATATTTGAGAAATTTGTATAACACGGTGTTAATTTTCTGCGTATCGTGTCAAACGGACCTGAAACTGTATAAATGTGTATTTAAAATTTATCTAATCATTTTAAAATAACATTATTTGTCATTAAAACAATCTTTAATGATATTTTAAAAATTAAAGGCTGCCAATAAACGAGGCAGTATTATGAATTTAATCAGTCAGTTAAAGGATAAAGTGGTAGTTACAATAAACTAAAATAAGCTTGAAAAATATTAGTGCCAAATAATACTACCCAAACATCTTGTTGCGAAAATTACATGACTATGGCCCGATTGCAAGAATCTCTATTAAATTTAATGATTCAAAATACCAGAGGTGGCTAGCTATGGGTCCTTTTCAAATATTCCGATAAGACGTTGAAGGGCCACATCCTTTGAGTATCCCCCCACAAACCAGAAATTAATTTAATTTTTATCGTTCGATTAATGAAGGATTGAAAGACGGATGTACAAAATTAAATATATGGGGGAGGGCGTGCAGAGGGGTTAATTTAGATATATATTTTTTTACATTACATAGAAATATTCTAATTTTACTTATAAGGGATTGTTTGATAATTTTTATTTGGTTGTGATAATTGATTAAATGAAAATATGGAAATAAAATATATAACACAAATAGATACACATATTTTTATTCGTTTTGAAATATCACAAGTCTGTTGAACATTTTTCTTTTCGCCACCTTGTGTATATCTAATAATTTAGCACAGTAATAGCGTCTTACGTGTGTACGCAGTACCGCGATATATATCTTTCTCACTCAGTAAGGGTTTCCACACATTTTACACACGAATAGCGCATCCTTTACTTAATCATCCTAGGTTATTTTACAGACTTCCAGAAAGCCACTATGGAAATGGCTTTTGGAACATTGTTGGATTAAACGTGTTGATATTAAGGGAGATCATATTGAAAAATAAAATTTATTTTAAATTGAAAAATCATAGATTTCATAGTGCGGCCGAGAAATTATTACACAACCCCCGTATGTATATATATGAGATTGAAGCAACGAGCAAGCCTTCATGACATGTGGCATATTTTCCCTCTGGCCACTGAGTAATACTGTTTGTTCTGTCTGTATAATAACACATGAATACTCCACTATCGATTAACAATTACTTATATTTCAGAAATACGCAACTTCACCAGCTCACTTCACCGTTCCCCACTCCTTCACCATCGCTCTCCCAGTCAATGGACACTACACTCTGTTGCAAGTCACTCATTTTTAGGGTGAAAACCCTCTTTTATGACTTGTGATTGAATTTTTATTATTATTGGTATTACAATATTAAATCTCAATTCTATCGGATTAACAGCAAGATTAACAATCCTATTTACAAAACTGAATAACTGAAAACTAAAAAGGGCCTGAAATACTGGCTATGGTGAAGAGCGGAAAACTTTCGACTCTCGGGCATATGTATATAAAGGGTGTTGAATTGACCAGGTACACATAGGGATTTAACATGTAAAATCAGATATTTGCGATTTCTTGTTTCCTCGTTGGTTATATAGAAAAAAAATTTATATTTATTATAAATATAAAAATTGTTCAGAATTTTATTTTGTATTTAATAAAATCATGTATGGACTTAATAGATAAAATCAGCTGTGGCCACCACAGGACCGATCGCCATCACAAAGTACTTGTATAAAATACATTCTAGCAGCAGAATAGAAATAACTTGGCCTAATATTTTCTAACAGAGATATTATTTATCATGACCATGGAAACGTTACATATAAGAATGAAAAAATAGAATTTCAAAAAATATTTCAAATAAAAGTTGTTAGTTATTACTTTCATAGCAACTTTTGTTAAATAATTTTTTTCGAAATATTTTCCTGTTGTGAAATATTTGCGAAAATCTTAAAATTGACACGAGTCAGCTCTCATTTCTAGTCAACCGATTTTTACTAAAAGTTGACCAATTCGTGCTATTGATGTCAAAAGCTTAAATATGAAGTTTCTTAAGAATTCTTTTAGCCGAATTTGCTCTGCATGTGTACACAGACAGACGGACGGACAGACAGACAGACAAACAGAAAGACGGACAGACGGACAGACAGACCGACAGACATCATGCCAAAAATAGTCAAAACGTTATGTAGGGACCTCAATTCGTGGAGATCCATCAAAATCTTGAAATGTCAAAATCGGTATGATCACAATATCTTCCTTATATATGTTGGCGGTCGGTAAAAATTGTCGGTACATATTAAAAATCATAAATTTCGATAACTTTTGAAAGAATAATCCACGTCTTCTTACTAGAGATATAAAAAAAAATCGTTAACTTTCGAAATAATTTCCAGATAATAGATTAAGGTTCTACTATTCCGTTTCACGTTAATGTGCATTATTAAGAATTTTTCACTATTTTATATTTATTCTCCCTGGGATATAGGATGCGGGACAAGTTTTTTAGTACATTTTTTGCAGCTTAACGAAATGTAAAATCTTGGGACATTTAAAGATGTTCAGAAATTTTTCAACGTACCTGAGAAAAATATTTGGTTACTGCAAGTCGTTTCTAGGTTAAAAAATTATAATAATTTTATTTCTTTCTGCCCGTCTTATATAGTGTAGGGTGGGCAAGTGTCCGCGTACCCCTTAGGACCAGCCATCACTGCTTAAACCATCATTTAATATATGATTTTTTTAAAGTATCACACAGAAATTAACAGATAAAATAAGGACATTGGTTCAAATTCTGGAATAAGAGGAATTGTAAGGATGCGAAGAGAAGCCCAAAAGACTTATTATTCTTATCGTTGACAGTAAAAAATTTACAATAAATTTTATCAATTTAGTTAAGAGACATAAAGTGTAAAAGTAAGTTAGAACAATGAGTGTCCAGTGACTGCAACTGCCTATAAATTAATTTAACAACTCAGGAGTGTGATACAGTGTCCACAAATCACCGGCCTCTCGGGAGTCCGGCCGGGGCTGAACCAAGGACCCTCAGACAGAGGGGAACTTTAAGAAACTCGATAATTACCGATAATCTCAATGTACCAAATGGAAAAAAATTAAGTACTCAGAAGCTAGAATAGTTTTACAAATAAATCTGATTAAACTCAGTCACAATGTAATTAAAATAATAAATAGTCATAGCTATAACCTCTAGGTGGAATCAAGAGTAGATATATGGGTCCGTAGACCCCACAATCAAACATTCGAGATTTCCAGAAGAATTTCACAAGGATGGGCAGCATTTAGCAAGCTCTGAAACATTTTCAAAAGCAAAAAATTATGCCTTAAAGGGAAAGCTTTTGAACTATGCGTCGCGCCTGTTCTGACTTACTGTGCAGAGACGCTAACTGTAACAAAAGCTTCAACTAAAAAACTATGGAGCGAATCATGTTGGACACCACCTTAAGAGACATACCTAATGCAAAAATTCGCAGCAAAACCAAAGTAACTGACATCCCTGTGAAAATAACTATAATAAATGGAGATGAGACACCTTGCCAGAATAAAAGATGGACGCAGGAATAAACGTATACTCCAATGGAGACCTTGGGCAGATAGACGGAGTCGAAGAAGACCACCTACTCGCTGGACTGACGACATTAAATGCTTCGCTACGAATTGGATGCACGAAGCCCAAGACCGAACAAGATGGGAAATACTAACGGAGGCCTATATCCAGCAGTGGATATAGGCCAGTTTAGGCAGTGGATACGTTCTAACGAGAAATAACAGGGCAGAGCAGCATGTTAGAGAAAGGGTGAAGAAAGCAATAATGGTTATGGGGAAGCTATAGACCATAGGAGAGAAGAGGTTTGACGACGATATTAGGTGGAGGATGAAATTATTTGACGGGATAGTGAAGAGTATCCTCAAGTACGGAGTAGAGATCTGGGGATGGAAGGAATGGGAGATAGTAGAAAGGGTACAAGCGGGATACATGATATGGATTATGGGATTAGGCAGAACGACACCAGGATATATAGTGAGAGAGGAAATGAAGAGGGAAAAGCTGAGAGTGGGAGCCGGGGCGACGGCGGCGAAGTATGAGGAGAAAATCAGAAGGGACGAAAGAAGGAAGGTATTAAGAGAATGCTGGGAAGAAAGAATGAAGGAAGAACAAAAGGGTAAACTGTCGAAAGGGGGAGAAACAAGTAAAGAGTACTATTGGAGATGTGGGATGGACATAAGGGAAGCTGAGCGAAAGAGAAACGGAGGAAGAAACTTAGTAGAAAAATTGAGGAGGAGAAACAAGGAGGTATAGGAGCAGGAGGTAAAGAGCTGTAGAGTGAAGAAGGAAAGGGAGAAAGGTGGGTGGTAGTACTCGACGAAAGAAGGAAGGAATGCGGAGAAGTAAGACAGAACTGAGAACAGGAAGGAAGAGAGAGACAAAGGAGGAGGAAATAAAAGAGGGAAGAGAAGCGAAAAAAGAGACGAAAGAGGGGAGGAAGAACTGGAGTCAAGAAAGAAAGCTCGGAGTCGGAAGCCGAAAAGAGAATAGGAAGAAAGAGCGGAACACAGGAGGAAGAATGTAGAAGAAAGAAAATCATAAACTGTATTATTTTTATATTTATATTTATATTTATATTTTTATTATTATATGATTATTTTTCTAATATATTAGTTAAAACCCTAAACACCGCAAGGCCTAGGGGAAATAAAGAAATAAAGAATAAAGAATTATATATATCCAGCACTGGATCGAATTGGCTGATTGATAATGATGATGAGAACCCAAAATCGCGAGGGAAAGTAAAGTTTTGGGGCCGCAAAGATTTGGAGGTGCAAAATGTGTAGTAACAGGGATTCAACATGTTCAGTTGTGGTGAGGGTGGGACAATATCATCAACCTCCACCACCCGGTGAAAAACACAAGATAAAATTCCATTTTTTGTATCAGTCTCCTGTCAATGACAAAATACTATATAACAGCCGAAATTTAGGTCATGCCTTTGGTTTAAGCGAAAATAAATTGTTTCGTTTTTTTATGTTTTCACGAAAACAGAGCTTGTCTAGATTATTTCATGTTTCATGTTGGCATTTAATATAAAAAACAAAATATATGTACGAATATAATACATTTTTAAATTTTGGAAAAACTATTTAACAAAAGATACTATACTATATAAGTAATAACTAACAACTTTTATTTGAGACATTTTTTTATACGTTTTAATTTTTTGAGCGTATTACATAGTAGTTTGGTAGAGCCTGATCTTTGTTTTTTGTGTTGGGAATCCTTTGAAGGACAGGATACTTGACTATTTTTGACTTTTTGTCTTTATAATTTTAATTACAACGATTTATCCGGTTTAAATCCATTCTTGTGATATTCTTAGCCCCATATTTGTAAAAAATGAGTATATTTTCTATAGAAATTTATAAAAATAAATGACATAGACGTGGAATTTCCTGTGAAACGGTTGTTCTTGAGCGGTAATGTCGTGTTAGCGTGTTTTATGTCTGATAATATAATAGTAGAACACAATACCACTTAGACAAAAGCCAGTGTCATCGAAATAACACTTAAAACCCTGTTGAAAGTATCAGCTTAATGATTTGTTTCCTGAATACAAAAAATATACACCAGGTTTGAAGTTCTCATAATACTGTATGGTGCTGACGCTTGGACAATCACCACAGGTGCAGAAAAATTCACTGAAAATAAGAATCTACCAAATAGTATTCAATAGGACAAATAAAAAATCACTATAACCACGTGGATTTAATATAGTGTTGCAGGTCTAGAAACAAAGGAAGTTTTCAGCTCTATGCACCATCTAGGCGTCCCACATTATTTATTATTATTACTAGTTTTTATTACGAAAAAGGATTTCATGTTAAGTGCACCAAAATAAGTTGAAATTTCTTATACCGATTTACTTTAATCTACAGTAGGATTTTCTATAAAGATACTACCGTCACAAGCAATTGCCCATTACGTTTACATAATACGTATAAAAGGTACTTATATGAAGTAAATTAAAATGCAGTATACATATTGAACTAGTATATAAAAATATTTGAAAAAATATAATTCAGATTCTTGTTTTCAGCTCACATAAATTTAATTTCACCAACAATTTTGATTAACATAGAAACTAACCTCCAATATAGCAGTCGTTGAGTTTTGACCTCTGCTACTATGTTCGTTTTTTGAAAAAAATTGTAGAGCTCATAATTCATTATTGATCGCCACCTTGTGGTACCCCTTCGTCAGATCCAGGCGTACACCCACGTTGGGAGCTCAGTGGCTTAACCCCCCCCCCCAAGCACTAAAAAAACAAGTCCTTTTTAGTGTTTTTAAAGAACTCACTTGAATTTTCACTCCTTCATTTAAGTTTTCGAGCCCATAAGTTGTTTTGTCATCGATTGAAATTTGAAGGTAAAATCCTTTTTTATTTTTGGTTTGCACTTGTTGTATTTAGAGAGATGTGCCAGCCATATTAAAATGACCCTGTCAGGTCAGTAATTTCCTGATAAAAATGTCGGTACGAAAAACAATTTTGTCTTGCAAGCCGCCCTCATGAAATTAATGATACGCGCCTGATCAGATCTATCTCGAAATATTTTGTTTCTTTTCATATGTATAACCAGTTTTTAGATACCAAAACGCAAATAGTTATGATAATTGTCAACATCTATAAAGACAATGCATAGATCAAGTTAAGTATTCATCTAGCCTTGACCTAGTACATAAAAAAAGTAATTTTTGTACAGCAGTGCTTGTGTAGTGATGATACTATTCCATGCAGGATGAGAAGTCTCTATGGAAATGCATCATTGATGAACACAGCTGCGACACTTCATAAGATTTCATAAGGATTCTGCTTATATCACCGTCTCAAAACAACTGATTCGACAACAAAAATACACTCCTTATTATTAGACGCAACAACATTATTCACAATTAGGTGCACAACCTCTTTTATTGTTATAATCCATCGAATTATTATTCTATAAAAGGTACTGTTCTATAAAAGGTATATACATAAGTCCTTACAAAACAATAGAAAAATATTATTTTGGGTTAATTCTTTTTAATTTCTCAACATAGTCTCCTTTTACCTCGATACACTTCGCCCAAAGTTTCTTTAACTTTTTCAAGCCATCCAAAAAGTAAAATTTCGGAAGACGTTAAAATAGGTATCTTTTTCGACGATGACCTCCTCGTTCAACATGACTCTTTTACTGGCCAGTCATTTCATCATGTTTGGAAACAGAAACAAGTCGCTGAGGTGGATGCGGCAACAATTCGAAGGGTAATTCATGTATTTTCGCACTCAACCACACGATTGCGTTTATTCTTCACGGTGAACAAACGCGACTCATCTTGCCGATATCTTTTCCATACACAATTTTTAGAACAAAATTGAAACCACTGAGCCATGTGATATGCCTGTAGCCTAAACTAGTTCTCACACTTTGACTGGTCGATCACTCAAGACCATATCGTAGATTTGTCAATCATTTCTGGCGTAGGTGACTACGCCAGAAATGGACGTCTCGAACGAAGTTCATCAATTGTGGATGTACGACCTCGTTTAAACTCATTCACACAATTGTAAACGGTTTTAAACGCTTGTGCAGATATGCCATGAACTTCATCCAACTCGGCTTTGATTTTTACCGACCACCAAGGTATTGTGATCATACCGATTTTGACATTTCGAGATTTCGATGGATCTCCACGAATGGAGGTCCCTAAATAACGTTTTGACTATTTTTAGCATGATGTCTGTCAGTCTGTCCGTCCGTCCGTCCGTCTGTCCGTCTGTTCGTCTGTTCGTCTGTCTGTCCGTCCGTCCGTCCGTCTGTCTGTCTGTGAACACGTGCAGAGCAAATTCGGCTAGAAGGATTTTTATGAAACTGCATATTTAAGCTTTTGACATCAATAGCACAAGTTGATCAACTTTTGGTAAAAATCGGTTCCGTAAAAATGGGAGTTTACTCGTGTCGATTTTTGCGTATATTTAGCAACAGAAAAATATTTCGAATCAATTTATTAAACAAAAGTTGCTATAAAAGCAATAACTAACAGCTTTTATTTGAAACATTTTTTTATAAAATTTTGAAATATTTTTCGAATTTTTTCAAGTATCTATTTTTTCATACTTATATGTAACGTTTCCATGGTTATGGTAAATAATATCTCTATTAGAAAATATTAGGCCAAGTTATTTCTACTCTGCTGCTAGAATGTTGAATTAAAATTTGTGGACGCTGATTATGAGAAAAGTTGCAAAGGAACCAATTACCATAAAAACATCAAGTTAATAAAAGCCATAATCTGTAACATCACCCACATAGGCGGGAAACAGTATAAGTATGCTTTGTAAATACTAAGATACAACCAAGAATGTCATTACTAAAATAGTCTATTGTGTGACACACGCAGAGAGTATACATTTGCCGATTGAAAAAGATATTTCGCGAGCGCAGCGAAAGTGGCAATCTTTCGAAATCGGCAAATGTACTTTCTGCGCGTGTTACACATACTATTTTTTCTACGAACACCTATTTAAAAAATTCAAAAAATAAGAAATAGAAATCATTATGTATGTTAGATTTATATACATAATAGGTGGCTTGTCTTTGCTACGATGTTCATAAACAATTAAATGAATGTCAAAATAAATTGGTATTTGTACGTTTGTTAAATAATAATGTATGAAGATGAAGTAAACAGCGAGGCTGACGAGGAAATAGAGGAAGCGGCAAAGAAAATAGTGTTAGAACTCTTGCCGCAAAAGTCAAGAGAAAGGTAATAATATATATATATATATATATATATAATCTGTCTCAATTTGTAATACGAAACTAGATCTGATTACTTTGGTGACTGTTGTGGTGTAAACAGACTTTGGTGTATCCGTGTGAACCAATACTATGATAATATTATGAATGTATTGTCAATATACAAAATAAAAAATGAACTTTCCCTGTTAGTTCCGTATTACAAAATGAGACAGATAATAGTATATTGTGTAACAGCCAACTCTTTGTTCGAATGAGGAATTAAATTTAATACTATAAATAATTATCAAATAACAATTAATTACAAAAAATAAACTTAAATGTGTTGTATTATTTAATTTATATTGACGAATTGGAAAATACTTTCTGCGCTAGAGCGGAAAGTATTTTTCGATTGCGTTGCCTTGGATACAAAACACTCCTCAGCAAACACCAATTTTCCACTTTGCTATGGCAACACAAAACGATAGCTTTCTGATGGGTGAGTAGAAAAAAATATTTACCAAAGCGGTTATCTAAAGTTTGATAGATTGATTACTGCTCATAACAACCTGTATGTTAATTTTTAATTTATTTTCAAGTTACTATTTTTCAAGTTAAACATTTACGAGTAAAAGTTTCATTAGTCGTAAATTTGGTGAGCTGGTAACAATCCACCCTAGTACATAAAACCAAGAATAGTTTTTCGATTGTGAAAATAAAAGTCGGATTGTATTATCTGGCTTTTTTGTGGTTTTCGAACCCCTGCACATCCAGCGACTTTATTGACACCGCAAACTGCTTCGACGATCTTTATATCCAGCAATCACTTGCTGCAATGTACAGGGATGGAAACAGAATTAAAATAGAAAGATATAAAGTAAAAATAAAATGTGTAGAATCTTTTTTAAAAATTTTGCTTCTCGTTCAGCATTGTTTTATTAAATGAATTCTTAATTGTAGTTGTGAGTAGGGATGGGAACGATATATCGATATTTCGAAAATATCGATACTTTCGAAAAATATATCGATATTTGAAATGCGATATATTGCGCAATCTATCGATATTCGCACAAAATATCGGTATTCTTGTATATTTTTACTTGCCCGACCTTAATATATAAGGGGCAAGTATTGTAATCGCGAAAATTTTCGATGTCGAGATTTTGACGGATGACCACGTTTCATGGTCCAGGGAATCCAAAAAACCTATTTTCGAAGTGCCGTCCGTATGTGTGTGTGTCTGTGTGTGTGTGTCTTTGTGTGTGTGTCTGTGTGTCTGTGTGTCTGTGTGTCTGTGTGTCTGTGTGTCTGTGTGTCTGTGTGTCTGTGTGTCTGTGTGTCTGTGTGTCTGTGTGTCTGTGTGTCTGTGTGTCTGCGTGTATACACGATAACTCAAAAACGGTTTAACTTAAAGAGTTCGTTCTGGTACTAAAAAGTTCTCCTAATAATTGGGAAGAACCCTATTGTTTTTTATTAAAATCCGAAACCGGAAACGGAAGTTATTAAACTTTAAAATTTTAAAAAAATCGTAACTAGTAAACCAAGCCTTGGAAAAAAAATTGCATAGGACATAACTTGATGTATTTTTGAAGATTTACCTAAATATTTTTTTAAATTAAAAAAAAATATATATTTTTTTTTTATTATTACTTGCCCGACCTTAATATATAAGGGGCAAGTATTGTAATCGCGAAAATATTCGATGTCGAGATTTTGACTGATAACCACGTTTCATGGTTCAGGGAATCCAAAAAACCTATTTTCGAAGTGCCGTCCGTATGTGTGTGTGTGTGTGTGTCTGTGTGTGTACACGATAACTCAAAAACGCTTTAACTTAAAGAGTTCGTTCTAGTACTAAAAAATTCTCCTAATAATTGGGAAGAACCCTATTGTTTTTCATTAAAATCCGAAACCGGAAACGGAAGTTATTAAACTTTAAAATTTTAAAAAATTCGTAACTAGTAAACCAAACCTTAGACAAAAATTTGTATAGGACATAATTTGATGTATTTTTGAATATTTACCTAAATATTCTTTTAAATTTTATTTTTTTTTGTTTTTTATGTATTTTTTTTATTATTATTTTTTTTATGGGAGGGCAAGTCTAGCGGAGGTGTCACTTCGCCACTGGTTTTTTTTATGGGAGGGCAAGTCTAGCGGAGTTCTCCCTTCGCCACTGGTTTACATTTAAATATATGCTGTTCACTTTTGCAAAAACAAACTGTAGGCTATTCCAGACTTTTAGGCGGCACTAAATTTTGAAATCTAGTAATTTTTATCTATTAATTCGGACTTTTGGTCATTTTGTTTAAGCTTTGTAAATCATGGTCACATTTAAATTCTAGATTAAACTGATTGTCATTATAAAATGTCCTTTTCATTGCATTTTAATTTTTTGTCATTCTTAATAAAAATTGCCCATTTATTTATGTTTTTGTCTTCAAAATATGGAAAAATGTATTAAAATAAGACATATGTCATTCGTTTCCGTGGTTTCACTGCTGGAATTTTAAATTATTACATACCAAAACTGAAACATGAAATAACCTAAGCAAGGTCCGTTTTCGTGACAACCTAAAATAACGAAATTTCCATTTAGTTCCGCCTAATCGTTTGGAATAGCCTATAAGACGAAATTTTGATTTTATAATTTCCACCTTTAAAATTATATGTCATGTTGGTATTAAAAAATTATAAAAAATGTCACTTTCTTAATAATGATCATAACCAATAAATCTAAAGTAGGTTTTACAGCGTAAGGAATATTTTTGATTGACATTTAAAGTCCATAATACACTATAAAAGTAACCAAAAAGATCTGGTTTGTCCTTACAAAAGTGGACAGCATATATATATTTAATTAAGAGAGCAGTTAACTAGGAAAATATTAGAAAGTTAGTTGGTAGCTGGGTGAGTACCAACTGTAAAGTGATTGTCTGTCAAGTGGCGACTTCTATTCCCGCCAAGACAACAAAAAAAAACTGTAATTTATAAATCTTACATGTTACGTCTTAATTATTTCGATATATCGAAAATATCGATATTTTTACTTCGATATATATCGAATATCGATATCACACTTACGATATATCGAATCGCGCATATATCGATATTCAAATATAAATTCCCATCTCTAGTTGTGAGGTTTTAGCTCAATTTTAGTTTGGCTCAGTCATGGTTTTCCCACACTATGTTACAAGAAGCAAATGAACTACCCAATTATCTTTCAAATTAAGAAATCATAATTAATAAGCAAGATTTTGTTTTATTTCTTCAATCGTTTGAAAATGTTGAGTTGATCTAAAATTCTGAAAATTATAATTAGTGTATATTGATGTGACCCGTTATAATACAAGTGGTTGTTTTGATCAGATATTTGTTTTGAAAATATTGATATTTTTGTATTTTAGATTTATACAGAAAAAGTACAAAACACTCGGTTAAACTTCCACAAAATTAATTTATTAAATACTTAATATATATATTTCGATTTGTTAGGCCATCATCAGAAGAATAAATCATCTCATTCTTCTGATGACGGCCTAACAAACCGAAATATATAACTTCACTCAATAAGTCTCTGATCTGACATATATATGGCAACACTGTTGACAGACCCATATGATTTCTGGATAGTACCAACCTTCAAACGATACGTGTGAAAATTTCATGACATTATTTTAGACCAGCGTTTCCCAACGTGTGGGTCGCGACTCGGTACCGGGTCGCAGAAAAATTTTTCCGGGTCGCGAAAAAAATTGTAAAAACACAAAAAAGATTTTTTTTGTACATATTATTTTTTTTACGTCAGTTAATCACTAGAATAGTGTGTATTTGTGCTCTTTATTACTATACTACAGCGGTTTCCAAACTTTGTTCAGTAACGACCCCATTAGAATAAATCCCATCTCTGGCGCCCCCTCCCCCTATTTAGGAAATTTATAAACAATTTGTAAATAATTTCTTTATTGAAATAATAATCACAAAAGTAGCAAAAATATGTCATGTAAATAGTTTCTCTAATTCCTAAATATTTATTTTCACAACATATATCACGAAAATCATATAAAAATAAATTATATCAATATTAAATATGTAATACAAATTAAAAATGTAATAAAAATCAATTTTAATGTTAAGTATGGGCTTGTTTCTTCGCACATAATTCATTAAATCGCCGTTTATATGAAGAAAGAGCCACTCTTATTTCGTTTTCCACTATTAACCGTGCGCAATATTTTGTTTTAATAACAGCTAATGTGGAAAATCCTGCGACCCGCGACCCCCTGCTGAATCTTGTACGACCCCCCAGGGGGTCGAGCCCCCAACTTTGGAAACCGCTGCTATACTATATTCTTTATTACTATACTATACTCTTTATTACTATACTATACTCTTTATTACTATTTATTATTCTTTATTACTATAAAGCTTTAAAATAAAATTTGTTTTGTAATTAAATGTTTTTTTTTCATAAGGTGGGTCGTGAAAAAATTTAAAACCTCGTACCGGGTCGCGGTCAAAAAAGTTTGGGAAACGCTGTTTTAGACAATTAGTTTAGAGGTTACAGTGGTTTCAGTGACTCCAGTTTTGTAATTTTCAAAAGAATGGATAAAAAAGAATTGCGTGTGTTGATTAAACATTGTTTTTTGATGGGAAAAAATACTGTTGAAGCCAAACAGTGGCTTGATAAGCGTTATAGAGACTCTGCACCGGCAAATCAACTATTACTGATTGGTATGCTGAATTTAAATTAATTAATTAATTTGATTTTTTTTAAATTTTAGGTGCGTTGGAATGAATGTATCACTCTTGAAGAAGAGGATGTTCATGAATAAAGTCGAATTTCTAAAAAAAAAAATGTTTTTCTTAGTTAGTCCGGAGAGGTATTGAGCGACGTGGTATATTAAGTATTTTATAAATTAATTTTGTTGAATTGGAGTGTTTTATGTTTTTTCTGTATCATTCAAAATGTTCCATCAAGAGGTAACATCCATCAACATTTTATATTTTTAAATTTCATTTAAGGTATTAAATTAAGCACTTAATATGAATAAAGAAAAATGGTTTTCAAAAATTAGCTTTGACATAATTACAGCAAACATTTATTTCGGTTGATCCCCTTCTCTTATTGCCTACGGAATCCTGAAATACATGAAAACTCCAATAATTTTTTAAAAAATTTCTAATCATTATTAAGTGTAACACACCTAATTTAACCGTGTAGCAATCAATAGAAATGAAATAAAAAACAAAAAAATAAAAAAAGACTAATTTTTTCCATCAGATATAATTAATTGATTGAAGATTTTAACTTACACAATATTATTAATGAAACGTCAAAAAGGAACAATTTTTTTAATTAATTTAATTTACTGTAAAAAACAAAACCTCAAAATAATAAACCAACTGAAGCGCGAGATATGCTTTTACGGTCGATGGCAAACGCTATCGTCACATAATTTGTCACTTTCTGCAACCACACTTTAAAGTTAGTTAAAATTTGTGCATCTGTGGTTATTAGCGCCTATCATAGCTCATTAACATCTAGACTTAAATAAAAAATGGATGTGAAATATGAATTTTACATATTTCAGAATTTTGTAGGTATTTAGTAAGTGTTAAACTGTGGGTGCATATGAAAAATCATAAATATCGAAAACTTTTGAAAGAATAATCAACGTGCTTCCATCTAGAGACTTACAAGCTTTCTTAATTACGAGATGCACTCCCACCAAGACATAGCTATAGCTACCAACTTCTCCAGTCAGTCGGAAAATTATTGTAACCACAATTTGCAAAAAAAAATTTAACGTTTGTAATAATTGTCAGATCAAAAATTCCTGTTAATCCGGTTCACATTAATGTGCATTACTCAGAATTTTTCAGATTTACAGATTAACCCCCTTGCGTTATAGGGTGTGGGGAAAGTGTAAAATTAGAAAAATATTGTTTTACTCATTCTACATCTTAAGAGCTTTTTTGGGATACCATACAATAAATTTAAATCATAATTTTTTCAATGATATTTTTAGAAAAACTAATATCAACAGAAATTCCTTTTGAATTATTTTGGTTCTCATCAATGTATATTATTGAGATTTTTTTTTTTTCATATTTGTAGATCAACCCGTCTGGGTAACAGAGTGGGGAAAAAAGTTTTTGGCAAAAATACCATAACCAAAAAAAAAAAAAAGATTTTTCTATAATAAAAATTTGTTGGTTTATCCATGCATAAAGAAGATTTTATACCCCATTCAAAATTTAAAAAAATATATTTTTTAATATTTTCGTTGAATACATATTTATTTATATTTTCTCGCCATGAGTTTGATGTTTGTGATAAAAAATTGCTTGTTTCTCTTTGCATTAAGAGGTTTCATTTGATACCCAACGAAATTAAAAAAAATATATATATTTTCATTAAATATATATTTGTTTATATTTTCCTCGCGATGAGTTTTTTTTTAACTCTCAATAGTTTTTCTATATGTGGGTTAAAGAATTTTACAAGCATGCCAAATTTAAATTTTCTATTTTGATCATAATTTCTATCGTACAGACAGACAGACACATCGACGGTATAATGTTTTTTTGATCATATCTACAAAACCCTAAAAGCAATATAAACCAGTGGGGAAGGAAGACCTCCGCTAGACTTGCCCTCCCATAAAAAAAATAATAATTAAAAAAAAATTAATAATTTTTTTTTTTTAATTTAAAAAAATATTTAGGTAAATCTTATTATACATCAAATTATGTCCTATACAATTTTTTGTCCAAGGCTTGGTTTACTAGTTACGATTTTTTTTAAATTTTAATGTTTAATAACTTCCGTTTCCGGTTTTGGAAGGTTCTTCCCAATTATTAGGAGAATTTTTTAATACCAGAACGAACTCTTTAAGTTAAATCGTTTTTGAGTTATCGTGTATACACACAGGCACGCACACACACACACACAGATACACACACATACGGCCGGCACTCCGAAAATAGGTTTTTTGGATTCCCTGGACCATGAAACGTGGTCATCAGTCAAAATCTCGACATCGAAAATTTTCGCGATTACAATACTTGCCCCTTAATTAAGGTCGGGCAAGTAAAAACCAGTGGCAAAGGAAAACCTCCGCTAGACTTGCCCTCCCATAAAAAAAATAAATAAATAAATTTAAATTTTGTTTTTTTAAATATTTCTATAAATCTTCAAAAATATATCAAATTATGTTCTATATAAATTTTTGTCCAAGGCTTGGTTTACTAGTTACGAATTAATTATCATGACCATGGAAACGTTACATATAAGTATGAAAAAATTGGAAAATTTTAAATAATTTTACAAAAATTTTTCGAAATTTTTCGTTTTATCAAAAAACGTCTCAAATATAAGTTATTAGTTATTGCATTTATAGTAACTTTTGTTCAATAAATTTTTTCGAAATATTTTTCTGTTGCTAAATATTCGCAAAAATCTTAAAATCGACACGAGTAAACTCCCATTTCTAGTCAACCGATCTTCATAAAAAACAATAGGGTTCTTCCCATTTAATAGGAGAATTTTTTAGTACCAGAACGAATTCTCTAAGTTGAACCGTTCTTAAGATATCGTGTATACACACAGACACACACACACAGACACACACACACACACACACACACACACACACAGACACACACACATACGGATGGCACTTCGAAAATAGGTTTTTTGGATTCCCTGGACCATGAAACGTGGTCATCAGTCAAAATCTCGACATCGAAAATTTTCGCGATTACAATACTTGCCCCTTATATATTAAGGTCGGGCAAGTAACAATGAAGAATGGTAGGTAAAGGTTGAGAAGCACTGTTATGAGACAACAGTAGGTAAAAACTTCTTAGGGCGGTAATTATATTTTTTTCTGGTTATAAATAATGCAGAGGCAGGTCGTATCTGCGGACAGTTACAGCGGTCGACATGACGATTAATAGAAGTTAAATAGAACCGATTGCTTAATTATTAATAATAAACTAGTTATATCTAATAAGCATCATATCAATTCAGACGGCGCTGCATTAATAATGACCAGCTAATTAGATCATCATCTACCTTATTTCATGCATTTATACCATTTTTTATTCATCGCACATATTTTATTAAAAAAAAAATACAGATTTATTTTCACAACTGCATAAAAACATTTATGTTAGACTGCTTCGTAGCTTATAGTAGAGATTCTTAAATACGGGTCCGCGGGTTGGCAACCACCTCAATGTTCAACAATAAATAAATTTATTCTAATGACATTTAAATAATTACATTTTAGTTACAGGAGGGTTGCCTCTTATATTTCGGGATTAAGCTAAACTAGTGCTGCCATCTGGCAACTAACGCTTCTATCGTAAAGTTTGACATTTTTGACGGTATACGTACTCAGAACGTTTAGCCGTACGAGCGCTATTTGTGTTGTTTACAGTAACTTGAAAAAATTCATCTCGGCTAAAAATTGAATTAAATAGTGAACATTTTTGAGCGATTATTTTTTACAACTTTCAACATGGATTAACCCAACAACAGTGCATCGAAGAACTTAATTCGACTTTTGGCGATGAAGCACCATCAAGGACTGCTATTTATCGATGGTTTGCCGATTTCAATAGTGGCCGTAGTTCGCTTAAGGACGAATTTCGTGAAGGTCGTCCAAATTCGGTTGTTGTTCCGGAAAACATTGATGCTGTGCGTGAACTGATACTGCAAGATCGTCATGTGACTTATCGTGAGATTGAGGTATCCTTGGGTATTAGTGGGACCAGCATACATTCACTATTGCATGAACATTTGGCCGTCAAAAGATTTTTTCGCGTTGGATCCCACATAATTTGACAATCGGAGTGGAAAATGCCTCAATCGGAGTGGAAAAAGTGCTTCGAAATTTGGTTCAACCGCAGGTAAAAGAATATTTTGAAAAATAATTAAATCAATTTTGTTAATGAATAATTGTTTTTGATATATAAGAAAGACTCAAGGTAAGTGTGTTGAATAGTAAAATAGTTTAAATTCAATTTTCAAACTCAAAATATTTTATTTATAGTACGTTCGAAGATGAGTTTGCAGTATAGCGCTTATGGAAAATGGGAGCGGTGTTGCCTAATGTTGTAAAAGTGTCAAATGTGTCAATTATAATAATATGAAAAACTCGTATGATTTACAAAAATCAACTCTTATAAAACTCAAAATAACAGTCAACAAAAACAAATGGCCATTTGTAGAATACTGCGTCTTCACAGATCAGCGCGTTTTAGAGCTGGCAACGTCGACAAGCAAGAAAAGGATAGTGTCATTGTGTAAACCCATTAGAGAGTATGAAAAAGAACTACTCCATATGCCCTGTACTGCAAACTCACCTTTGAACGCACTATACAACTAGTTTTATCATTAGAAAAATAGTAAATTTAATTTAAAAATACAGTAATTCTGACCGTCAATTGTAAAACTTCAGAACCTACGTCATCAAGATGGCTATCGAACCATCAGCTGATAACGTAAAACAAAGTTTTAGGCCCGGTTTTTCCATCTTCAGATAAAGTTCCAGGTAACCATCTGACAGATAAGGTTATTTGTAACTTCATCTGCTGAGTAAATGTCATCCATTCTTTCTATACAAATGTATCTATCGGATAGTTATCTAACGTATAATGAGACTGACGTATTGGATTCACTGACTGGTATTGACATTTATTCAGCAGATGAAGTTACAAATAACCTTATCTGTCAGATAGTTACCTGGAACTTTATCTGAAGGTGGAAAGACCGGGCCTTAAAATACTATTATTTATTGTTTTATTTATTTTAACTTATAATATTCTAGTTATAAAGATGGCTGTGTGAGACGCAAATAGAGATCTTTGCTGAACGCCAAACTTTTTAAGGAACTAAAAAAAAATTAAAATTCCATTAAGTTCCGCTTAAACGTTTGGAATAGCCTATATAAACCTCTCAACTCGAAATTTATGCTCATATTTTTATGTGAAAACTTTTGAAAAATACGTCGAATTGAGTGTGTTTTTATTTTCAATTACCCCCTCTAAAGTTAGTGAGTTGGTATATAATTTGAAAGTTTTAAGAAAGTAATTTAAAACATCCCCCGAATTATGTTTAGATATCGTAGCACTTATAATTCTGTAAAACATCGTAATAAAGATGAGTGAATTGTCGAGCAATCTACGCTGTTTATTGAGATGGGGGGCTGCAATTTACACCGCCCCCAACGGAGCCGGGTAAAACCCTTAACTACGGGGTCTGCTAAGTGCGTTCCATACACTTATTCATCATAAAGAAAATTTAACACCTGCGGAAAGGTAAAGTTCAACTTTATTACAAGACATGAGTTTCAGGAAAGTTGCGTGGAACACTTCCACCAACATTCAACTAATAACAACCCGAAAACTTGATAGAAAAATTACAAAATTATTAGGAGACATCTCCTAATAAAACAGAATATACAGGGCCTTCAATCTAAGTGTGCCACCATTGCTATCTCGAGAACTATAAGAGCTACGAGGTTGGTTAAATTAGCAAAGAAATACCATTTTGCAAGTCTATTACAAAACTATTAACCATTTTTTTTTATAATTAGTGGTTCTCCATTTATGGAACCCAACTTTCTTATTTTAAATGAGAACATATTCTTTTTATATTTTTGTTCGGAAAGGAATTTTATTCTAAATTCAACGAATACACAGTTTAGTACCCTTACATCACAAAAATTTTGAGAAAAAAACATTAAATTGACATTAATTTAAATCAAATCGCACAGGAATCAGCGTGCTATGAATGAAACAATCAAAAATATTCCTTACGCTATAAAACCGACTTTAGGTTTCTAGGTTATGATCATTATAATTACAGTCTGTTCCAAACGGTTAAGCGGAACTAGATTTTGCAATCTAGTTACTTTCATCGTTTAAATCGTGCCTTTCGGCCGTTTTGTTTAAGCTTTGTAAATCATACTTACAATAAAAAATTGTTGGTTCAGGTTAATATCATTTTAAAATGTCATTTTCTTTATATTTTGATTTTTTGTGTCATTCTTAATACAAATTTCCCATTTATTTATTTTTTTGTCATTAAAATATCTAAAAAAAATATTAAATTTTGACATCTGTCATTCGTTTCCATGGTTTCATTGTTGGAATATTAAATGTTGACATCCTAACGTGAAAAATGAAATATCCCAAGCAAGGTCCTTCTCGTGACAACCTAAAAGAACTAAATTCCCATTTAGTCCCGCTTAACCGTTTGGAACAGACTGTATAATTTTTCATTATGACATACGTCAAATGGATCGACATTTTAAAAAAGTGACATTTTTTTATACCAACATGACATACAATTTCAAAGGTGCAAACTATTGAAAACAAAATTTCCTCTTAGTTTATTCTTACAAAAATGAACACCATAGTGCAGCGGTGGGCAAACCGGGTCCCGCGGGCCGCATGTGGCCCTTGTAGGCATTTTATGCGGCCCACCAATATCCACAAACAATTGCTTTTTAAAGTGAAAAAATTGGAAAATGGAGGCGAGATAGTGTTTTTTTCTCTGCACTTTAAAAATAGACGTGAGGCCGTTGTTTTTGCTCTTCACTTTCATATGGGGAGGGCACTAGAATATTATGTGGGGCCCGCGCCATCCTGTTATAATGTCAATGTGGCCCGCGGTCCAAAAAGTTTGCCCACCGCTGCCATAGTGTCATTATAAAATGTCCTTTTCATCAAATTTAGATTTTTATGTCATTCTTAATTTAAATATCTCTTTTCTTAAATTTTTATGTCTTCCAAAAATTTTAAATGTATTGCATATTTAATTTTTTATAATAAATCTCACTTAATAATAATTGCCAGCATGAAATATGAAATAATCTAGCAAAGCTAAGTTTTCGTGAAAACTTAAAAAACAGAAACTTCCGTTTAGTTCCGCTTAAACCAAAGAAATCAGATTTAATAAAGCTTAGATTTTAAAATCTAGTTCCGATAATTTTTTAGCCCACGTAATTTTTAAAGTATGAATGAGGCTTTTGACCATTTTGTTAAGCCCATTTGTTAAAAAGTGAAATCGTGACACCTTAAGAAAATAAAAATTCCATTTAATTCCGCTTAAACATTTGGAATTGACTTTTTTACAAAATAAAATAAATTATATTATTTACATCTTTAATAATAAATGAGGCACGGACAAAATATGCAAACTCATTAAAATATAAGTCTTACCATTGTCTTTATAAGCGGTTAGTACAATAAGATTTATATTTTAATGATTTTACATATATTCTCCGCACCTTAGTAACAAAATTTGAATGTAAAGTAAAAATTTAAATTTTTAAAACTTAAAATTATCAAACGGTTCTTTAATTTCAAACGTATAGGCGGTTTCTTTGGTTTAGGTGGAACTAGATTTTCAAATCTAGTAACTTTTACCGATCGATTAAAGCTTTTGATTATTTTGTTTAGGAAAAACCCACTTAAATATATAAAAAGTTACGTGCAGGCAATTTCAAAAATTTAGAAATGGGAATTTCGTTCTTTTAGGTTGTCACGAGAAGGACATTGCTTGGATTATTTCATGTTTGACGTTGGTATGTGAAAATTTAAAATACAAACAGTGAAACCATGGAAACGAATGACATATGTCAAAAATAAAATACCTTTTTACCTATTTTAACGACAAAAAATAAATAAATAGGAAATTTGTATTAAGAATGACACAAAAAATCAAAATATAAAGAAAATGAAATTTTAAAATGATATTAACCTTAACCAAAATTTTTTTTATTGTAAGCATGATTTACAAAGCTTAAACAAAACGGCCAAAAAGAACGATTCAAACGTTGAAAGTAACTAGATTGCAAAATCTAGTTCCGCCTAAACCTTTGGAATAGTCTCTAACTATAGTGACAACTTAAGAATATTTAAATTCCAATTAGTTCCGCTTAAAGGTTTAGAATAGGCTTTATTATAGTCTGTGTCTTTGATTTAAGCAAAACTAGTTTTGAAAAGTAAACGTTTAAATGAGGATTTTGATCATTTTGTTTACTTCAATAGTTTAAATAAGCTAGTGACAACTTACAAAAATAAAACTTCCAGTAAATTCTGCTTAAACGTTCGGAATAGTCTGTTAACCCTAAAAATTTAAGTAGATTATTTTTAATCTTAGCACGTTATAAACCTTTTTAATCGACTAATAAACTATTAGAATGTTTAATATTTTTTTGTTGACAATTTAGATGAAAATATAATCATACTCATATTAAATTGTACTGTATTGTACAGTTTGTTCCAATCGGTTAAGCGGAACTAAATGGGAATTTAGTTCTTTTAGGTTGTCACGAGAAGGGACCTTGCTTGGGATATTTTATTTTTCACGTTGGGATGTCAAAATTTAAAATTCCAACAATGAAACCATGGAAACGAATGACATATGTCAAAATTAAATATTTTTTTTAGATATTTTAATGACAAAAAAATAAATAAATGGGAAATTTGTATTAAGAATGACACAAAAAATCAAAATATAAAGAAAATGATATTTTAAAATGATATTAACCTTAACCAAAAAATGTTATTGTAAGTATGATTGGCAAAGCTTAAACAAAACGTCCGAAAGGCACGATTTAAACGATGAAAGTAACTACATTGCAAAATCTAGTTCCGCTTAACCGTTTGGAACAGACTGTACGTTATGTAATTTGGATTGTTTTGGTTATTTTATTTATTTTATTTCTATTTGTAATGGCTAATACCCTGAACGCCGCAAGGCCTAGTGAGAAATAAAGAATATATAATATAATCATACTCACGGACGGGTTGGGCATACATCTTCTTGCCATGGGCTCGGGCGACCTATAAGTAGGCGAATATCTGCCAGGAAAACAACCTCCCGCTGTGGTAATAGGCCCGTGTAGCCCAGTAGGCCCACTTTTCGTCCCCATCATCTTGTCCGGAGAATACATTTGTAACACAGTCTTTAAAACAGTCAAATAAAATTAACCCACAAATAACCACTTAAACATTTAAATCCAGTTTTTTAGTACAGTACATTTCACATCTTTGATAAAAAAAAACACTATCACTCACGTTAGAAATGGTTTTAGTGTTGAACCACTCGGTAAGGAAGGTTTGTTTTAACTGCAACCCTCAATATTAGGGGTGGTTGCTGCCATTGGAAGTTTAGATAGTGGGGAATAAACGGCGCCGACGCCGAAGAGCGTCGATTTTCATTGGACGCCGTAGCATGCTTTTCATGTCCGACACTGCCAGTGATCAACTGACAACTTTCAAAAAATTTTAAATACTACAAACTAAAATATAATCAGAAACCGACAAAGAAAATGTAATCAATATAAATGGACCGAAAAATATTATTTCTTACGGGTTATTTAAAATAAACTCTTCGATAACAGACAAGGTTAATTTCTTTTCCAGCACACTTTTATTAATGAGGATAAACAACGAACATAAAAGAGATACCGATAAAGATATGGGTATTCTCTGCGTTGCTGTATGGCTCAGAAACATGGAGTATATATTGCCCGGGGACAAAGAAAAAATCCATTTACTGCAAAAATTTAATTATTTTTATATTACACACACACCGGCATATTTAAAGGAACAGACATAAAAATCTAATTATTTTCCCTGTAGTGTACATATTGTTGATATCTCTCAGGTAATCTTCTAGTACGATGTTTTTTGGAATAATGTTCAATCGGGTTGAGGTCAGGGGAGCATGCTGGCAAACCCATTGTTGTTATACGCACTTGATTTAAAAAGTTACACAGTGTGCGACGTGTGGTTGCGCATTATCCTGCATTAGGGTGGAATTTCCATACAATCGCGTCGATACAATCTTTCCCTATGGTTTAGTAGAGCATTCAAAGATATCTAGATATAGGCTACAAAATAATAAAATTTAAAAAAAACATAATTTTCAATCTGTTTCTTTAAATTTGCCAGTATGTGTATAATATATAAAAAAAATCAGCCGTGGCTACCACAGGACCGACCGCCATCACAAAGTACTTGTATAAAATACATTCTAGCAGCAGAGTAGAAATAACTTGCCCTAATATTTTCTAACAGAGATATTATTTATCATGACCATGGAAACGTTACATACAAGGTGTCTCAAAAGAAATTTTATATTTATTTAGCTTACTGCGTGAACGCAACGTATCCGAGGGGCGCGGGGGTTATGTCAATCAGTAGCCTGGCTCTTGGGAATTCAGTCGCTATGGAGCGTTTCTCGGGAGCAGACCGCGCGTTATGCGTGCGAGAGTTTTACAAAAACGGTGATTCGGCGACTGTAGCGCGTAGAAAATTCTGCAGTATTCGAGGTTTTCGCCACTTAAATGATGCGCCAAGCATTCCTCTCATTCGACATTGGGTTAAAAAGTTTGAAGAGACTGGTACAACGCTGGATAAATCAAAATTCCGGCGACCTAGGTCATCAAGAACGGTAGAAAACGTGGAGAATGTTAATCAGTCTGTTCGTGACGACCCAAACCTTTCAATTCGGAAGCTCGCAAGTGCTTTAAATGTGCATAGATCATCATTACATCGCATTATGCACAAAGACCTAAAGCTGCACCCCTACAAAATTCAATTGGTGCAAGAATTAAAGCCCCAAGATGCCAGTCAGAGGCTTAATTTCGTAAATCAGGTGATTGAGCGATTTTCAACGTTTACCAACATTTTGTTTTCGGATGAAGTTCATTTTCATCTTAATGGCCACGTAAATAAGCAGAACTGCCGCTACTGGAGTGCAACGAATCCGAAACGCAAACATCAGAAACCCCTACATTCGCCTAAAGTGACCGTATGGGCTGCGATGTCGGCGCGAGGAATTATCGGCCCTTACTTTTTTGAAGACGAAAGGAGGCGTGCAGTTACAGTGAATTCAGAGTGTTATGTGGAGATGTTAGACAACTTCTAGGTACCTGAATTGCAAAACTTTCCTGGCTATAACCAAAGAACATGGTTCCAACAGGACGGAGCAACTTCACACACGTCCAATATGTCTCTGCCACGTGTTCGTGAAATTTTCTCAGGCAAATTGATCTCCCGGAGAGGTGACATAAATTGGCCTCCACGCAGTCCAGATTTAACCCCTATGGACTTTTTCCCATGGGGTTATCTTAAATCTAAAGTTTACGCCAATAAACCGACTTCACTGGCGCATTTGAAAGAAAATATCCGTCACGAAATGGCAGCCATCCCTGAGTCCACCTGCCGAGACGTCATAAGTAATTTTTCTGTTCGATTAAATGAGTGCCGAGAACGCGAGGGTCTACATTTAGACGATATTATTTTTAAGAAATAAATCCCCAAAAAGTGTATTTTAATAATTAATAAACATTTTTTCTATATACAGCTTACTTTTTTTTAAGCGATCCACTAAATATAAAATTTCTTTTGAGACACCTTGTATAAGTATGAAAAATAGATACTTAAGAAATAAAATTTTCGTTTTATCAAAAAATGTCTCAAAAGTTGTTGTTTTAGTTGTTATTGCTTTTATAGCAACTTTTGTTAAATACATTTATTCGAAATATTTTTCTGTTGTTAAATATGGGCAAAAATCTTAAAATCGACACGAGTAAACTCCCATTTCTAGTCAACCGATTTTTACCAAAAGTTGATCAACACAGAACACAATATATTAAGAACGGACACTGGCAGCAAAAAAAATTAGTACGTTCCCTCTAGGAATATACCAATGAACTAAACAACAACAACCGCCAAATTTAAATTTTACTATCTGATTTACGTTCATAATTACCATTTTTATTGTATTAAATACATTTTATTATTTATATTATCAAAAGTTTTACAATTAACAAAGAAATACATATATATTTAGTAATCCATATACATTAATATAACATATAAATAAGGAATTTCAAAGTGCTGGGTTTTGCCCTTTTTCCTGGCGTAACTAATTGTGTGTGGCAACATAGTATTAAACACTATTGTTAAAAAATAATAAAATATTTATACTTGAATACATAGAAATACAATTAGGCATATGTATAACCACTATGTAATTTTATTTTTTTAAATTTGTACTTTAATTGCCTGGCAATAAAATATTTTATATATATATTTTATAAATAAGGAATTTAAATAAATAAATCTAAATAAAAGGTGTAAGCTATTTATTTTTGAAACACAAAATTATACACAACATTAAATATTATTTTAAACACAACATTATAATTCCTAATTACAAAAACTGTATTAATAAAATTGGAGGCTATACCTGTTTTTTTATTTTTTCTGCCTCATATGTTTCTACACATTTCAGATCATTGTAAGACAATATCCGCAAAAAATCAATTTTGTCCGTCTTCCCGAAATGTACAATGTATGTATCAAATACAGTATAAGATGACCAAAATTGGAAATAAAACTCTATTATTTGGACCACGTATTTTAAAATTAACAAGCTTAAATGCGTATTACTTCAACACCAACTGTCATGTGTTTGACAGCTAATGGCGGCTGATCTACAGCTAGAACATGAGGTTTCTGATCGTTTGAAGTCGGATGTATTCGTAATTTATTTTGCAATCTTCTGCCATCTACCAATGTACCAGAAAACTAAAACTCGAGCCAAGGTCATTACATGCCAGTGTCACCCGGGTGTTGATCAACTCGTGATATTGATGTCAAAAGCTTAAATATGAAGTTTCATAAAAATCCT
>OZ020620.1:34150553-34239791 GCA_963971575.1 Liopterus haemorrhoidalis
GCTTAAATATGAAGTTTCATAAAAATCCTTTTAGCTGAATTTGCTCTGCACGTGTACACAGAGAGAGACGGACGGACGGACAGACAGGCAAACAGACAGACAGACCGACAGCCAACATGCTAAAAATAGTCAAAACGTTATCTAAGGACCTCAATTCGTGGAGTTAAATTAATGGAAGTTTCATTAAACGAATACATTTCGTAGAGAGAGAGAGAGAGAGAGAGAGAGAGAGAGAGAGAGAGTTGGAGGGAGGAACAGACACCGGGCACACCAGTTGGTAAATGATATTAAAATAATTTTAAGTAATTTTATTTTATCATCCACATAATGTACTATTAACACACTGCATCATTTTTTCAGTTATTGATTCAAATACATTTAGTCGGACTCCTGAAAACAAGTGTTCTGACAGGTAACTCCTCCAGGACGGGACAAGGACGAACATAGCAGCAGACAAGAATGTTAAAGGCCATAACAGAGACACCAACATCTGGAAACATCTCATTTAGCCAAACAACTAGTATTTTTTTATGCACCAGTTATAAAAGACTTACCCTCATGAGCCAGCTGAGTATAACCCAGGCCCCCATTATACAAAATCCACCAAAAATAAGAGCCTGGGCCTCTCTTTTATTCAAGTATTCAGTTATATAGTCTATATTAAAATTATTTATATCCATTTTGACAATTTAACGAAAAATTTTAAAGAAGAAATGTACTTCAAATTTTGACAATTTTGTTACTCTGACATGTGTGTTACCTTGGCAACGCGAAAAATGAAGAAATCAGTTAATAGAAGATAAAATTGCCCTAGCTAACCAGAGTAGCGTTGCTAAGGTCTCGGGATCTAAACCTGTTCAGGCATAGAATTTTCATTACGAAAAATAAGAATTGGGTGTAGATTTACAACATCCCACTGCATATTGCGCATGCGTCACACACACTTCATTTGTTCAATATACAGAGATTCTAAACAGGTGGGACTGTGCAGAACTTTTATTTATGTCATTAAACTAAAAGATGGGTAGTTCGCTTCGCTCGGCTTCTTCTAACCAAACACTTACTAACCTAACCTAACCTAAGATAGTGTTTTGTCATTAAACTAGAAGATGGGTAGCTCGCTTCCAGAAACCATTGTTTTAGAGCCACTGATAATTTTTGAATTATTTAGTGTAGTCGTTACGTGCTGCCATCTGTATAGAGTTTGAAGTGGGATATTGTAAATCTTGTCCGAGAATTGTCCTAGCTAATTGCCTCAGTAGCAAAAGCCATAAACGTGAAAAAAAAAATTGGTCTACAACTGTGTTTCTTAGCTGACATCCGGGAGTTTGGGTTTTCTGAGGCCACTCATGATGTTCGAAATGTTGTAACACTTCACTCAATAGTCTCCGGTCTGACATATACATGGCAACACTGTTGACAGACCCATATGATTTCTGGATAGTACCAACCTTCAAACGATAAGTGTGAAAATTTCATGACATTCTGACAATTAGTTTAGAGGTTACAGTGGTTTTAATGACTCCAGTTTTGTAATTTTCAAAAGAATGGTAAAAAAAAGAATTTCGTATGTTGATTAAACATTGTTTTTTGATGGAAAAAAATACTGTTGAAGCCAAACAGTAGCTTGATAAGCGTTATAGAGACTCTGCACCAGGCAAATCAACTATTACTGATTGGTATGCTGAATTTAAACGTGGTCGTACAAACACCGATGATGCTGAACGCTCGGGTCGCCCAAAATCGGCAGTTGTTCCGGAAAACATAAAAAAGTCCATAAAATGGCAAAGACAAATCATTCTACAAAGAAGGCATCGAAAAGTTAGAGGAGCGTTGGAATGAATGTATCACTCTTGAAGGAGAGTATGTTGATGGATAAAGTAAAAAAAAAAATGTTTTTCTTAGTTAGACCGGAGACTTATTGATCGATGTAGTTTAGTATACAAAAAAGGCTAATTGGCGGTCCTCTGCAAGGGGGTCCCAAGGGGGTACAAGATACTTGGAAGAACCATGTGAAAGTCAAAAATAGGTGACGGTACTCAATAAGAGAAAAATAATTAATTTACTTTTTTCCTTTCCTTTTTGATAGCTAGAGAAGCTCTGGTTCCGTATATATACACACCAATTTACATTATTTTCATGTTTTTTTTGTAGGGACATCTTTCTTACATAATAATAAATTATATTAGGTACGGAAATTGTTCACAGTTTTAATTATTTTTCACTTTTTAACTTGCAATTTTTGGTTAGATTTCTCCATATATCAACGTAAATTTAACGCTTACCACAGCGCTAGGTTCAGCTAGGTTGCAGAAGCGAACTACCTACCTATCTTTTAGTTTAATGACTATACACTATCTTCTAGTTTAATGACAAAACACTATCTTAGGTTAGGTTAGGTTAGTAAGAGGTTTGGTTAGAAGAAGCCGAGCGAAGCGAGCTACCTACTTTCTAGATTAATGACAAATACACTATTTTAGGTTAGGGTAGGTAACAATGCATTTTACAAAACTTTTACCTTTGTAACTCAAGAAAATCGCGTTAACCCGCAATTTTTTTTTCTGAAAAATAATACTTGAATGAGCTACTTTCAGACACCGTTTGAAAAATTTGAAAATTCGTGTGTATATATACGACACCGGACCCGCTAGAGCTACTAAAGTTAAAATAAATTACTAAAAAATGTAAAATAATAAAATTTGAAGTAAAGCTCTACAAGGTTTCTTATACCACATATGGTGTATGCAGAAAATTATATTTTTGAGCTAATCTTTGACTGTAGAAAAGATCCGTTTTTGTAGCAATTTTCTCTAAAATATTGTGATTTTAACGATCCGTTTTGATATAACTAAGAATTATACAATAATAAACACATAAGAAAGTTCAAAACTTACCGTGAAGTGTGATTTTTCATACTTTTTAGAGTTTTGTAGGTATTTATTATATTTAGTAAATGAAAATTTTGCTGGTATATTTTTAATTTTGATGTGACTATACATCAAAATCATATCTTTTAATAGGAGCTCTTATGAATGCTTCACATGGAATAGAATACTAAATAAATAAAATAATAGTAGTATAAAACTTCATAAATTTTTCGAAAAATTAATTTGATCCAAAATTAATTTCGTTTCGCATCATTGTTCACTGAATCTATCTGATAATATTTGGCAAAACACGTATCAAAGTTAAAATATTTATATACATGTCAAATTTCAAATATCTAGAACTTTGCCTAGTAAGACCAAGCTAAAAAAAAGCCATTGAGAGGTTCGATGGGTCTTCTGAAAATTGAGAAGCCCTCCCGCGGTTTTGGTTGTAGCGAGCCCAAAATTCAGCCTCTTGGCTTCATATTATTATCTTTATCATATTTCTTTTACCTTAAAAATAGAAATAAAACAAATACATCAGTTGCAAAATTTTACTTAAAAATAAAAAACAGTAATAAAAAAACGTATCTTCAGTAGGTCTCAGAACGGTATAATAAAACCCCAGACCTGAAAAGAAGAGATTTTAATTTAAAAAAACATAAAATAATCACTGGATAAATTACAGTTAAAAACAGGACATCGACGGAGGCTCATGAAGGACAAAGGCAAGCCCCAGGCCAAGGTGGTCGACAGTAAAATAATCCTTCCGAATATCGACATCCGACTTTCTTCGATCTCTTCCTAGTCTTCCATGGAGTTTGAGTATATATTTGTTTGGTGCTGCTCAGATGTATTCCAATGAATGAAATTAATTCCCTCCACGTGAAAATCTAATTAAATAGGTTATTTGTCAATAATTGCAGAGATATACATGTTGGTATCATCAGGCCTATCAACGTCAAGGTCTTCTTTATGTCCTGGAAACAATTGGACTTTTCTGAGCATTACTAGTACACTATAAGTCCAAAACAAATAGCAGAGAACGTGAGAATAAAGCACATAACACCTTGGTGCAATTACGAGGTACGTCTGGAAAGAATCTGATCTATTGATATATCTTTCTACCTGAGTGTGTTATTGTGAAAAACAGATTTTCACCATACAGGAAGATCTTTATGAGTATATACCAGGCGGCACAGTCCTGGGTATCTTCAGTCGACAACAGTACTCCCACAATAAGTGTTAAAAATTGTGAGTCGTACGGATCAAAGAATCTGCATTAAATTTTGCCAAAAGCTAGACCATTATTGTTCTAAAACCACTGGTATGATTCATAAAGTTTATGGTGATGAATCTATGGGTAATATGCCATGTGTTCAAAAAGAAATTACATAAGGGTTGGCTGTGGAAAAATAAAATAATGCGTACTGCAAGCTTTAACTGCCAATTAATTAACTGTAATCACTGTTGTTGCCATAAGTTTCTATTGAAAATTCAATTAAGCCACTATTATAATGTTTTTTATAATAGAATACAAACAATTTATGATTGAATCATATTTTCGAATTGGTGTTCGAGTGAACGGCGAATGGATTTACTAATGGTGTCATGTTTAGAAGAATTTCGGCTACAATTTCCAGATATTGCTTTCCTTGAAGGAGATTTTTACAGCGCACTTAGAAGATGTATTGATTTATTCCAAGATACAGGGAGCATTACTCATAGAGATACCACTGGAAGGCCAAGTGTTAATCAAAATACCAAAATACCAAGAATGATATGGACTTATAGTGCACTAGTCAAAATACAGTTGATGATGTTCGTCAAGGTATTAACGAGCAACCCACTACATCACGACGTACACTGTCGCAAGAGACTGATTTATCATTAGGAACTTGCCATACTATTGTCAAAAAAGAGTTAAAGCTGTTCTCATACAAAATTCTTGCTTTACATGAATTGCTGCCAGCAGATCACAATAGGCGAATTGTATATTGCCACTGGTTCCAACAAAATTTAATTAATACTGATGATTTGTTAAATTTAAGGTTTTTTTCTGACAAGGCCTGGTTCACCCTTTAGGGGTATATTAATTCACAAAATATGAGTGCTCAAAATCCTCATATTTTTCGTGAAACAATATAATTTAAAAAAATAATTTCCAATTTTAATGATTACAAAGGCTGTGCCTAAACGTTAGCCAATTGTTATATAAAGCTTGCAATAGACATTATTTTATTTTTCCGCAGCCAACCCTTATGTAATTTCTTTTTGAACTCATGGTATAAATTAAAGAGTGCTTTATACGATTTAAAAGTTGTTGCATTTCAGTAAAAAGTGATCCTTGTTCTGGCAAGCTTGCAATGGTTAGAATATCCGAAAATGTAGAACGTTGGCGAATTACAATTAATAAAAATCGTCGTTCGACTGTGCAAATAATAGAAGAAGACCAAGGTCTTCTAAAGGATTTCCAAAAACTTGTTTCTGAAATTTTAACCAAAGTTTTGGGATGAATTGCTTAGCTGCAAAATTCATTCCACGGCTGCTGATGAAAGATCAACAAATACAGCAATTTCTGGTGAATCACGTCTTTATGCAACTTAGTTAACTTCCGCACAGTCTTGGCCTGACTCCTTCCAACTTCTGACCGTTCCCCAAATTAAAAAAATCATCTAAAAGGAAAAATATTTGAGGACATAAAACAAAATTTGACGGCAGTTGATGGCTATTCCGAAAGCTGAGTTTAAGGAGTTCTTCCAGAAGTGGAAGAAGGTTGTGGCTTTCAAAGGGGATACTTTGGAACATCATAACTATTGACCATTTTTTCTCCTGCTATAGCACAAGGTCGGATTCTTTCTGGACCGCGTAAGAACATCTAGGGCCGATTTCTGAAAGCTTAGCCGAGTTCAATTTTTTAGTTAAACTCGGTTACAATATAACAATCTAATAACTAATTATTGCAACTATTTGGTTATAAATAACTAAGCTTTCAGAATTCGGCCCCTAGAGTTCTGCACATTATGTTAGAACTGCAGAAGTTGTGCAATAAGTAAAGAGGAATAGCAACTCGATATGACGCATCTGTCAGTGTGAGTTTGACGCCCGATTTTATTTCGTTAAGTTACTTCGTTCGAATTTTATTTCGGTTTTTGTTCTTCGATTTTCTTTAGGTTTGTTTTCTTTCGGAGTTTCTTTATTTTGTTTTCGATATTTTAAAGGTGATAATTTAAATTTAAAATATGTTTTTATTAATATTACACTATCTGATGTTCTCGCTCACTTTGATGGAAGTTAAAGGTTCCAAAAATATCTATTATGATATGCTCAGAACAATACCAAAAAAATTATATAAATTGTGAATTTTCACGTATTTCAGAGTAAGTAATTAGTAAATGAAACGAGGAAAGAATAAAACAAAAATCGCGCCAAAATAAAAGTTTGAATTCATTTCTGGTTTTGACCCACGGTCCGTAGACTATACAGTTGCCTCACTTCGAGTGAGTGTGGAGATAATTCATGGAGGTTGCTATGTTAAAAATCAAATATTCATAACAAGCAGCTAGAGATGGCAATTTCGGCTCAGTTTGCGGAACTGGATCAGTGGAAGTCGTTCAGTTTGCAGAGCCGGCTCATTGATCCGGCTCAGTGTTCCGGCTAAGTAAACATGTTCCCGAGACAGAGGTCGGTCAGTTGTCGGTCGTTCGTTCAATACGGTTGTTGTTTTGCAATATGTAGGTAGAACGTCGCTCAGTTAAATAAATATAACTCTATAGAAGTGAATTATCTAATATTTTTGCCGGGTTAACTGAATAGTAAACAAACAATTCACTTTATGTAGCTACTGTATTTTAAACCAGATGTGTTAAGTTTATGGCGATGTTTACTGCCCTTATAAATCGGACATCTGGGATTTGGGCAATATTTTTAATATTTTTATAAAGTATGGTTGTAAGAAAGTACAGTACAAAAGAAAGCGCACGTATAAGTACAGATATAGGTTATCAAGTGACACTTGATGGCGTTAAAAATTATTGCATTGTGTGCAGGCGAAAATTCTCAACGGTGCTAACGCAACGCTGTCGCAAAACACGGCGCGCTGACGGCGTAGTGCGCTGTGCATTCTGTTCCAGGCTTAAGTTATCACGAGTTGTTTTTTGAATAATAGAATTAGGTTTTTGCCAAACAAAATGACCAAAAGCCTCATTTAAACATTAAATGTTACTAATTTTTAAAATCTAGTTCCGCTTAAATCAAATAAACAAGCTATATTTAAATTATGAATGATGTTCTCACTTCTGAATTTCAAGTGATGATCTAAAAAAAAGTTATCTTTTCTGAACTCCAAGTGATGACTAAAGTGGGAAACAGAATGCACCGAGTTCTACGACGCGTTGACGCCGTTCGTACGGCACTATCTGTCAGAACAAAGTTAAAATCAAGCTGTCGTACGCAAGTGCACAGAATGGACAACGTCCTACCGCGTTCGACCGCCGTTGATACTGAATGTTCGTCAACTTCCAACTTTTGACGCCGTTGAACGTTGACGCAGAACACCTAACCTCAGTTTTTACTGAATAATAAAGTGTTTGTATGTATAAATAACTTGCATACAACATAAATAGCATCACTCACAAGTCTTCATCATCCATTATACTTTTAATAAAAGAAAGCGCATGTATAAACACAGAATGACGCCGCGCTACGCCGTCATTTGCGACAGCGTTGCGTTAACGCCGTTGAGAATTTTCGCCTGCACACAATGCAATAATTTTTAACGCCGTCAAGTGTCACTTGACAACCTATATCTGTGTTTATACGTGCGCTTTCTTTTATTAAAAGTATAATGGATGATGAAGACTTGTGCGTGATGTTATTTATGTTGTATGCAAGTTATTTATACATACAAACACTTTATTATTCAGGAAAAACTAAGGTTAGGTGTTCTGCGTCAACGTTCAACAGCGTCAAAAGTTGGAAGTAGACGAACATTCAGTATCAACGGCGGTCGAACGGCGTAGGACGTTGTCCATTCTGTGCACTTCCGTACGACAGCTTGGGTTTAACTTTCTCCTGACAGATAGCGCCGTACGAACGGCGTTAACGCGTCGTAGAACTCGGTGCATTCTGTTTCCCAATGCAATAATTTTTAACGCCGTCAAGTGTCACTTGACAACCTATATCTGTGTTAATACGTGCGCTTTCTTTTATTAAAAGTATAATGGATGATGAAGACTTGTGTGTGATGTTATTTATGTTGTATGCAAGTTATTTATACATACAAACACTTTACCATTCAGTAAAAACTGAGGTTAGGTGTTCTGCGTCAACGTTCAACGGCGTCAAAAGTTGGAAGTTGACGAACATTCAGTATCAACGGCGTTCGAACGCCGTAGGACGTTGTCCATTCTGTGCACTTGCGTACGACAGCTTGGTTTTAACTTTCTTCTGACAGATAGCGGCGTAAGAACGCCGTCAACGCGCCGTAAAACTCGTTGCATTCTGTTCCTCACTTAAGCTTATTAGTTTCAAATAGACTGCCCTACAAATTGATGACAAAATACACTTTATGATAATACATTACAAGCCGAGTTCTCGCGAAGTTCAACATGACATCGATCCAGATCCGGATCACTCCGGTCACTGATCACAATCGCCTGACCAATCGTATCCTTGAAACTTGAAACTATGCAGTGAGCCGTGAGCCGGCTCATTTCAATTTAGTGAACCGTGTCACTTCGGTTGGTGTACTGAGCCGGCTCAGTGAGTCGGTTCGTTCATTAACGACCCATCTCTACAAGCAGCCTCCATAAACGCTGTGTATTAGACATACTGAAATGCGTCACCTTCACGCGAAGTGAGGCAACCGTATAGTCTACGGACCGTGGATTATACAAAACCATAAAAATGATATATATTTTAGTTATTCAGTCTTCCAAACTTCTAATAAATATGTTTGCACTACTTTAAAAACTTATGTTGTAAAAAAAATCACATTACTAGGAGAATGAAAAATTGATCCTTAATACTTAAATTAAATTTATAATTTAAAAAAATTACATACTTTTAATTTTTACGGACGCTAAACCAAACTATCAGCCTTTTTAAACAAAAACGCCACATAGAACACTAAATAAGTTAAGACGAAAGCGATTGGTGAAAAACTGCTCTCCATAAATTTCTAAAAGAAAATTTAAAAAATCATTAAAAAAAATATTTAATAAATTAAAATTAAAGCCCATTGTTACAGCATTGGTATTATTTAAAAAAATGTATTAAAATCTAATAAATATTTATGTCACAAATAAAATCAATTTTAAAAATTAAAAGTATGTAATTTAATAATAAAAATTAATTAAAATAAATAAAAAGTGTTTTAGAAGCATATTTCACAATATCTTTAAATTTTTTTTTTTGACACTATCTTTGAATCGGCTATTAGCGCTTAAAAAATAATACCAATGCCATTTTGATAGAGTGAAATAGGCTCTAGTGAAATTATACCTATAGGTAGAGAAAGATAGCCATAGCCTACCTCAAGAAGTGTTCAAAAAAGGACGTCAATTTGTAAGTTGTTTCAGTAACTATTGCAAATACAACACGGTAGAATCTGGCGACCACCTAATTTGCCGCAACACAGAGGACAAGGCTCGACAAATATTGCAACCGTAAAATCCCATATCTACACAAATCAAAATTAGACGGCCCTTTTTTGAAAACCTGACCAAATAACACTTCACTCAATAAGTCTCCGGTCTGACATATATATGGCAACACTGTTGCCATATATATCCATATGATTTCTGGATAGTACCAACCTTCAAACGATACGTGTGACATAGACAAAAATAAACAAAATTTCATGACATTCTGACAATTAGTTTAGAGGTTACTGTGGCTTTAGTGACTTCAGTTTTGTAATTTTCAAAAGAATGGACAAAAAAGAATTTCGTGTGTTGATTAAACATTGTTTTTTTATGGGAAAAAATATTGTTGAAGCCAAACAGTGGTTTGATAAGCGTTATAGAGACTCTGCACCAGGCAAATCAACTATTACTGATTGGTATGTTGAATTTAAACGCGGTCGTACTGAACGCTCTGGTGGCCTAAAATCGGTTGTTCCGGAAAACATAAAAAAAGTCCACAAAATAGTTTTGAAAGACCGTAAAGTTAAGTTGCGTAAGATAACCGACACCTTAAAGATATCAGAAAGTACTGTGTAGGTACTGTGACAATTTTACATGAAAATTTGAGCATGCGTAAATTGCTTTCGAAGTGGGTGCCGCGTTCGCTTACACCGGACCAAAAACAACAACGCGTCGACGATTCAGAGCGCTGTTTGGAGCTGTTCAAGGGAGATAAAAAGGTTTTCTTGCGTCGGTATGTGACAATGGATGAAACATGGATCCACTACTATACAACTGAATCACAAAGATCGTCAGCTGAGTGGACAGCAGTCGGTGCAAGTCGTCTAAAGCGACCAAAAACTCAAAAATCAGCTGGCAATGTTATGGCATCCGTATTTTTGGACGCGCATGGTATTTTGTTTATCGACTATCTTGAGAAAGGTAAAACAATCAATAGCGAATACTACATGGTATTATTGGATCGATTGAGTGTAGTAATCAAGAAAAAACGGCTTCACATGCAAAAGAAAACAGTGCTCTTTCACCAAGACAACGCCCCGTGTCACAAGTCGATGAAAACGATGGTTAAATTGAATGAATTACGCTTCGAATTGCTTCCTCACCCACCGTACTCTCCAGATCTGGCCCCCAGTGACTACTGGCTTTTTGCAGACCTCAAAAAGATGCTCCAGGGAAAGAAATTTGACTCAAATGAAGAAGTCATTGCCGAAAGAGAGGCCTATTTTGAGGGCAAAGACAAATCGTTCTACAAAGAAGGCATCGAAAAGAGGAGCGTTGGAATGAATGTATCACTCTTGAAGGAGAGTATGTTGATGAATAAAGTCGAATTTCTAAAAAAAAAATGTTTTTCTTAATTAGACCGGAGACTTATTGAGCGACGTGATACATTTACCAACAAAAATAAAACTTATAAGTAAAATTATAAATCCGTAGCCCACCACGTGAAGACAATAACTATTTAATTCAACTAAACAGTCGCTAGTGCGTCGCTCTTGTTTCTATTATTTTTTAAGAATTTTCGAACTTAAATAAAGTCTTCATGTACTTCAAGATACCAATAGTCGCTGACCAATTGTACGATTCGTCACGCAATGTGCTAGGGATTTAATTCTGAGGTAAATAATTGTATTTATTGAAAGTATAAATACCTTTTTTATGAATTTATAGACAGTAATGAATCCAATAAGACACAAAATGACAAGAAGGGCTTCCTGGTCATCCTTGTTCATAAAATTTGATGTCGTACTTTTACATATGTGGCTTATTGTTTTACAGACACATTTCCCCTTGAAGTTTCCCAATGTTTTACCTGCAAACAGGAACAAATAAGGGAAAAGTCAAAAATGAACACTTGATGAAAGGATAATTTTTGTTTTTGTTTTGTATAATATAGTACTCACTTTTAAGCATACCTCGTGGTTTAGCCATATTTATAGTTTATTGCAACTTATTTTTTTCTATTTTTCTAAGCAGTTTTTCACTTCGAATTTTGATGTTGTCAAAAATTTGTCACATTTTGTTTACTATGGTAATTTTAACAAGTCAATAATCACTGCCTGCTTGACATGATCCATGGGCTTTAAAAAATAAAATAAAATTTAAAAAGGTAAAGTCTGTTCCTTTGGTTTAGACGGAACTTGATTTTCAATTCTAGTTACTTTTACCGATTAATGAAAGCTTTTGATTATTTTATTCAGGAAAAGCCAACTTCAATATATAAAAAATAGCTAATGACAACTAACAAAAATGAAAATTCCGGTTAGTTCCACCTAATCATTTGGAATAGACTGTATTATCTGTCTCATTTTGTAATACGTAACTAACAGGGAAAGTTCATTTTTTATGTTGCATGTTGACAATACATTTATTATATTATCATAGTATTGGTTCACACGGATACGCCAAAGTCTGTTTACACCACAACAGTCACCAAAGTAACCAGATCTAGTTTCGTATTACAAATTGAGACAGATTATATAAAGACTATTCAAAACGTTTAGGCGAACTAGATTTTCAATTTTAGTAACTTTTAGTAATCCATTAAGTGTGACTTTTGATAATTTTGTTTAGTAAAATCCTACTTCAAAAAGCTTACTTCCTATAAAAATTACAAATAAATTACAAACAAAGTTGTCACTAACTAACTTTTTGGCTATTGAGAAGTGACATTACCGTTGGCGGCGCTGTAATTCATGGCAAAATGGCTGAATTGTCTAGTATTCAGCTGTCAATATGCTAACAGGGAACAGGTTAATTTAAGCACAGTACATTTTTAATTTTGAAAATGTATCTTTGGACGTTCTAACAAAAAATCAACACCAGAACATATGTAATAATTTCAAACAGTACTACAGTCGCGTAGTACAATATTTCACCACCAGACTGCGTATCCGAGCGTGTCAGTTCTCAATTGAAGTAGACTTTTGCTAAATAAGAAGATCAAAAGTTTAATTCAATCGTTAAAAAGTAATAGGTTTGAAAATCTAGTTCCGTTTAAACCAGTGGTTCCCAACCGGGGGTGCGGGAAAGCATTTTGAGGGGTGCGAGACGATTTATAGAAATTTATAAAATTTAAATAAAAAATCTGGTTTATTTAAATTTTAAATAGTCTAGATTTTTCTGGGCAGAATAAGAATCATTATATATTTTTTCCCTGTATTATTTTTTTTGTAATAAATAATAATAAAAATTTATTTTTCAATAAGTATATTTTCTTTCTAATTTTATTAAGGTTAAGAACCGCTGAATGCTACATCAATTAATTTGATCAACTTTAAAGAAATATTCACGCGATTTCCTTTTTTTTTGCTCTTCACTTCTTATTTTGATCAATTTGACATATATGATTCAAATGAAAAAATCTGAAAACATTTTTTATGGGGGTGCGGGAGTTTATTTTCACATTCAAAGGGGTGCTCACCACAAAAAAGGTAGGGAACCACTGGTTTAAACCAAAGAATCCGACTATATGTTATCCTCCTTCAAAATTAAATAATTAAAAACTACCCACGGCTAAAAATTCAAAATATTCTGACCACAGTTTGGATAGATGCCTTAGATAAAGAGAACATATTGTCCCAAAAAGGAATTATAGACGTAAAATTAAGACAATTGTACTATCTAGGAAAAACAATACAATTTTATATTACCCAACAAGTTACTGGTTTACAATGCTGTAACCTGTATGGATGTATGGCGTATAACTTTGATGATACAATGAGAAACTATTGATAGCTGTTAAAAAGATGATAATATCAATTGACCTGATATTATCAGGTTAGCTGATATTATCAGTTTATTAATACCTATCGACAGTTTCTTACTTATCTATAATTAACACCTGTCAGACTATCTTTGATTGTTGCCAACATTGTTACTAAACTTCCCATGGACAAAAATTTTCCAGGCTGGCATTGCCTTCTGAGGGTACAGGATAAATGATGAAGACGAAAGACGACCAAATGGTAGAGTTTGAGATGAAGCAACTTCCTTAAATTGAATCATCTGACAAAATATCTAGAAATGCACCTGGATACTTGACACCTAATAGACCAAGATGGTCAAAAGAATTTCAAACAAAACGAGGCAGAAAAATTTTACAATAACTATATATATTTTTATTTTATTTTCTTACAAGCAGTTTCTGTACAAAAGATTACAACAGTTACAATTACTATGTTGGGAAGGAAAATATTTACAATTTGAAAAGCTAGGATATGAAGGAATCATGGTAGGTTTGTTTCCTGATTGAGATGTCCTTCCTGAAAAATATTCATTATTAACAATAAATGTGCTTGTTAGAAGGACATTTTCAAATAACTGAAGAAATAAGAGATCTTGAAAAATGTCTATACAGCCAAGTGGAAAAGCAACAGTAGAATGGAATCAAATTTTAGTTTTAGGGTTTCGTAGGTATGATCAAGAAAACCTTATAGCGATACTCATGTAAGTTTGAATTCATAGAAAGTTGAAATTAACATTCATATACAGCTTTTTGATCTCAGGATATACGAGCCCTGTCCACTTTCAGTTGGCCCAGCTATGAAATTTTCAGTTTCTTTAGAAATTATTAAATAATAAGTAAAAGTAAATGCTGCTTTGTACATTTTTTGACAATATAATCATATTAGGAGCAAAGGGGTCAAAATTTATTGCGTAATATTTAATTTGTGATTATAAAAATAATATTCGTAAAACAAATGTATTTTTTGAGTTCATGTATTCTTGTACTGTATATAAAATAACTGGGTTTTTGCAGTAGCTATGTGTAGTAGGCGTTGGAACACAAAGTTTGTTTATTGACTGTGATGTATTAAAAGTGTTAAGTCTAAATAATTTTAAAACATGGGCAGAGGCAAAGCTATTGATAAAAAAAATTCGGTTAATCATTGTGTGAACTTAGCAAAAACAAGAAAAGCCAATTTCAAAATCGGAAAATTATTAGGTTTGTCAAGATATAGTATTAGAAATATTGTAAAATTGTACAAAACAAGTGGTTCAGTTGCCCCAAAGCCCTAGTACGTGAAGAAAACTACACTGACGGACAATGACAAACGTGCATTGAAAAGAATTATTAAGGATAACAGACGTGCTAACTACAGTCAATTGAGTGTACTGTGGAGCGATGTTGTTGGAAGACGTGTTTCAAGGTTTACATGGCATAAGGAAACTAAAAAATTAGGATTTGGAACCTATAAGGTAATATTTTTTTAATCGGACTCTTAAATGTATATTTACAGAAATTTATAAAACTTTCTTAGGCCAAGGAAAAACCATTGTTGACGTCTAAGCAAAAGAAAAACAGGTTGAAATGGGCAAGAGAACATAAAATATGGAATTGTGAAAAGTGGAACAGCGTGCAATGGAGCGATGAGTCTAGGTTTGAAGTCTGTGTAGAGGACAACCGGAGCAGAGTTGTTCGTCAGAAACATGAAGCATATCATCCCGATTGTTTGAAAAGGAAGGTGAAATTTCCAGCATCTGTCATGGTGTGGGATTCAATGTCTGCAAGAGGTGTAGGAAAACTTCACTTTATCGATGGCATTGTTAACACAGCCAAATATTTAAGTATTTTAGAGGAGTCTCTGTTACCAACTATGGAACATGCATTAATCTCTGGGGAGGATTTTATTTTTCAACAAGATGGAGCCGCTTGCCATACGTCAAAAAAAATCTTTGAAATGGTTCCGTGATCATTCTATTCCACTTTTAGAGTGGGTTTCAAGTAGTCCAGACTTAATGACACGAAATGAAAAAACGATTGCGTATAACACCGGCTATAAAAATTCCAGAATTAAGACTAAAGCTTCAAGAAATATGGGATAATTTTACTCGTCGACATTGCCAAGACCTTGTAGATACTATGCCTAGAAAAATTAATGCCGTTATAAAAATGAAAGGTGACGTTACCCAGTGGTAACTTCTGAAATAGGTTTCCAAGTTAATGGCTTTCCAATGGAAATATTATTTTTTTCTTATTAATTTACTTTAATAGTTGTAAATATTAATCGTAAATCTCTAAAATATTTAATTGAAAATAAAATTTTACCTAGATTTCATAAGATATTCGCATTCTGTTAATTGAACACCAATAAGTAAAAATTTCGTAGCTGGGCCAACTGATAGTGGACAGGGCTCGTATAGGACTCATATAGGACAAATACAGAGACTTAAAAAAATACTTTGCGTTAATTTTTTGAAAAGAAAACTATATCTTTTGGTTGAGCTCTTGATTCGTAAATTAATGAAGAAAATTTTATGAAAAAAAAATCGATTTTCGCCGGAATAAAATGTTCTTCGCTCTATTTCCCTAAAGAAGTCCCAAAAACTTAAGGTTCTATATTTTATAAGACAAGGGGCAAAGCTTACCAGATTTTTATAAAGGATATCCCGAAGACCGACATTTTTCTAGTTTGACGGGGCATGGTCCGTCTGCAAGAATAATAAAAAAATGTCAGTTTAAAAATCTGTTTAGAAAATACATTGCCCCTTGCCTAAGGTATCGCTAGGTTTTCTTTCACCTGGAATATTCATCTTCAAGAAACACGTCGGCGTAAATCTCTGCTTGAACTTCTGCAAAAGACAAAACAACTATTATTATACAAATAATAAATTGTTGAAATTGAAGGGTTTAAAATTAAGAAAAAAGTAGATCTTTCGTTTCATTCGTAGTTTTAGTAATATCATTTATCACAGTCAAATTTGTAATAGAAGGGTCAGAATTTAAACCGGTCGTGTCATCTGTAAATTTTTTTTCTGTATTGCATTATTGGTAGAAGGAAAGTCTTTAATGGAAATTAAAAATAATATTGGGTCTAGAATGGAACCCTGGGGTACCCCATGTATCATAGTTTTGTAATCAGATGATTTTCCAATAATGACAGATTGTCTTCTTTCCGTAAGGTACGATTCTAGTAAACTATTATCTGTCTCATTTTGTAATACGAAACTAACAGGGGAACTTCATTTTTTATGTTGTATATTTAAAATATCACCTCAGGGTGGTAACACCTTTCAAAATATTTGACAATTCATAATTGACATTAAATTACGTATATGTCAACTTACTAACACAAATTGTATAAAACACAAATTGACAAGCATTTGAAATATATTTTATGCAACCAGAACAGAAAATATGAATAAGCGAATTAAGATGAAATAAATATTTGTATACAATTCAAAATATTTGACATGTCAATCACAAATTTGACAGGTCAATTTGGTATCTGACATGTAGTTTTTGAGTGAATATAACCTCAGTATAATGCAACTTCACTAAAAATGTAAAAGCCAGATTTACAAGTTTACATGGTTTCAAAAAAGTCTATTTACACCACAACAGTCACCAAAGTAACCAGATTTATGGTCTATTTCAAAGTAGAAAAATGTGTGTAAGAAGATAGGAGCTGTTTGTCCTTGCTTCGGATTGGTTTAGATCGTCATCCCTATTACACTATAAAAATATTGTTTTTAGTCCAAGTTGACAGATGTTCAGTGTCGTACATTGGAAATACAGTCTGTTCCAAACGGTTAAGCGGAACTAAATTTGGCAATCTAGTTACTTTCATCGTTTAAATCGTGCTTTTCGACCGTTTGTTTAAGCTTTGTAAATCATACTTACAATACACATGTTTTGGTTAAGGTTTATATCATTTTAAATTGTCATTTTCTTTATATTTTGATTTTTTGTGTCATTCTTAATACAAATTTCCCATTTATTAATTTTTTTGTCATTAAAATATATAAAAAAATAATTTAATTTTGACATAGGTTTCCATGGTTTCATTGTTGTAATTTTAAATTTTGACAGTCCAACATGAAAAATGAAATAACCCAAGCAAGGTCCCTTGTCGTGACAACCTAAAAGAACGAAATTCCCATTTAGTTCCGCCTAAGCGTTTGAAACAGACTGTATATATTATTTATATTATTTAATTTTTCTCATATATTTTGTTATTATTTACATATTTAGACTTTTATTTATATTCTTGAGGTAGATTTTATGGAGAAAATTCTCCATGTAATTTGTTTTTACGCAGTTTTATATATTTTAGGTTATCTGACATATAAATATTTTTTGACACTTGATAATTAACAGATCAAGAGAGAGGACTAATGTGAAGCCAAAAGACAGCCCAGCTGATTGTGCCCAAAGAAGAAGTTATTGATATAATTTTTAGACCTTCATATATAAATATATTTTTAATTTTTATTTACAATAATTATTTAAATAAGAAACTATAGCTCTGAAGATATATTGTTTGTTTTATTGCTTTATTTAAACTGTTTTAGCCAAATCTCTCATTTTATACATATATAGTACATAATTTTTAAAATTAATATTTTTTTAAATTTTAATTTATGCCGTATAAATAACGTAAGAGTATTATCTGCCTTGTTTATTTCAATATCTCATTAACCTTTTTTATATTAAAAAAAAAAAAATCATTTGCTAACCCAGTTGCTACGCCCATGCCCTAGTTGTAACTTATTTTAAATTTCCCGCTATACTGTATTTGATCAGTGTAAATCGTACTCGGTTCGCAGCGCTATCTACTTTTTTCTACTTTGAAATAGACCATAGTTTCGTATTACAAATTGAGACAGATTATACAACTATTTTTGTATTAAAAATATATTATAATTAAAAACTCACCACTGATAACAAATGTCAAAAAATAACTTACTTGAAAAAATATTTGTATTAATACGGCAGACCCTGTCGTTAATATTAACAAATATATAATATCTGTAATTGTGGGACCAAAAAGTCGCCGACAGGTTTTTTCAAATCCAAGTATGATGCTTTGAATAGGTCGACATGAGTCCACATCCATAAAACCTTGAGTCCTAAGTCTAGTGGCCCTTATTTGCATATTACAGGTTTGTTATTTCAAAGTTACAAACTTAAAAAATATTTTTTTGATTTTTTTAGATAATAGACACTGGAATTTTGAAGTTAAAATTGTCAAAAATATTCTTAACAACATAAATAACATCAGAATAACAAAATATTTTACAATGTCAGTGTGACAATACAAACCCCCCAAATTCTCAGTTTTAATTTTACAAAATGCAAACGGAACATAGGACAGGTACTAGGAACCCTTATTTCTTTTTAGGTACACCAGACAAAGACGCCAGGTTCTTATTGCTCCTCATTCTGGTCTGTCTAGCAAGCTGGAGCTTTTGGAACTCATCATACAACGTAAGACATTATATATTTTAATAAAATGGTAATCCTGCATTATATCGCCCAGAATTTCTACTATTGCAATGTCTGCATTGTTTCCATGTTTCAATTCACTTTAACATACAATTTATTTTTAGGTGGTTTACAAGAAAAGAACCAGTTTTTAATAATAATCTAACATAGTGCTTTTAAGGTGAATCACTGTTTAACACACTAACCCATGAAAACAATCCTTAGGGCGTTATTATACAGGATTATCAGTAAAATTATAGAATAAGTGTACCAACTGTCTTTCCCAACCTTTCACAAGCACAGTAGTTTTTGTTGGCTCTATGTTAAGAACTCTTTTGTAAACCATCCCATGGCTAACCGATAGTCCTGGCATGACGGTCTCTCGCCAAAATTCTTTATCCTTTACTAGTATTCTTCAACCGCGGACCGTTGAAAATAGGATAAATATTTCGCGGACCGACTGAAAGCTAAGACACAAATAAAAACTAATATAGGTAGATAGCTTATATATATCTTATTATTACATAGGTATATGTTATAATAATTACAATTTTAGTGCGAAATCTGCTACTGCTTCTTTCTTAGAAAATTTGATTTACAGGGCTGCAGTGTTGTTTCTGAGAGACGAAGCGCTGCGTTAACATCCATTCGATTTCTCTGTTTGTTTTCATTATTGACATGGCTGAAAAAATCTTGACAGGAAGTCGAAAGAATGACTAATAATTTAATAGCCTTATAACTCAAAGATGGATATTCTTTTTCTAGCGATTTTTAAAATTGAGACAATGATTGCATTTTATGTCTAGACACCAGAAGACAACTCGATTAGCTTTTCTTTTTCACGCGGATCAAGTGCACATGAATTTATATTTTCCAAGAATGGATTATTAATACAGAGGATACCTTTACGAGGATCCTCATTTTCATAGAAATAATTATTAAAATTTTCAGCTCTTGCTCTTACATGTTGACTTATTATATTTAATACTAGGTTATTACCCGTCAAGTATGACGGATTTATAATATAAAAATTTCAATTGTTTGTATGTGTATTTGGTTTTATTTTTTAACGTATCCTAAATTTCGTCGCCAGTCTGCGAATCACGGGATAGGATATCACCAGTTAGCCAATCACGGGAGAGGGCGTCACCTGTCAGCCAATCAAGAAACAGGGTGTCCCCAGTTAGCCAATCACGAGAACTTTAGAAAAATTGACGTCATAATGTTACCGACACTACATACAGACACTTGCTAATTATATAGTTAGATTATTTATTCATTAACTTTTTAAGATGAGAAAACGAATCATTTTTACTTAGTACATTACATTTATATTGTTAAAACTAAAAATAATTTGAGTCGTTAATTTATGCCTACGAAACCCTAGACATTTCTATATGTAATTATATTCGTAGATACTTAGAGAGTAAATCTGCAAAATATTGTTCATATCAGTTAAAGGATATTGGCTTGTCTAGAGTTTCTCGTTTATGCCTACGAAAACCAAAACATTTATATATAAAATTTTATCCACAGTTTCTTAAAGAATAAATCTGCAAAATATTGTACATATCGGTCAAAGGAAACAGGAGTATCTACAGTCTCTTGTTTATGCCTACGAAACCCTAGATATTTATTTATTTAATTATATTTGTAGATTCTTAGAGAATAAATGTTCAAAATATTGTTCATATCGGTCAAAGGAAACAAGAGTATCTACAGTCTCTTGTTTATGGCTACGAAACTCTAGGCAGTTATGTATGTAATTATATTCATAGATTTTTAGAGAATAAATCTGCAAAATATTGTTTATATCAGTCAAAGGAAACAGGAGTATCTAGAGTCTCTTGTTTATGCCTACGAAACTCTAGACATATATGCATATAATTATATTTGTAGAATCTTAGAAAATAAATCTGAAAAATACTGTTCATATCGGTCAAAGGATATAGGAGTACCCTGGGGTTTCTTGTTTATGCCCACGAAACCCTATACATTTCTAGAGGTTATTTTATCCACAGATTTTTAAATAATAAATCTGCAAAATATTTTTCATATCGATCAAAGAATATAGAAGTGTCTACAGTTTCTTATTTATATCTATGAAACCCTAGATATTTCTGTATGTTTTTTTTATCCGCAGATTCTTAGAGAATAAATCTGCAAAATATTGTTCATATCGGTCAAAGGATATAGGAGTCTCTTAATTATGCCTACGAAACCCTAGACATTTATGCATGTAATTATATTTTTAGATTCTTAGAGAATATATCTGCAAAATATTGTTCATATTGGTCTATAGGATATAGCAGTGTCTAGAGTTTCTTGTTTATGCCTACGAAACCCTAGACATTTCTGTAAATAATTATATTTGTAAATTCTAAGAAAATAAATCTGCAAAATATTGTTGAAATCAGTCAAATAATATAGGAGTATCTAGAGTTTCTTGTTTATGCCTACGAAATCCTACAAATTTCTATATGTAATTATATTCGTAGATTCTTAGAGAATAAATCTGCAAAATACCTGTCAATCAAGTCAAACTGGGAACACCCTGTTTCCCAGTTAGCCAATCACGAGAACCTTAGGGAAAATGTCGTCACAGTGTTACAAAATCACTAAGACACGGTAGCTAATTATATATGTACGATGACTTTCTGGTTGACATCAGCAGCAATAAAAAATTCTTCCAAAAGTGGAAACATTTCTACATCTTCCTCTTATAAGCGACTATCCCAAAGAGCTACCTTCTCCAGAAGTATGAAAAATAGCCGCGAGGGGCGTGTTATTCGGGCTAGTAAATATTAAATAAATCATGGTTCAGACAAAAGTTAGCTTCTGCGTCGACTAAAAAAATGTGCTATATACTCGTAAATAGAAATGTGCATCTAAATGATTCGGTTGAAGTATTTCGCGGACCGGCAGGAATTTTCTGCGAATCCCCTGGTTGAAGAACGCTGCTTAAAACATTCCTTCCCTATCTTCACATGTTGATGTTCAAGGTTTCAAATTAAGTTAATAGTATCTAGCTTAAGGCGGCGCACAACCCTATAGTTCTCAATAGTTTCTTATACAAAACTAATAATCGGAAATAAAATTAATATCAATCTATATATCAAAATTTGCAGCGAATTTCTATCATCTAATAATCTATCTAATAGGATATTTTTAATTGTAGAAAAAACTGTAATGTAACCAATTGACGCATATTTGTGTACGATGCGGCAAATTGTAGCTAAAGTTTCGTTCTACAAATATGTTTATAGCTATTTTGCTCTATTGTGAAAACTACTTATAGATATTATACTTGGTAGTCTATTTTTGCCGCCATCTTGAATCTGCCGCGGTTTTCAAAATAGGTGTTAAGAAATATGATTTAATCTTCGTAAAGAATACGTGTACTAAGTGGCATTCCATTATAATCAAGTATAATATTTTTCGACGAAGGTTCTAAACTATAAGGAATCAGGTCGAAAAAAATGTTGACGTATTATTTGAACATTTCTACACAAAACTATATAAATATAAAAGTTGTTCGAAACCCACAAATAGATTTAAAAAATTACAGAACAATATCGCTGATGTCTATTTTTAAGTTATTGAGCGATAATATTTTTACAATAAATGTTTCAACAATTAAAAATATCTTATTAGATAGATAAAAATTCGGTGCAAAATTTGATGTATAGATTGATACTAATTTTATTTTATATTTTTAGTTTTGTATAAGAAATTAGTAACCAATGGGGGTTATACGCAGCCTTAACGGAGAAATCCAAAGCCATAATCGAAGGAAAAATATGTTAAGAACAAGATAACTTAGTTCAAAATACTTTTGAACAGTGCTGTAACTAGCTTTTTTCGTGCCCTTGGCAAGATTTTATATTTGGGTCACCATGAAACATTTTTTGTGAAATGATTGTCTTTTATTTATATGTAAATTATTAAAACTTTTACATCGTTGGATCTTACTATTTTAATTTTAATTTTAAATATTGCTGGGTGTAATATTCAATAATTATTTGATTTAATGATACATTCAACAAAGAGGAAGACGCTGATATAGTCTGTTTCTTTAATTTAGGCGGAAATTGATTTTGATCATTTTGTTTAGCAAAGGCAGTCTTCGTTCAGGAAAAAATGAGCTTGTGACAACTTACAGGTATTAAATAAACAACATTTATATTTTGTTATTTTTTTGTAGGTTTTATGCGCATTTTTGAAATTTGTAGCCAGAAGTTACATGTCAAAATGTTTCACTGATGTTGTGAAAGAAGCACTGAGATTATACGATGTTCTTAGAAACCCGCAAGAAAATACAGAAGAGCAAGAAGCAACAGATGACAAAGAACCAGAAAAAGAAAAATCTTAGTTACAAAATTCGGTTTAGTAACATTAAATAATGTTAACAGACATTTTTGCATTTTATTAATTATTTTAAACTATTTTACTATAAAAATATTACAATTATCAAAATTCAATAAATAATAAATCGATTTAATATTTAAATAAATTTTATTTGGAAGATATTAATAAACTATGTATAAAACTAGAATTGCCGTTTTCAGTGGACCGATTATATGTAGAAAACGATAATTACAATTTATCTTAATTCCTGCTCCTTCATCTATCATTAATTTAGATTAAACAAAATTTCGGCGTTGTAATTTTTTAGGGTTTTGTAGGTATGACCAAAAAACCGTTATACCGTCATTTTGTTGTCTGTCTATCTGTCTGCCTGTCTCTCTGTCTTCTGTCTGCCTGTCTCTCTGTCTGTCTGTCTGTCTGTCTGTCTGTCTCTCTGTCTGTCTGTCTGTCTGTCTATCTGTCTGTCTGTCTGTCTGTCTGTCTGTCTGTTCGGTAAAAATTGTAGCCAAACGGCTAAACCTAGGGAGTTGAAATTTGGCATGCTTATACAACTCTTTGACCCGCACATAGGAAAAATAGTAAAACATCTAAAAAACAAATCCCCATAAAATATAAACAAATAACTGCTCATCGAAAAAAATATATATTTTTTTAAATTCAAAGGATATCAAAAAGCTCTTAGTACGTGGATTAGCGATCAAAATTTTATTTTTGCAAAATAAATTATTTAAACGGGATTTTTGCAAAATTCTGCAAAAAAAAATTGTCCGACACCCTGTAGCCCAGATGGTTTAAACTAAAAATCTAAAAATATTCTAAGTAATGTACATTTGTGTGAACCGGAATAGCACAACAGGAATTTTTGATCAGATTATGTTTTCGGAAATAACGCAATTTTTGTGTTTTTTGCTTGACCATGTAAAATATTTAATAACTTATGTAACAGAGTAAACCAGAATGCTTTGATAGTGTAATTATTAGCGTTTTCGCGTTCTAATTGGCAAACTAGGGTTCGCTCAGGTCTCGAGTCAATTTTATTATTTCTGTTTTTTTTTTTTTGCATTTTTATTTTGTTTAAATTATTTAACAAATCTATTAATATTTTAACATAAAATATTTTAACATAAAATTCTGGCATCACAAATAATCATCATTTACTTACTAAATATCTGCGAAACCCTGAAATGTGTGAAAATTCACACTTCCTATCAATTATACTTTATCACCACCTGTCTTATCCATTATAATCGTTGGTCTCCCATTGCCTAAAATCTATATTTTTGTATTTGTACATTTTTTGACAGTTTTGAAGAAATATAAACAGAAACAAAATCCCAAAGCAGCATATCTATCATAACCCCGTAGAACAAACATAGGTATCAGCATTTCGATCTGTCCAGCAGCGGTGTAATTCTCCTGGGAAGCGGTGCTCACGCGACGGTAATGTTTACCGCATATTACCGGTTACCGGTTCGTTAACGTACCGCAAAGAAATCACTCTTTGTAATGCCAATAACACGCGCTCAATTATTTAACTGTTGACGGTAAGTTCATTTGCATTATTATCTATTTTATCTACTTTCAATTAAGACTATTCTTATATCGCATGATTCGATTAACTGACTATGGTAAAAACAATCTGATACCGGCACATTGGGATTTCGTAACCTTTTAAGTTTTCACAAAAACTAAGAAAGAAATTTTTTTTGGAACAAACTTTTATTGCTTTTCAAAATATTCGCCTTTAAGATTTATACACTTTTGCATGCGTTCAAACCAATTCTTGAAACATTTTTTCTACTCTGAAGTTGGTATCTCAAAAACATGGTTTTCGAAGGCTTTAACAACTTGAGGTGATAAAAATCGCTGTACACGGATTTTTTGTTTGACATTGCGGAACAAAAAATGTCGTTAGGGGATAAATCAGGTGAATATGGGCAATGAGACATTTAATTCGATGATTTTCTCCTTCAAATAATCAATTGACGTACAGTGTGGAAGCTTGCATTGATGATGAAGAATGATGCGACATTTTTGTTGTTTTTCCTGATTTTGTCGATGACTTCTGGCAAACAAATTGTTGTATACTATTCAGCATTAACTGTTCTCAGATCCTCTAAAGAAATAGTTGCGACCTGTCCACTACAACCGAAGAAACAAGCAATCATTTTCTTTGAAATGCTTCGCGAACTAACAACTTTTCTGGGTTTCGGTTCATTTTGAAAGACCCAAACAGTAGATTGTTGCTTAGTTTCCGTTTTATATGAATAAATCCAAGTTTCGTCACCTGTAACGATGTTGTATACGGATTTTGCAGTGCCTAGGTTGAATTTTTTTAGCATTTCCTTACACCAATTAACACCTTTTTTGAGTTTCGGTCAAATTATGCGGAATCCATCAGGGACAGATCTTTTTCACAACTAAATGTTCATGCGAAATCGAATGTATTGCATTCTGTGATATTCTAAAGGTTGCCTCTATCTCACGGTAAGTCACATGCCGATCTTCTTCAATGATTTTGCGCACAGCATCGATGTTTTTTGAATCACAACCGATTTTGGTCGACCTTCACGAGATTCATCACTGACGGACGCACGACCACGACGAAATTCTACAAACCAATTGTAAACAGTCTTTTCTGATGGTGCTTCATTACCAAAAGTTGAACGAAGCGAATCTATGCGTTGTTATTGAGTTAAGCCGCATTCAGAACTCTTTAAATTAAGAGGTTGTAGACTGTGCTTTGTTAGCTGTAAATTATGTTTCTATGCATTCTTTTTAACGTTGTATGTACCGTTCACATCTGATATAAATTAGTACGTTACGAATAGCCCTCCATCTGTGAATTTTGAAACCAACTATATAGCTTCGTAAAATATTTTATATGTATTATCGTTCTTATAATTCTGTTGTCTTAGATTTTAACTACCTAATCACCTAAATTGATCATATTTACTGTCCGTCTTTGTAATTTTGAGTAAGATTTGTTAATGATGACATTATGTTAGGTTATGTAAAGGCGTACGATAACTACGGTGTCAGTGATAGAATGCGATAGCCAATGTGTTTATATGTCTGTCTCATTAAAACATCTCATTAGCTATAAGTTTAGAAAATTATGCACAATCCACAACAAACAGCGTATTAAATTTGGAGGTCTGAACAGTTTCACGTCTTACCCATATGGTAAGACGTGAAAAAAAAAGTTTGTCATAACAAACTTTCCGATGACAGTGAACAGTCTATAATCTACAGTGCATAAGCTATTAATTTAAGAGCTCTGAATGCGACTTTAGGCCTTTACTAAAATCATAAAATATCCAACGAAAACCTTCACGAGTAATCAATTTTTTCACAAACATGTTTTTTTAAACGCTCACTGTCAAAAAACTACTCTTAAAAACTAAACTTATTTATTGAATTATATGGTTTAAATTTTCCCAGCTCACTTCAACCCTAAATCTCTTTTTACTTTTAACATAAACACAATTATATATTGTAATAATACAACAGTGGAGGCTGCAACACAAGGCCATCTCCCTAAAACGCCGGTGCCTTAGAGGCAGTGCAAATATTTCTATTACATAATTGTTACATGATACAAACACGTGTCTAGTAAGTTGCATTAATTCAATCATATGTTATACAATTATAGGGGAATCATTCTGCAAGTGGTCACGTGGCTGCCGCGTGCTCCCCTCACGCAACTTTATTCAGAAGGGGTTGCTCTTTTCAGAAGATGCAACTCGATACCATGGGAAGGTACGGCAAAAATCTCCATTTCAACAATTAACCCTATTCGAAAATAGGAAACATTTTGGCAAATTTGAACTTGAGATAAATGTTAACAAAGAGGCATAGTAGATGCTTTGATATTTTTTTTTTTGCTCAGTTAACCTGTTTTGTAAATATATATACGACCCCAAAATTACTTGAGTTTGCCCGTACCCATTTTATCGTTAAAGTATTTATAAAAGTTTAAATAAATGTCAAAAATTAAATTTAATGGAATTATTCATGTAATTTTTGGAAACTTCAATTAATTACAAATGTATTTTTGTAAATTTTAACAACAAAAATTATTGTTAATGAAGAATATGGTAGTTGTCTCAAGATCTTGTCAATTGTCATGTCAGTTCATTCATGTACAAAGTGTGGCTAATATGGTCGAAAGACCAACGGCCAATAAAACAATAAAATAAAAAAAAAAATGTACAAAGTGTGATGTGATTTCATTATTTTGAGCGAACAAATGAAATACTTGTTAACATATATTCTATTGTCTTTTATCAATATTGTTTTTTTTTTGACTCCTCTGTTTTTTTATAATTTGTTACATAGTACCTAACAATAAGTAAATAGTTTATACATACACATACAGCTTGAATGGATATTGTCCAGTGGCAATAACCAAAAGATATTTAACTTACATATTTATATATGTACATTTACTTGTGTTAGGATGGACATGAAATGATACGATGAAGATGATTATGATGATAAATGTAATTAAATCTAAACGGTAGATCGAGAGGGGTATATTGGCCCGTTTATACAACCTTAACAGTAACTTTTCCTTACCTTATCCCTAACCCGTAAAAGATAAACTATACAAAACGCCTATGTACGTTTATACAACCTTAGCCGTAATTAATCCATAAGCAGACCTTAGCAATAAGAATTCCCTAACCTTGAAAGTTCCCAACATTTCAACTTTCGTGGTTAAATTACGGCTAAATCACTGAACACCGCATGCGCGAAAATATGACTTATGAAATAGGCAACGAACTTTATTTTTGTGAAATAATAAAGATGACACGAGCACGGCAGATGCTGCCAAGGCAGTATAAAGGAATATTACAATAATTTGCTCATTATTCATTTTAATAAAATAGCTTCCAAAATTCGCAATTGACGTTTAGAATAAAGGTTAGGTTTACGATGTTTACTCGGAACTGCGCAAACTCTAAACAGCGCATTTCATTGGCTGCGGCTGACGATCGAGATTAAGGAAAAGGTTGTATAAACCCAATACTTTCGTTCTGGGGATCGTTAAAAACTTATGGATAAGGTACTTCTCAGTTACGGCTAAGCAAAATTATGGCTAAGTTGTATAAACCAGCCATATCTCTGTAGTCGCTGTGCTGCGTTACTGTAGTCTAAGAGTTGAATAGCGTTGATGTTTGGATGTTGTTCCAGTTTATTCAGATGTTTGATGCTCCTCTTTTCTATTTCTTCACGTACAGTGCTAACTTGAAGTAAGGCCGTATCTGAAGACTTGAGAAAAGTTATTATTAATTTATCAAAATCTGGCAAATCGGTCTACAGCATAGCAAACCCCTTAAATTTATATAAAAATACTGGTTCAATTGCTACAAAACCACATTTTATAAAAATATCTACGGTAACTGATGCTGAATTGCGAATTTAGAGTTAGATAGTGATTAAAAGTCGACGTGCTAACTGCTGTGCTTTAGCTGTTCTTTGGAATGAATCCGTAGGCAAAAAGTATTCTAGATCCACTTGCACAAGGACACTAAAGAAAATTGGATACAATTTTTATAAGGTAATACCATCTTTGTCTTTTTTTAATCATTTTATTGAACCAAATTTTTAATTCTTCAGGCGTAACAAAAATTATTATTAACAACAAAAAAAAAAGGAAAATTGGTTAACGTGGGCTAAAAGTCATAAAAACTGGACGTTAGGAGAATGGTATAAAGTAATTTGGAGCGACGAATCCCGATTTGAGCTTTGCGTGGGAGATTCTTGAAGCAGAGTGATTAGAAGAAAATCGGAAATTTATCACACGGATTGTCTTCGGAAAAAAGTGAAGTTTCCTACTTCTGTGATTGTTTGGGGATGTATGTCCGCTAGTGGTGTTGGTAGGCTTTACTTCGCGGAAGGCATAATTAATGCTAAAAAATATATAAACAATTTGAAACAACATCTTTTGCCTACAATTGAAGAACTGCAGTCTAATGAAGACGACTTCATGTTTCAACAGAATAACAACAGTGCTCCTTGTTATGACAAGGCACTTCACTTGCGACGCAAGTGAAGTCATGGATGATGGAAAACAATATTAAATTGTTAGAATGGACTTCCAGAAGACCAGATTTGTCACCTATCGAAACCTAGTGGAATAGAATGAAGAAGAAACTGATAAACGTTCCTGCACGATCAATTGCCGTTCTTTATTCCTTCAGGCTTTGCGGAGTTCAGGGTATGAACCATTCCAAATAGAAAAATAAAAAAACAATATTTCATAACTTAAATTATTTCTTATCTCATTTTTTTCTTCTTCCTCCAGTGTCCCTCTCTTTCTTCCTATTCTCATTCCGGTTTCCCATTCCGATCTCTTTCCTTTTTTGCTTCCAGTTCCCTCCCCCATCTTTCTCCCTTACTTTCCTCACTCATCAGTACCTTTATCTCTTCCAGACTGCCATCTCCTTGCAACTTATAACTAAATGCTCAAAGGTTTCCTCTTTTTCCTTGCACATTCTTCTCTTCGGCTTTGCCCAGTACCTTTTGTTCCTCTCTTCGTTGTCGCATTGACTGTTTTGTATTAGAAACGATAAACACTAGAAAAACAGATCCAGAAGTAATAAAACAAATAGGAGTAAAGAGTAGAAATAACAGTAAATGTAACAACTGTTTTGGCACAGTGGGAGTATTTCAAATTAAATAATATGAAAATTTCTCCCCAATTGAACTTTTCATTGTGCTTGAAATAATACTTGCAGCCTGTTATTATCAACCACAAAATTGTATGACTTGCAGCCACAAAGGAAATAATCAATTTTTTCCTAATTAATTTTGATGGTTACGTCATTTCCTGTCCAAGCAATATGGGAAAATTATATCCCTTGATTTGTTTGTTTCTTATTTGTTTGTCTCTCCGTCTGTTTATTTGAATACTGCCTTTTTTTCTGTCAGGCAGTCTGTCGGTCTATCTTATTGGCACTCAGTTAGCGTGCTGGGTCTGTTTGTAGTCTTTATATCAATCTGTCTGTTTATCTGACTGTAATATTTCTGTTTTTTAGGGTTTTGTAGGTATGACCAAAAAACCTTTATACCGTCATTTTGTCATCTGTCTGTCTGTCTGTCTGTCTGTCTGTCTGTCTGTCTGTCTGTCTGTCTGTCTGTCTGTCTGTCTGTCTGTCTGTCTGTCTGTCTGTCTGTCTGTCTGTCTGTCTGTCTGTCTGTCTGTTTGTCTGTCTGTCTGTCTGTCTGTCTGTCTGTCTGTCTGTCTGTCTGTCTGTCTGTCTGTCTGTCTGTCTGTCTGTCTGTCTGTCTGTCTGTTCGGTAAAAATTGTAGCCAAACGGCTAAACCTAGAGAATTGAAATTTGGCATGCTTATGCAACTCTGACCCGCACATAGGAAAAATACTAAAACATCTAAAAAACATATCCCCCTAAAAATATAAACAAATATGTGCTCATCGAAAATAAAAATATTTTTTTATAATTCTGAGTAGGATATCAAATGAAAGCCCTTGGTACGTGGATTAACGATCAAATTTTTATTTTTGCAAAATAAATTATTTTGAAGCGATTTAAACCAAAATTGTGCAAAAAAATGTTTGTCCCACACCCTGTAGCCCAGATGGTTTAAACTAAAAATCTGAAAAAATTCTAAGTAATGTACATTGGTGTGAACCGGAATAGTACAACAGGAATATTTGATCAGATTATGTTTTTGGAAACAAACGCATTTTTTGTGTTTTTTGGCTAATAATGTACACAAGTTATAGCTTTGTAACACGCTCGAATGGAAGGCATATCTTGATGTAGTGGTACTTGCGCTGGCTTTTTCACCCAAGTAAGTCAGTTCGATCCCCACGAGAAGAGACAATATTTTTTTTTTGCTTTTTTTGCATTTTTATGTTTAAATTATTTTTTCAAAATTCTAGTTATATTTTGGCAAATATTGCATTTAATTTTTAAAAGCGTAAATTTAATAACCAGTGGAAATTGTTGAAATTATAATTAAATTCTGTTTCAATGTACACGAAATCAGAGGGGCAGAGCTTATAACAACCAATGAAAGCCATAGGCGCAATTTTCAAAATCTTAAAGAACATTACTATATAAAAAAAAAAAATACTGCACATATTTAGAAACCTAAATAATGGTATTAGGCGTTCGAATTAAATTAACAAAAAAAAAATAATAATAATATAAAATTTGTTTTGGCATCCCAAATAATCATCATTCACTTACTAAATACCTGCAAAACCCTGAAATGTGTGAAAATTCACACTTCACATCAATTTTTACATTTTTGCTGTCAGTCTATATGTTCATTATTTTCTCATTTGCTTTTAACATCTTTCAACTTATTTGAAATAACCTGATTTAATATGTCTTGAAGCACAAATAACTAATGATTAAAAAGCTATTACCACATTAAGTCTGAAGGAACGTCTTATTAGTGGACAACGTGACATCACGTACAGCAACTCGCATGCCAGTAATCACTCACCTACTTAAAGCCATTACTACTAGCTCACACCAGAGACGGAGATCTTTAATTTGAAACACTGAAAAATACACTCTTCAGGACTAGCCCAGGTGGAAGACCTCTTGAAACTATTGAGATACAACATGTCTCATATATTCCAGGGATGGGGAGTCGGAGTCGGAGTCGGGAGTCGGGAGTCGAGGAGTCGAAGCTTTTTGGAGGAGTCAGAGTCGGAGTCGGGAGTCGGAAAAAGTTATCGACTCCCGACTCTTGACTACATATTTATCAAGGATGAGAACAATCCGAAAGCGAAAGCAAAATACCACACTACCAGAATTTGTTAAAGAATGGGAACAGGAACGACATTTTTTCTCTGTTCATGAACGAAAATGAAATTAAAAATATTCAATTCCGGTTTCCTTCATGCTTTTCAGTTAAAAATTTAGTTAATTTTTAGTAATATCTAATTTTTCTTTTTTTGTATACTTTGTTTATTATGTTAAAACGAAACTAAACTGGATTTTTATTTTCTCAAGTTGTAACGGGCTTTGTGATTATTTTATGTTTCATGTTGGCAGCTAAAATCTATATGTCAAAAGAAAAAAGTGACATGTTATGAAAAATAAAGTACAGTCTGTTCCAAACGATTAAGCGGAACTAACTGGAATTTTCATTTTTGTAAGTTGTTATTAGCTATTTTTTTATATATTGAAGTTGGCTTTTCCTGAACAAAATGATCAAAAGCTTCAATCAAACGGTAAAAGTAACTAGTATTGAAAATTTAATTCCGCCTAAACCAAAGGAACAGACTTTATATAAAATACAAAACAATTTTTTTTTAAAACTAATATATTTGAAAATTTGTATTAAAAATGACTCAATAGTCAAGATGAAATGAAAATGACATTTTATAAAAACAGCTCGCCCCAACCCAAGATATTTAATGTAAGTATAGTCTGTTTGCTTGGTTTAAGCGGAATTAGATATCGATATCTACTAACTTTTAAGGATTGAATGAAGCTTTGTATCATTTTGTTTAACAAAAGCCCACTTTGATAGTTAAAAAGTAAACTCGTGATAATTTGAGAAAATAAAAATTCCATTTAGTTCCGCTTAAACATTTGGAATAGACTTTACAATTTACCAGTGAAAGGAGTCGGGAGTCGGAGTCGGAGTCGGAGTCGATTTTCAAAAATACCGACTCCGGAGTCGAGAGTCGTGAGTCGATAATTTTTCTGTCGACTCCCCATCCCTGATATATTCTCCTACTTAGTACTTAGATTTCCGCACATACTCGTACATCCTGTGTAGTGCTAGTTTTTAATGGCCTTTGCTGCTTCAGAAATTAGCCAGAACAATTCTTTTTTTTTTAAATGCCATGCCTGTGCGGGATTTGAATCCGAGACCTTAGCATGCAGAGGTCGGCGTAGTGATTGTTGCGTTTACACAAAGAACAGAACCTACAATTTAACGTGGATTCCGAATCACTTTTATTTGTTTTTGAGGAAATTCTATTGGCAAACTACCTTGGTTTTGAGCCCTCCAATTTCTGAAGGAAAACGGCTGTAAGAAGACTATTTGAAAAATGTTTGCCAGTGCTGGAAGTTGAATATGCTACCTTATATACAGGTAATCATGCAACCTACTCTGCTACTGTTCTCAAATTAAAATTAGAAAGTAAAATAGAAATTTACTGTCTCCCTTTGTTCTAAAATAGTTGTTATTTTTTGTTTGTTGTTATTTTTTTTTTCTTGTTCACTGATAATAAGCATTTTTTTATCAAATACTTATCATCAATTGATAATAAGTATTAATAAACGTAAGTAAATTTGATCTTATACAGTGTCTTACAGAACACCAACAATCTGAAATAAAATTTGTAACAATTAATTTTTCAGGTTCGTACGAAACTAGATTTTGAAATCTAATAATTTTTACTTGCCCGACCTTAATATATAAGGGGCAAGTATTGTAATCGCGAAAATTTTCGATGTCGAGATTTTGACGGATGACCACGTTTCATGGTCCAGGGAATCCAAAAAACCTATTTTCGAAGTGCCGTCCGTATGTGTGTGTGTGTGTGTGTGTGTGTGTGTGTCTGTCTGTGTGTATACACGATAACTCAAAAACGGTTTAACTTAAAGAGTTCGTTCTGGTACTAAAAAATTCTCCTATTAAATAGGAAGAACCCTATTGTTTTTTATGAAAATCGGTTGACTAGAAATGGGAGTTTACTCGTGTCGATTTTAATATTTTTGCGAATATTTAGCAACAGAAAAATATTTCGAAAAAATTTATTGAACAAAAGTTACTATAAATGCAATAACTAATAACTTTTATTTGAGACGTTTTTTGATAAAACGAAAAATTTCGAATTTTTTTTGTAAAATTATTTAAAATTTTTCCAAGTCTCAATTTTTTCATACTTATATGTAACGTTTCCATGGTCATGATAATTAATTCGTAACTAGTAAAGCAAGCCTTGGACAAAAATTTGTATAGAACAGAATTTGATGTATTTTTGAAGATTTATCTAAATATTTAAATTTTTTTTTTTAGTTTATTTTTTTTTAAATATTTTTTTTATGGGAGGGCAAGTCTAGCGGAGGTTTCCTTTCGCCACTGGTTTAACTATTGATTAAGGTTTTTGATTAAAACTAAAATTCCATTTAGTTCCGCACGAAGCTAAGAAGCGAATTAAAATTTGCAGCGAATGCAATCTTGTAGAATAGTTTTATTTATAGAAAAATTGGTGTGTAACTGTAATTAAGCAAGTTGCAATATATACTCCATTTTGTAAACTAATCGACGCCTATTTGCGTATGACGCGGCAAACTGTAGCTAAAGCTTAATTATCAACTATTTTGTTTTATTGTGAAAATTCCTAGAGTTAGTGTACTGTACCATCTTCAATCGAGGTGGTCTGCGGTTCTCAATAGAGGTGTTTAATTTTCGTAAAGAATACTTATACCAGTGGCAGCAAGTATAAAAAGAATACTTGTACATTATCAACAAGTATAATATTTTGTTGACAAAGGTTTTAAACTATGAAGAGACATATCGATTTTTTTTATGTATTATTTGAACATTGCCATACAAAAATATATACCAGGTCTACAAGTATGAAATGCAGATTTTTTTTTTAAATAAAACACAATAAACTCAAAAGAACAGTAAAAGTTTATTTATTCAAAGTATTCTCCATTAGAAGTTATACATTTTTCCCATCTTTCAGGCAATTTGTGAATACCTCGCCAGTAGAACTCTTCCACTTTCCCCGCAAACCATTCATCTAGCCATTCTTTCACATTTTCATATAAACAAAAGTGCTGCTCGGCAAGTATGTGACCCATCGATGCGAACAAGTGGTAATCTGAAGGGGCCAAGTCTGGTGAGTAAGCGGCATAGGGTAGCACTTCCCACTTGAGTGCCTCCAATGTGTTGCAAACTGCTTTTGCCTTATGTGATGGAGCTTTATCGTGAAGAAAGATTACCATGTGCTGTCTTCTTTCGTATTCTGGTCGTTTTATGAGCAGCGAATGGTTCAATTCGATCAATTGTTGTTGGTAGCGATGGGTATTAACTGTTTCACCAGGTTTTAATAATTCATAATAGACCACACCCTTTTGGTCCCACCAAGTACAGAGCATTGTCTTTTTGCCAAAGCGATTCGGTGTTGCAGTTGATGTGGATGGTGAGCCTGGGTTCACCCATGATTTTCTGCGTTTGGGATTTTCAAAATGAATCCATTTTTCATCGCCAGTAATGATACGATGCAAAAAAGACTTACTTTTGTATCGTGCAAGCAAAATTTCACAAGTGTTTTTGCGTTTTTCCATCTGCCTGTCATTCAATGCATGTGGAACCCATCTGCCGACTTTCTGGATCTTACCCATCTCTCGTAGGCGATTGGAAACAGCTTGTTGACTAGCACCTAACTGCTCTGCTAGTTTTTTTTGTGATTGACTATCGTCTTCCTGTAGCAATGTTTCCAATTTTGTATCTTCATATTTTTGTTGAGGTTTTCCATGTTCTTTGTCTATAAGATCAAAGTCACCACTTTTGAAACGCCGAAACCATCGTTCACACGTATCTTGTGATGGAGCATATTCACCATAAGCTTCTTGAAGCAGTCGGTGTGATTCAGCAGCAGTTTTTTTTCAAATGAAAACAAAACAGTAGTCCTGTCCGCGAATGCTCTTTATTTGGCACAAAATTTGACATTTTTAACACAGTAAAACAAAACTATATGATCACTTTTCAAATTATAACCTATACGCATTTGACACTTAATGATAACTTAACAAAACGCCATATGTGTTGAAACTTTGAACTATACACTCTGTTTGCGCGGCAGGTTTGAAAAAAATCCGCATTTCATACTTGTAGACCTGATAAATATACAAGTTGTTTTAAACACACAAATATATTTAAAAATTACAGAAAATTGTTGTTTGATATTTATTATTAAGTTGTTGAGCAATCAAATTTTCTTTTTTTTTTTCTAGAATTATAAATATCTTACTAGATAAATAAAAATTTGGTACAAAATTTGGTGTATAGATTGTCACTAATTTTATTTCAGATCGTATCTTTGTATATGAAACGTGTCATCTCTGGGAGTTATACGTATCTTTCAGCTATATTCGAGTTTTAGGAAGTAAAACTATTCACTTCTCGTGATCGCTGAAGACGGAAACAGATTGTTGAGTAGTTTCCGAAACGTCCGAATTTATTTTATATACTCTTGAAGTATTATATCTTTTTGATACTAATACTCATTATATTTTACTATTCTAGCCTAGTACTATCAGCAATGGCAGACGTCCAAAATAACGGTGTCCGCATTAATATTGGACCATTGCAAAATAATTTCAAAGATATTATTGTAAAACTATTGGTTGGTGTATTTTGTAGTTGTGGTGCGCCACTGGTTGTCGTATCCGTGCTGGCGCATCGCATGACATCTTCAGCGTGCATGTTCTAGCAGCCTAGGTACAATGATACATGCCCTTACATACTTACCGGGGAAATTACTGGCCAAGGAGCTGCTGTAGCTGTCTACTCCTGTTTTATGGACACCGCGGCTAATAGCACTGCCGAGTATTCACGATCTTCAGCACACACCCACACACCCACACGTCTCACGGAAAATTACACAGAATATATCAAATAAACAACATTCAATTTTATTGTTAATTTTAAAATACCTCGCTCATACAACACATCTTTCTCTTTTAGATCATTCCAAATATTGTCACGGGGTGAAGTCAACAACGGAATCTTTTCTACAAAATTTATTATATAATATTAACTTAACATCAGAATAGATTTGTTGGTCAAAATGGCTGCTGGTGTTGTGCGTTAGAAGCTGATGTACCAGGTCTACAAGTATGAAATGCGGATTTTTTTCAAACTTGCCGCGCAAACAGAGTGTGTACTTCAAAGTTTCAACACATATGGCGTTTTGTTAAGTTATCATTAAGTGTCAAATGCGTATAGGTTATAATTTGAAAAGTGATCATATAGTTTTGTTTTACTGTGTTAAAAATGTAAAATTTTGTGCCAAATAAAGAGCATTCGCGGACAGTACTACTGTTTTGTTTTCATTTGAAAAAACTGCTGCTGAATTATACCATCTGCTTCGAGAAGCTTATGGTGAATATGCTCCATCGCAAGATACGTCTGAACGATGGTTTCGTCGTTTCAAAAGTGGTCACTTTGATCTTACAGACAAAGAACATGGAAAACCTCCAAAAAAATATGAAGATAAAAAATGGGAAGCATTGCTACAGGAAGACGATAGTCAATCACAAAAACAACTAGCAGAGCAGTTAGGCGTTAGTCAACACGCTGTTTCCAATCGCCTACGAGAGATGGGTAAGATCCAGAAAGTCGGCAGATGGATTCCACATGCATTGAATGAGAGATAATTTGCCTGCACGATTCAAAAGAATGTCTTTTTTGCATCGTATCATTACTGGCGATGAAAAATGGATTTATTTTGAAAATCTCAAACGCAAAAAATCATGGGTGAACCCAGGCTCACCATCCACGTCAACTGCAAGACCGAATCGCTTTGGCAAAAAGACAATGCTCTGTACTTGGTGGGACCAAAAGGGTGTGGTCTATTATGAATTGTTAAAACCTGGTGAAACAGTTAATACCCAACGCTACCAACAACAACTGATCGAATTGAACCATTCGCTGCTCATAAAACGACCAGAATACGAAAGAAGACAGCACAAGGTAATCTTTCTTCACGATAACGCTCCATCACATAAGGCAAAAGCAGTTTGCAACACATTGGAGGCACTCAAGTGGGAAGTGCTACCCCATGCCGCTTACTCATCACACTTGGGTCCCTTCAGATTACCAATTGTTCGCATCGATGGGTCACGCACTTGAAAATGTGAAAGAATGGCTAGATGAATGGTTTGCGGGGAAAGGGGAAGAGTTCTACTGGCGAGGTATTCACAAATTGCCTGAAAGATAGGAAAAATGTATAACTTCTAATGGAGCATACTTTGAATAAATAAACTTTTACTGTTCTTTTGAGATTATTGTGTTTTATTAAAAAAAAAAAAAAATCCGCATTTCATACTTGTAGACCTGGTAAATCTCGTTCTTGCCCCGCCTTCCCCAGGATCGGTCGAACCTCCCCAGGTATCCGCACGAGGCGAACACGTAGAGAAGCCCTGTAGACGACACTCACATCTCGTTATGGTGACTTCAACAGCTGGGCTGGTCCTTGGGTAGTGTGATACGGACTGATGACTGGTCACAAAAATGACTACTGCGACTACCAAGAATGACTAACCACGACTCTTTTCCCTAAGACTATTTTATAACCGTTAACCAGGACACTATGACGTCAGGTTCTACCTCAATTGTATTATAATAATAATGATAATAATAATAATAATAATATATATTTTGCTTCCTTATACATATACATAGTATTGACAATATGTTGAAAACAATATAAATACAGAAAACAGTAAATAACAAAACACAGTTTTGTAAATAACAAAAAATCTTATCATTTATAAATATATTTAAACTTAAACATAATATATATTTGAAACAACCGCTTAGTTGTCGAGGACAGCTGTATGCGGCGATTGAAAAAATAAATAATATAATATAATAATTGTGGTATAAAATATGACTGTGGTCTAATTTTACATGATCACTTTTTAAGTTATTTTCGTTTTTACTTTAATAAATAATTAACTTCAGAGAGTGTTAAAGACTTAACAAATCATTTAAATTTTGATTTGATGTTTGTGGAACTAACAGATCTAATTTTTTAATTAAAGTTTATGAAACTATTGTGAATATTTGGCAAGTAGTGTAAATATGAAAAACAACCCATTTGTTTATTGCTTTTCAGAATATTAATTTTTGATTGCATTCTAGCTCTAGTAAACATGATTTATATAGTTTTATATAGTTTATAAAACTATATAAATCATTTTGGAAACATTATTTATTTGTGTAATTGTTAGCAATTAAAGACCATAGTCGGCACAATTGAATAATGTTTATCAACACATGAGAATGTAGTTCAAAACTTATGTTGACAAACACGCAACACTCTGCACATTCTTTAATTCCCAAAACAGTAAGGCAGCAACCATGACCTACACAGCCGAAAGGCCGCTCAAGGATTTGGGACATTAGAACACAATTATACTATAATTATGACAATATCTCCAATATTCACAAAATCTGCCATCCATGAAAAGATCCCCTCAGTTTTTCTGTCTTATTCCCATATACCTTCCATATTCTGTGTGATATTTAACTTTTAGTACAGTTCCCAAATTTGTGTCATTGTTGGACTTCTTAGTTATAACCAATAAACACTTATACCACCCTACGTATATCTGTACGGTATAGTTTATTAACATTTAAACGGAACTAAATGGAAGTTTTGTTTTCTTAAGTTCTCGCGAGAACCGAGCTTGTCTAAGATATTTCATGTTTCATATTGGCACAAAAAAATTATGTAAAAACGTTATGACGAGTTATGACGAGTGACATTTATTATAATATATAGCATATATATATATATACTGAATATTTAGTGTAAGTATGATTTACAATAGCATAACCAAAATTGCCAAAAACCGAATTGTTAAAAATTACTAGATTTCAAAAACTAGTTCCGGTTAAAAGTTTGGAATAAATCGACGATCCCAGCATTATTTCATTGCGGAACCCGTATTACAATTTTCCAAATATCGCTGAATCCTTACCATGTCCAGTGGCACACCCAGGAATTTTTGTTGGGGGGGAAGACAAAATTATTTAAATTATGAAAATATAAAGTGATGACCTTAAAAAGAAAAGGTCCTCACTTCTAAAATACAAGTGAAGACCTAAAAAAAAGGTCCTCATTTCCATTTTTAAAATTTTCTAGTGTGTTTGTGTGTTTTTATTTTTATTTATTTCTTTCTAAGGGGGGGGCGGTCCTCTGGGCCCCCTCCCTAGGTGCGCCACTGACCATATCTATATTAAAGGATATCTTACCTTGCCGAGACTTTTAGTCTATTGAAATTGTGGTCAAATGACTTGTGTACAGGAAAAATATTGATACTTTTTGCCAAAATGTAGCCTTCTTTTATCCTCCACCCATATTTCCTAAAGGGACTGGTATATATTTCTGTGAAAAATTAGTGTAATGCACCAAAAAATATTTGACGTGTTTACAGCAAGAAATGTTACACCAAGTAGATTTCACCATCACTTACTGAAATGTGTAACAATTTTTTCAAGTATTGTTGATCTGTTGTTATATTTTGTAGAGTTTCTAGTTAACCCTTTCCCTCCAGTTGTGATAATACTGAAACTCATGCATAGATTCATATGGTGACAGGCAAATAACTGGGCTAATGAATGTTTAAAGGGCTGGTAATAGGGCAGGCTGGCAGGCTGGTAGGCCGGCAGACCGCGGTCACTCGCGCACACCCTTATCAAGGGCCCCGGCCGAGGGCCTCGATACGCACCACTTATTCCACTGCAAGATTTACTACCGCACGGGATACACTGATTTTTAACTGGCCAATAATTACATCCGGATTTAGGGATACTCTATCCTAGATTAAGTTATTTAAAATAGACTAACGAAATTTATTAATTGTACTATAGCTAGAGCACATAAACCACGTGTCCTATAAACTCAATAGTGTTGTAGTAATAATAATCTTTATTCATGCCTTTCGGCTTCGAATTAAGTACATTTCATACATACATTTTTTACAAACCCATTAATTGTATAATAATCAAAACTCACAAAAATTCATTTAAAAGAAAAAAAATAAAATAAAAAGATATATATGTAATATATATATATTAAAATAAAAAATCCAAAAAAATCAAAAAATGTCACATTGCTTATATTGCATAACAAAAGTTTTTTTTTATGAAAAATCATTAGTCTTCTGGCTGCTGGGCGTGAGTTTCTCTTCTATTCTTCACCTTCCTCATCCATTTTATGCCACTTCCGGATTCCCCAAGTACCTTTTCCAGTCGCCCTGGATCTTCCCCTATTCCCGGGCAGCGTCGCAAGTGGTAGAGAGTTTCTGGCTGTTCCCCGCATGTCCTACATTTCTTTTCTTCCTCTCTCTTCCAGAATTGGTTCTCTGCTGCCTCATTCCCGCATCTGAATCTCGCTATGAGATTCTGATGTTTGTTAGTTTTGTTCAGGTACTCTGGTAAGGTTGTTCCTTGTATCCTATAGTAGTATTTGTTGTACCTCGTTGTGTCGATCCTGTTTTGTCGCTCTTGGTCTTGAATTTCTCTGTTTCTTTCCGCCAGCATCTTCAGGAAATCCTCTCCTTCTTCTTGCATCCTCTTTATTTCTTCTAATCCATATCCATTCCTCTCATAGTATTTCCTTCTCTCAGTGCCCCAATTTGTTTGGCTATTTCTTTCCCTTTCTTTTCGGCAATCTTCTAGGATTTTATTACTACTTAATCTTATTCTCTGTTCATATTTTGCGGCTCTGACTCCGCTGTTTATTCTAATTTTGTCCCTCTTTGTTTCGGCCATCACTATGTAGCTAGGGGTCTGTCTGTCTAGTTGTAGCGTCCACTTAATGTATATTGCCTGCAATAGTGTTGTATTTATGTTAAAACGACTGATTTTTATAATACAGAAACGAGTCATCGAGACTTTAGCCCAAGTTTCGCCGTACACATCATGCAAGCAAATTTTCAAGGAATACAAAATTATGACAGTCCCGTCTCTGTATATATTACATATACTAATGTATATAAAGACCAACGAAGCCAACATACTAAGGCACAGTCAGATTCATAAGTACAATACTAGGAACAGAGAACTTTTTACCATTCCTCGGCACAGATATAATGCATCTATTATAGAAATCTACCCTTAATTGCAGGTATCGGTCTCTATAATGCCTTGACAGCTGTGCTCAGAAATAGTTGTAATGTCAAATTCAAAAGAGGCCTAAAAAACATAAAAAATAAATATTTAACATAAAAATAGCGTAAAATTTTGAAATATACAGTGAACCCTCGATCTAACGGACCTCGATTAAGCGGACTTCGGATTTAACGGACAAAATTTTCAGATCTCAAAAATTATTTTTTTTTCTTAACTAACAGTTATTTTCAACAAGGCGAAAAGGACGGAACTGAAGATAGAGTATTATAGTGGTTGGAAGAAGACGAGGGTGATCCTGGTTATCAAATAATGTCGGAAAGTGAGATAGCTGAAGAAATTATGGGTCAAAATATAACGGACGACGAGAGCGATGAAGGAGAAGAGCCAGCAATTAAAAAAATTAAACTGAGTCAAGTTAGGAGTCAACTTGATGATTTAATCTCGTTTATCGACTCATCGACAGACCCAGACGTGCAGCCATATTACTCTCATTTTCGCAAATTTAGGGAAATTATTGTTACCAAACAACAATTTTCGAAAATACTATTAAAATTGGAGGCATTCTTCAAGCCAATTAAACCAAAATCTCCTCAACCTAGCACGTCGTCTGCAAATCTTCCGTTATCAGATTCCGAATACATTTTGTATTGAATTGTTCATATTATGTATTGTAAATATTGTACAGATAAATTCCTATGTTATACTTTGTTCATAAATAAATATTACTTTGTTAATGTTCTAACTCATTGTATAGCAAAAATATCGCGAAATTCGCTTTAAACCAGTGGCAAAGGGAAACATCCGCGAGACTTGCCCACCCATAAAAAATAAATAAAATAAAAAAAATAATTTAATTTAATTTTTTTTTAATATTTAAATAAATCTTCAAAAATACATCAAATTATGTACTATACAAATGTTTGTACAAGGCTTGGTTTACTAGTTTTTTTTATTTTTATTTTTTTATTTTTGGACTTAGCTACTAAGGCCATTATACAGGAGATGCATTTATTTTTGAAAAATCCATGCCATAACCGGGATTCGAACCCGAGCTTTCATGATCTAGAAGCCACTACGCCATGGTGACCGGCTGGTTTACTAGTTACGAATTAATTATCATGACCATGGAAACGTTACATATAAGTATGAAAAAATTGAGACTAGGAAAAATTTTAAATAATTTTACAAAAAAATTTCAAATTTTTTCGTTTTATCAAAAAACGTCTCAAATAAAAGTTATTAGTAATTGCATTTATAGTAACTTTTGTTTAATAAATTTTTTCGCAATATTTTTCTGTTGCTAAATATTCGCAAAAATTTTAAAAAGGAGTAAACTGCCATTTCTAGTCAACCGATCTTCATAAAAAACAATAAGGTTCTTCCCATTTAATAGGAGAATTTTTTAGTACCAGAACGAATTCTCTAAGTTGAACCGTTATTGAGTTATCGTGTATACACACACAGACACACACACACACACAGACAGACACACAGCACACACACAGACACACACACAGACACACACACAGACACGCACACATACGGACGGCATTTCGGATATAGGTTTTTTTGATTCCCTGGACCATGAAACGTGGAAAATTTTCGCGATTACAATACATGCCCCTTATATATTAAGGTCGGGCAAGTAATAATAAAAAATTAAAAAATTAAATAAAATTAAATTTTTTTTTTTAGGTAAATCCTCAAATTATGTTGTATATAAATTTTTGGCCAAAGCTTGGTTTACTAGTTACGAAATTTAAAAATTTTATAGTTTAATAACTTCCGTTTCCCGTTTCGGATTTTTATAAAAAAACAATAGGGTTCTTCCCAATTAATAGGGGAATTTTTTAGTACCAGAACGAACTCTTTAAGTTAAACCGTTCTTGAGTTCACACACACACACAAACGGACGGCACTTCGAAAATAGGTTTTTTGAATTCCTTGGACCATGAGACGTGGTCATCAGTCAAAATCCCGACATCGAAAATTTACAATTTCAAAAAATTACAATACTGGGTTATATATTAAGGTCGGGCAAGTAATAAATATATGATTTGTAATTTAATTTTTGTACTATTAATTTAATACATATAGACACCATTTTCGGATATTCGGATTTAACGGACAATCGCATTTAACAGACACCCCTTCCCCCGAGTAGTCCGTTAGATCAAAGGTTCACTGTATTGTTGTTTGTATTGACGTAAGTTACTGTATACTAAATGTACAATCAGCTTCAATAAAAATGATTTGATTTGATTTAAAGAAACGTGGTATGATTTTGGTTACTCTTTCCCAGGGTTGGACTGGGATTAAAATGTGTACCGGGAAATCTGGAGGAAGTCGGGCCACTATATATATATATAAGTATATTAGATTATTCCGTTCCAAAACTATATAATGTAGAAGTTATTGGGATAAACGGTGGAGGTAAGTAAACTCAACGATTACTGAGACCCAATATTTCGGTCAAATTTTTTTGACCTTTTTCAAGGGCTGAAAATTTATTAAAATTAAGACAATATTTTACAGAATATAATTTAAAACTTACAAAGTTTAGACAGTGTGGATACCCAAAAAATCTTGTACATAGAGTGGTATTTAACAGCATGACTCAAACACCCATAACCAGTCCTAGAGATGAAGTGCAACCAAAAACCAAGTATTTTTCAATCCCTTACATCCAAGAAGTTACACCTATCTTCAAGAATATATTCAGGGACCAGGATATAACACTTGCGGAAAAATCGCTACGGACGATTAGGCAACTCTTTTCACACCTAAAAGATAAAAGACCTGCAAAAAAGAAACGAGATGTGGTATACAAAGTAGATTGCCAGTGTAACTTAACTTATATTGGTCAAACTTCTCAAGGTTTAGGTCATAGAATTACACAGCATATATCGGATGCCAAATGCAAACCAAACTGCTGTACGCTCAGCAAGCATATATCTACAACATCTCACAAACCAAATTTTGATAACACAGAGATACTGGCTACTGAAACAAATACATACAAAAGAACCTTTTTGGAAATGTGTTTCATTAACAAATATAAGGACAACCTGAACGCCAAAACAGATATACAAGGCCTCAGCACAATTTATAAGAATCTCCTACATATCTCTGAACAAAATTTAGGTTAAGTCTGCATTTGTTTACAAAACATATCTTATCATGATTATAGTCAGAATATCAGACACTACATTACCGGCACGATAAGAGATGCAAAAAATATGGTCACATGATGCGATTCCGCCAAATATTATTGGAACAATAAGAAGACTATGTAGACCTTCTACATATTTCATATATCATCCAATTAGAACGCGCCAATTTCATTTATAACCGTTTTTTCTTTATATAGACTGTGATATTTAGATTTTTGTATTTTTTTGTGATATTATGTTTAAATTTTTAAATTATCTAGTCATTAGTGTAATGTTTAACACCAGAGGACACTCTTAAATTTTACTTTGTAAGTTTTAAATTATATTCTGTAAAATATTGTCTTAATTTTAATAAATTTCAGCCCTTGAAAAAGGTCAAAAAAATTTGACCGAAATATTGGGTCTCAGTAATCGTTGAGTTTACTTACCTCCACCGTTTATCCCAATAACTTCTACATTATATATATATATATATATATATATATATATATCATTTTGATTTTCGGGCCAATTGACCCTTCGGGCCACCGGGAAATTCCCGGTATCCCGCTGGGCCAATCCAACCCTGCTCTCTCCTAATTAATGTATTCATTCGTACCTCTGTTCAAAGAGAGAAAATGCCAAACAAGACTTAATGTTTTGGTATTATTGTTATTTTTCATTTCCGTGTCGTCATTGCGTGTTATAGTCGGCAATCTTGAAACAGAGTATGTACATACATGACAATAAAATAAATATACGTAGGGAGTAGTGAGGCGGGAGAGGGACAGGGACGGGGGGTGGTACACTGGGGGCGGCGGGAAACAAGGCCCTTTGATCACCGGGTACTTCAGGGAGCAGTACTCCCTCGTGCTAGTGCGAGTAATGGCAACAGGGACGGAGAAAACGGGGCAGAAAAATTATAAAAATCTAAACAATAACCATCAATACTAGCATAATTCATTGCCTTGGAATACGAATATGTTTTCCATATCGTACAATCAGTAAGAACTCGGATACCAAGTGGCATTCTATTACCATCAAGTATACTTCGGCCAATGCATCAAAAGTGCTATCAAAGACATCAAAAGCTTCATTTAAAGTTTTTTTTTTTTTATTTATTAGTTCAGATAAACTATAGTTTCTTTGGTTTAAGCGGAACTCGGTTTTGCAAGTTAGTAATTTTTAATGTTTGAATGCCGACCGGCGTAGCGTAGTGGTAACACATCTGCTCTGCGTTGCTAAGGTCTCGGGTTCGAATCATGTTCAGACATGGAATTTTCGAAAAAATAAGAATTGGCATGGCTAATTGACGAAGCAGCAAAAACCATTTAAAAAAATAAAAAATATAAAAAAAAAACTTTTAACACTTCACTCAATAAGTCTCCGGTCGGATATATATATGGCAACACTGTTGACAGACCCATATAATTTCTGGATAGTACCAACCTTCAAACGATACGTGTGAAAATTTCATGACATTCTGACAATTAGTTTAGAGGTTACAATGGTTTTACAAGTTAGCATTTTTAATGTTTGAATGCCGACCGGCGTAGCGTAGTGGTTTTAATGACTCCAGTTTTGTAATTTTCAAAAGAATGGTAAAAAAAAGAATTTCGTGTGTTGATTAAACATTGTTTTTTGATGGAAAAAAATACTGTTGAAGCCAAACAGAGGCTTGATAAGCGTTATAGAGACTCTGCACCAGGTAAATCAACTATTACTGATTGGTATGCTGAATTTAAATTAATTAATTTAAATTTTTTAAGAGCGTTGGAATGAATGTATCACTGTTGAAGGAGAGTATTATCTGTCTCATTTTGTAATATGTATCTAACAAGGAAAGTTCATTTTTAAGTTGTATATTGACAATACATTTATAATATTATCAGAGTATTGGTTCACACGGATACGTCAAAGTCCGTTTACAACACAACAGTCACCAAAGTAACCAGATCTAGTTTCGTATTACAAATTGAGACGGATTATATGTTGATGAATAAAGTCGAATTTCTAAAAAAAAATTGGCTTTCTTGGTTAGACCGGAGACTTATTGAGCGACGTGGTAAATTAAGGTTTTGATAATTTTATTTAGCAAAAGCCTTCTTTAATCGTTACAAAGTGAGCAAGTACCAACTTAAGAAAATTAAAATTCCATTTAGTTCTGCTTAAACGTTTCTACAAAAAACTATAGAAAAATAAAAGTTATTTGGTACCCACAAGTATATTTCAAAAATTACAGAAAATTAATGTCTAATATCTATTATTAAATTATTGAGCGATAACATTTTTAACAATTTTTTCTACAATTAAAAATCCTATTAGATAAATTGCAATTCGCTGCAAATTTTGCCTACTGCAGCGCCTACTACTCGCCTAGCGTGCCTACGGCTCGGGTGGTAAACCTCATCCTCTTGAAATATAACCTCAATTATATGCTTATTAAAACAAATACTATTATTCGTCAAGCTGCAGTTGCGGAGACCCTTTTCATAACTACAATGAGTTTCGATTTGATTTTGATTATTAATTATTTAGCTTATATATATATATATATATATATATATTTTTATTTTTTTTTTTGCTGTAAAATTATTGGGAAGAAAACGGTGAGGAAAGTAAAACTCAACTTTTACTGATGCCCAATATTTCGGTCTGATATTCAGACCATCTTCAGGGGAAAGTTAAAATTTAAGAGTTTTTTCCTTTGTTGCACATTAAAATCAAGACTAGAATTATTATTATCACAGACATTATATATCACAACATCAAAAATTAAAAAATTAAAAAAACTTAAAAAAACCGTTACAATCTGTTATATACCGCCATATAACGGAATAATTTTTTAATCTATATATATATATATATATATATATATATATATATATATATATATATATATATATATATATATATATAACCAGACGGCGAATTTTTGATCTTCTGTTGAGACATACAATGATAAGAATTGTTTGGGATAAAGAAGAAGGCGATGGAGTTATGCAATTATTTCATAATCGATCCAATATTTCGTTTATTCTTCATAAACTTTGTTCAAGGATGTCTAAAACCAAGATGACTTGTAAGCCCATTATTACAAATTCAAACATAATAGCTTACCAAAATATTTAAGCATATCGCAAAGATGAAAAAACAGTATGAGTTTGTAACTTCATGGTACTTTTACAATTGTATTACTAAATTATGAATTTATATAAAAGTTTAAGTAAAACACTTAAAACAATGTTAAAACTGTAGTTAAGTCAAAACGGCCATTTTGTAACTTATAAATTTAGACGCTACGCAAGGCAATATGGAAATTGTGATAGATATATATATATTTCACAAAAATATGTGTATATCGCCGCCCCTGTGTTTTTTTCTTCATATACATATTGTTTAGATATAGTGTTGCAGTATTGGCAAACCTGCTCCAATATCCTCTATATCTGACATTGTTTTGCATACGAGATTCTATCCGTGGGAGTTTCTTTTCTTAGGGGTGGCTTGCTTGCAAGGGCGTTCTGTTTATGTACCAATTGTTTTACAACACTCCTCATCTACATATCATACCGGAACAACCCTCGATAAGGGAAATTTCAGTCCAATTTTACTGATTTATAATAGTTGGGGTTCTGTCTCTCTACCTAGGCACCGTCAGACACTTATGTTAAGTCTTGCACTATTCTAGTGGTATTCAAATTGGTTTCATTAGAATCTCAGACATTATATGTCTCTAATAATTTAAGTGAATTCACAATTATCTCATCGACAAAATAAATAAGTATATAAATAAAAATCAGCTGTGGCCACCACAGGACCGACCGCCATCACAAAGTACTTGTATAAAATACATTCTAGCAACAGAGTAGAAATAACTTGGCCCAATATTTTCTAACAGAGATACTATTTATCATTACCATGGAAACGTTACATGTAAGTATGAAAAAATAGAAAAAAATCAGCTGTGGCCACCACAGGACCGACCCCCATCAAAAGTACTTGTATAAAAAACATTCTAGCAGCAGAGTAGAAATAACTTGGCCTAATATTTTCTAACAGAGATATTATTTATCATGACCATGGAAACATTACATATAAGTATGAAAAAATTGAGACAAAAAAATTTAAAAATTTTTACAAATATTTGTCGAAATTTTTCGTTTTATCAAAAAACATCTCAAATAAAAGTTATTAGTTATTGCATTTATAGCAACTTTTGTTCAATAAATTTTTTCGAAATATTTTTCTGTTGCTAAATATTCGCAAAAATCTTAAAATCGACACGAGTAAACTCCCATTTCTAGTCAACCGATTTTTACCAAAAGTTGATCATTGATGTCAAAAGCTTAAATATGCAGTTTCATAAAAATCCTTTGAGCCGAATTTGCTCTGCACGTGTACACAGACGGACAGACGGACAGACAGACAGACAGACGGACAGACAGACCGACAGACAGACAGACAGACAGACGGACGGACAGACAGACCGACAGACATCATGCTAAAAATAGTCAAAACGTTATGTAGGGACCTCAATTCGTGGAGATCCATCGAAATCTCGAAATGTCAAAATCGGTATGATCACAATACCTCCCTTATATCTGTTGACGGTCGGTAAAAATTCGAAAAATTCTAACTCTAATTCTTGTAGTTTTGCCATAGTCATTTGTGCAGTGTGTGGTCTAGCGTTATCATGCAATAAGATAGGAGTCGATCTGTTGACCAATCTAGGCTGTTTTTTTAAGTTTTTGCATAATTTCGTCCAGTTGGTTGCAATATATTTCTGCTGTGATCGATGAGTCATTTTTTTTTGTTTTTAAGTTAACTGTACGAAATTTGGCGAACCAATTTGATATTGTATGCTGCTTAATAACACTAGAGCCAAATACACTGTTAATGTTTCGCGTGGTCTGCGATGCCGTAGTTCCACGTAAGAACTCATACTTCATAATAGTGCGAATTTCCGACCGTTCCATTTTCAACAAAATTAATTTTTTTAAAAAGTTTTTTAAACAGGCGAGATGTGTAACATTCTAACAAAAAAAAAAAAAAAACAGAACAGTAAAATATTAAGACAATGTCAAATAATAAGCTGTTAAAGTTGGCAATATTATTAACTACAAATTTCATCCTTGACGACCTGATAATAAGAAATCACACCTTTTTTTATAGATTTTTCAATTAGATGTATATTTGGAGAGTTACAGGACACCCTAAAACCCATATTTTGCAAATTTCCCTTATTGTTGACTTAACAACAAAAACATGTATGATAAAAAATATTATAAATCTATACATTTTTTGAATTGGAAGAATATTTGGCAATATATGTAGGTATGTTTTCTTGTGTGTGGGATGTGGGAATAGTATGATGCTCGTGTCATGTCGTAAGACTTCGTAAAATTAACCTTCTCTGCCGAATGAGCTGTTACACGTTACACATAGCAGTTGATGATGAGATATTATACGCAGTGTTCGTCCATTGTTAAAACCCTACTTTTTGATTAAGGTTTCCAATCCGGATATCCGAATATCCGGATTATCCGACCAATTTGGATTATTCGATAATCTGGATAATTTTCATTGAATATCTGATAATCCGGATATTTTTTGAATAAACAATATATATATATATATATATATATATATATATATATATATATATATATATATATATATTTAACAATTTTTTCAATTTACCTGTTATTTTTATATACTTTTTCGCCTTTACAAGAGTTCTTTTAAATCACATTACGAAATATGTAAATGAATTAAAGCTTTTATTTCGTTATTTCATGATTTTAGCAAACACAAAAACAAGAACAAATAATTTAAATATATTATTTAATGCACTTCTTACAATAAAACCAACATCTTTTTTAATTGTAGGCCTGACTAGGACAAAAATTAGAACTCGCTTGAATTTTGAAACTTTCAATGCAATTATTTTTTTAAAATAGGCATTTTTAAAAATGAAATAATTTTAATTATATAATTTTTTTTATGGTTTTTTGAATTATTAATGTATATAATTAAAATACTAATAATAATAATAATAATATTTATTTCATGCTAGACATCTTACGACGTTTACATTTGTCAGTACATATATGATAATTGAATTAAACAAAAGTAGAAAAACATTTGAAAACATTGAAAAATGAAAATAATTATGATAGATAAGAGAAAAAAAAATGTATATATAAAATTAACAAAGGTAGAGAAACAGCTTACATGTTAGGTGTAATTATTGAAATTAATTTTGAAAAACTCGTCTGAATTGTAGAGACAATTCTCAATAAGAATTTTTTTAATCTTGAACTTAAATAATCTAATTGACAAATTTTTTCAACAGACTGGTAGGTAGTTAAAGAAAGTGGCTGCCAAAAAAATACCATTCCTAGATTTAGACAATCTAAGTCTTGGTAGTCTGATGTTGCCAGCAGAGCGAACATTGTAAACATGTCTAGAGGATACGGTTACAAATTTGTTCGGGTTTTCTTTAACGTATGCCAGACAAACATAAACAAATAAACTATAGAAAGACAAAATGCTGCATTTCTTAAAGAGCTCTCGGCAGTGGTGCCTGTTAGGAACATTATTCAGGATTCTTACAGCACGTTTTTGGAGTAAGAAAATTCTGTTGACAGATGAACTTAAACCCCAGTGAATTATGCCGTAAGTTAAGCGCGACTGAAAAGCAGCAAAATAAAACATACGCAGCATATCGAATGATACAGACGTTTTCAGCCTGATGAACGCATAGATAACCCTTTTAAGAACGTTTGCCAAATAGTTAATGTGATCGTACCCAGCTAAGTGTACTATCGGTATAAATCCCAAGAAAGTTGATTGGCCCCCCGAACTGAATATTAATATCAATATTGCGGTTCAGTGAAAAAATAATTTGTTGGGTTTTATTTAATACTTTAATACTTACTGTCCGACAGATATTTCGTGGCCGGGCGTGAAAGATGCGCGTGAAATATGTAGTGGGGATTATAATTTTGGTGAATTGCATTATTTCCTACACACGCTATTACAGTCAAGTGCATAAGTGCAAGATTCAAAATATATTAAATATTTAAAATCATAGAGACAAGAAGCAATCTAGGTGGATGTGCTATTAATAGGCAACAATTTTACATTGTTATGTAAGTATATTTAGCGGGAAAATATCTGTATTACATTATTACAAAGAATGTAAGCCTTTATTGTTTACAATCTACTTGAAATTGCTGGAATTTGGAAAAAGACGCGGGACGGGGGTGCTCTGGCCAATAAACAAGTCGACAAAGTGAACGTCAAATGCATTAATCACTTAAATCAAGCAGCTGCGTGTCTATAGTTTTGTTGTTCGACTATGATGGGAGGAACTTGTCTTTGTAGACGTAATTAACTGATAAATATAATGTACACGTGTAAGAATGTGAACTTGTTTCTCTGACTGTACTCTATATCTGACACTGTCTTTCATAGTGCCCTCTCTGTGTGCACAATAAGCCACACCCGGCCAGGAAATATTTGTCGGACAGTAAATAAAATAAAATAAATGAGTTATAAAACACCATGAATATTGGATTCCGTCTACTATCTTGAATTTTCTGTATTCGATATCCAGATATTCATTAATGTCGGATAATTGGAAACCCTATTTTTAATGTAAATTGCGTTTAAGAAACTTAATTTTTCTCCCGGAAAACGCCGGGTATCTCTGCTAGTATGAAATAAAAACTACTTATACAATTTTAACATTTACAGTAGTCAACTGCTATTTTCTTGCATATAACAATAAGTTGAATTGTGTGAAGCTGAAGACGCTCTACTTTGAATGGAAAACGTTAGGTCCGTGTAGAAATCCTAATTGTGATGTTGGTGGGAGCCGGGGGAGAGTGCAGCGGTGGAAGGATCGAGGGGGTGGTGGTATATTTATTGGGCCGACTCCGGGCATGTGTAATCCAATATAGCGGAAATAAATCCACATTTGGGGCGACAGAAACCGGCCGGCCGCTCCGTAATCTTACAGGAGTACACTCCCAGAACCACGCCAGAGATGTGTTGAATGTACACTCTTAACAACTGCCCTGGATTTTACAAAAATATTTCACAACCAACAAAAAAATATACGATAAATTGTAATAGTTTTATTCAAAATATGAACAACCAACACAATAGGTGTGTTCGATTTGCACATTTGCAGTTACTGTTTACTGCCGTGTTAAAAAAATCTGTTTTGTTTTGCAGTAACTGCAAATCTGTTCGATTTGTCGTAATTTACTGCCAGTTTATGACGCTACAGCGAAAAAGTTGCAGCTGCTTCTCTTGCGGATTATTTGTTACGGCTGTGTTTGTTTACCTTTTTGAGTTGGTACCATAGATAAAGAATAAATGGTTGGTACTTTGTTTCTGACTTTTTGACAGGAATATGGCTAGCATATTTGTTTTGATATTTATACTATATTCTTTGATGGTTTTTCTATCTTGGGGCATTTTATAAACCTCGCAAATACAGTTCATAACTTCATCATCCGAACTCGAAAAATCTAAATCTGAATCAGATGATTCTGGATTTGATAATATTTCAAGATCCATTAAATATATCTAATATTTTTCACCCTTTCGACAGGCTGACCAGATTTTTTTCACAGAAAAAGAGTATACTAAAAAAAAAAAAGTTACACTCCAAAAATTCAAATAATGAGCAAAAAAACAGAGGTCCTCATTCAAAAATACTAGTGACGAGCAAAAAAAAGGTCTTCAATCCCAAAATAGAAGTGATGAGCAAAAGAAAGGTCCTCACTTCTAAACTAGAAGTAATAAAAATAAGTGACCATCAAAAAGAGTATATTCAGGTTTTTTTTTATAAAAAGTAAGAGTATAGAAAATAGAAAAAGATTCTTAACCTGAAAAGTTATCTGACATCTGTCTGACATTTAACATGTACGTCAGACATACTTCTTATTCTTTACCTATAAACAAATCGAACAGAAAATTAAACTCGCTGTATGTTACCAGTTTTTAGTAGTAAACTGCTAACTGCAGCGTTTTACTGCTAGCGTTTAGCAGTATAACGCGAAGGTGCAAATCGAACATACCTAATGTATATTTAACTTTAAGACAAAAAAAAAAAAAAAAACTGGCAGTTGGACCTTGAAAATTTTTAATATGTGTTCTAGTAAACCATACGATATAAATAATTATAAAAATGTTATTTAAAAAACAACAAATTAAAAAGATGATGAGTTTATTAAATTAAAAAAAATAATAAAAATAGATTTATTTCAAGGATGGGGATTGGGGAGAAAAAAACGACTCTCAACTCCCGATTCGACTTTTGAGTCGGTATTTTGTAGAACCGACTCTGACTCTTCACTCCGACTCCCGATTCTGATTTCTGACTCCCACTCTCGACTCACATCGTAAATCGTACTCACATTAAATATTTTAGGTTGGGGTGAGCTGTCATTATAACATTTTATTTTCATTATATAATGTTAGTTTTATGTTATTCTTAATACAAATTTTTAATATATCGGTCTGGGAAAAAGTTGGCGTTCTTTTAGTAAAATTCAACTGGTTTTGTTATAGTGTGAAAATTAATTTATTTAAACCAAATATGCTCCATTATTATCGACAACGTTTAGTCATTTTTCAGGTAGAGGCATGATGCCATCGGTGAAGAACTTCTGTGGTTTCTGGTTGAAAAACTGAATCAAGTGGTTTTCACAGGCTTCTTTTGAAACCAGCTTAATTCCATTGAGAGAATTCTGCAGAGTTCAGAATAGGTGATAGTCAGAGGGTGCTATGTCTGGACTATACGGTGGAAGCAACAAAATTTTCCAACCAAGCTCTCGCAATTTTTGACGAGTCATCAAAGAAGTGTGTGGTCTTGCGTTGTCATGATGAAAGACAACACCTTTCCTATTATTCAATTCGAGCTGTTCTTTTTCAATTGCCTGGCGTAATTTCTATAGTTGTCCACAGTAGAGTTGAGAATCAATCGTCAGATCAACTGGAAGTAGCTCATGGTGGACGATTCCCTTCCAGTCCTACAACACACACAGCATCACCTTGTTCGGCGTCAATCCTTCGCGAACGCTTGTGACTGCTCACCATCCCTTGTCCATGATCTTTTACGCTTCCGATTGTCGTACGTGATCCATTTTTCATTATCGGTTATGACACGTTTCAGAAATGGCTCGATTTCATTGCGTTTCAGCAGCGCATAATAAACATACGTAGATTTGTTGTGATGTAAACAAAATATTTATTCGATTCCCTTGTTTGATACAATAATTAATCAATTATTACTTTTCAAATTTAGTTATATTATTAGTTTAATCAATTATTTAATATATTAACACTGTCCCACATAGCTTCTTTCACTTACTAAATATCTACGAAATCCTGGAATGTGTATAAATTGAGAGTTTTATTTGCAAATATCCCGTGGTTTAATGTGCTTTTAGTAGATAAAATCATTGGATAAGATCATGCTTTGAATATAATGAGATAATCGGTTTGCTTTCAAGATAATCCGTGCATTACCAGCAGGGCGACCCTAAGATCTTTGATAAGTTGAGCTGCAGCCCAGCAGCACCCCAGCGCGCTGGATATTATTGAAATTAGGGTTGTAATCTGGCTGTCTCTCTGTCATGCAGTAAGTGTTGATCTGATCTTGTGCTCCGGCCTCCAGCTTGCAGCCAAACACGCTCTAGAATTCAGTGTCAATTTCTAGTAATTAGTATTGTCTTATGCTGTGTTAGAACGATGTCACTGATTAGAGCAATTAGCGCAGGGACTGGGTATACAGGGCCGCCATCACCGTGGCGACAAAGTCACTTAGTTGCATTTCCCTCCAGACCACACCTAAATCACATTATGCAGCACGATTTTAATCTATTGTACAACAAATATCCGTTTGACAATGCGCTCATAGAATTTTGAACGCAAGAGAAAATTTAAGAAAAATCTACAAATTAAAATGACGACTCAGCTGTCCAAAGAACGTACTTTTATTCTACTGTTGGCCAGTTTTGATGCAGTTATCTCCATTGAAGTCGTTTTACCGTATTATCTCTGCGTTTAGTTAAGATTTTATGGTATGCAGATGACTTGAAAATTGTTTCAAATAAAGTTGAAGACGTAATATACCTAACTGACCTAATTGAAGTCGAAGCTCGAAAAGTATCATTAACAACAATGAAATATTAGTTTGGTAAAAAAATAATAACGATCAGTAGCAGCTGCTGATGAAGAGCCAAGGAGCTAAGGCCCTACCATTGCAAAATTATGGTAACACCATCACAAATTCTTCATTCAAAAGCTTTTATTTTCTTTAAAAATACCGATAAATACAAATAAATATATACGCGTTTAAGTACGGAACGCTGCTATTGCCCTGCACTTTAAGCGACGAAGCACGCTTTGTATTTATTTAGCCAGGCGAGCCAAATCGAAACTGGCTCTGTGTTCAGACGGTTTGATGGGCTCCGCGGAGAGGTGACGGGTAGAACAGGTGGTCAGACCATCCGGTAGAATTACACTAAAGTGAGCCAGTTATAGGTTGGCTCGTTAGTTTGGTTATTATAGTGTAATTTTTTACTGCGTCATGTCGTGTGTGTGTGTGTTGTTTTGTGGTACTATTAAAAACAGTATCATTATCCTTTTGAAAAAAACATTTTCTTCGTATTCTCTCGAGGAAAAACCCAAAATCAAACAACTGGGAAACTCTGCCAAATTTGAACACTTCAAAAACTCAGAATGTTTCTGCCATTCCTTCTAAAACACGGACAAGAAAATGAAATAGAAACATTTACTTAAGTAGCAATTGGATTTGTGAATGCGACGAAAAGCAATGTTTTTTTGTTTTCCTTGCGTTTTATTCGGGGGAGAATTAACATAGAAACGCAATAGTAGAACAAAACGAAAGAGTTGACAAAAACAGGTATGTTTTAAACAATCATAAATTGTATTCGATTTGCGACTTGCGATTTTGGTGTCATTTCCACCAAAAAGTTTGCCCACCGCTGTTATAAATAATCAGGAACTCAAAACAAAAATTATTGTTAAGATGTATGTACGATCAAAAAGTATTTTTTAAAAGCTTTCTCTGAAATTCCGGGACATTTTGACATTCAACCTGGATTTTGGAAAGCAACTTCAATTCCTGGACAATCCAGGCGAATTCTGAACGGTTGGTAACCCTATACCTATGTGGGTCAAAAAGCTGTGTAAGCATGCCAAATTTCAATTCACTGGGTCCAGCTGTTTGTCCACTGTACAGATACAGGAGTGAAGCTATAAGAATTTCTTGATTATACCAACGAAACCCAACGTGTATTCATTGTAATCATTTGCCTTTCATTACCATCGTTTTCAGTAAATATTTAAAGCCGTTACAATGTACTGCAAAAATAAATTTTAGAACAAAAAATAGGATGGAATATATATTAAAATAAACAATATATTTTTCAAGTCTTTTCGGGACGTGCTAATAGAAATTTCTAAACTCCCGCTGGCGGACAATTAAAAATAGGTGAGCATTAATTTTTCGTCCTTCCTGCATCCGTGCCCTAAATATTAATATATAAAACTAAACGAAATATTTCAGAGATTTCTAGAAAAAAATACATAATTGAGAATATGCACATATGCCCTTAAATGTGTCAATTAAGGAAATCTTTAATTGTCATTAATTAATTATTATTTCACTAACTCACCTGTCAATAATTGAAATGTTGTTGAATTATATAAATGAATTGCAGACTTAATGGTTCGTTGTTTTCGCATTCTGAAATATGTCAATCACGGTAAATGTATTGTAAAATGCATAGACGATTTATCATATGTGTTGAATTTAATTCATAATTGTGGTAACGCTAATAATTAATACTGAAAATGATACAATATTCACAACAGTAATTGAATCAGATGCGACAATACACTATTGAGAACTGTCTCTATTTTTACTAGCGAAACATTTATAAAACTAATTTCATAACTTACCTCGAAGGGTTCTTAACATTATACGACACACAAAATATCACTGTAAGGCCGAGTATAACAAAAGAACAGAGAGGTAGTGGACAGGACATGTGATGACGGTAAACTTCATATTTTTCCAAAAAGTTTGTGAAATTTAAAGAAGTATCACATGATTTTTTTTTATTATCAATAAGGAATAAATGTATGCCTTTTGTTGTTGTTATTTTCATCAATATCGTACAGCAAGAATGTGAAACTAATTTGGATTGCAGGCTAATGGTGAAAATCTATTTTTACCGACCGCCAACACATGTATATAAGGGAGGCATTGTAATCATACCGATTTTGACATTTCGAGATTTCGATGGATCTCCACGAATTGAGGTCCATACATAACGTGTTAACTATTTTTAGCATGATGTCTGTCAGTCTGTCTGTCTGTCTGTCTGTCCGTCCGTCCGACTGTCCGTCTGACCGTCTGTCTGTTTGTCCGTCTGTCTGTCTGTATACACGTGCAGAGTATAATACGTTATTGTCTTTTACAATAATAACTACTTTGCTGCTAGAATGTATTTTATACAAGTACTTTGTGATGGCGGTCGGTACTGTGGTGGCCACAGCGGATTTTTTTTTCTTTATTATATTTTGTTTTTATATGTTTCAGGTATTCATACAATATGAGGAAGATTGGAACAAAATCCACGAATTGAGGTTCCTACATAACGTTTTGACTATTTTTAGCATGATGTCTGTCGGTCCGTCTGTCTGTCTTTCTGTTTGTCTGTCTGTCTGTCTGTCTGTCTGTCTGTCTGAATGTCTGTCTGTCTGACTGTCCGTCCGTCGGTCAGTGTACACGTGCAGAGCTAATTCGGCTAAAAGAATTTTTATGAAACTTCATATTTAAGCTTTTGACATCAAAGTCACGAATTGATTAACTTTTGGTAAAAATCGGTTGATTAGAAATGGGAGTTTACTCGTGTCGATTTTAAGGTTTTTGTGAATATTTAAAAACAGAAAAATATTTCGAAAAAATGTATTTAATAAAAGTTGCTACAAAAGCAATAACTAATAACTTTTAATTCAGACATTTTTTGATAAAACGAAATTTTTTTCTATATTTTCATACTTGTGTAACGTTTTCATGGTTATGATAAATTATCAGATTAATTCTGTAAAAATTTACTGTGTAAAGTCCATTTACCGTAACTATGAAATGACGTCACAGTTGAAAAACTCGCCTTGTTGCCAATTCGTAAACTGTCAAAAAAAGTTAGGTTATATCGAACAACCAGGTTGACACCTAAATGTCAACCTGACAAATAACGATTGAACAATACAATTTCAAACTGGCAACATTGAAAAAATGTACCAAATTTAAATAAATAAATTTACTAACTGAGTTACGGATTGATGTTGATTAAAACATATCATAACGTTGGTACTTAAAATAACCAAGTGTGACGTCATCTCATATTTATTGTGAATGGAGTTAAGTAACGTGAATACAAGATAAAATATTATAAAAAGTAATAAAAAGAATGAAGGACATACAACAACAAGAATTGAGCGAAAGAATAAGCGGATCAAGTTACAATTATAAGTACAAGAAAAATTGGAGCACGCAAAGACCGCTGTATCTAAAAGAAAAGGGAAATGGGGGGAAAAAAAGAATAATTGCAAGGTTTAGATGTGGGAATGAAGAAAAAACAAACAAATTTTGGTTAAAAGAGGAGGATAAACGATGTAGAATGTGCAGAGAAGAAAGGGAGACGGTTGAACATATGCTGGAAAGATGTGAAGAAATGAGAAGCAAAGGAGGAACAAGAGAAGATATTTTAAACGGAAATGGTTGCGGATACACATGGATGAAAGAGGTAATAGAAAGGAGAAAGGAAATCAAAGAAAAAGAAAATAATAAGAAATAATACAAAATAGATTTCAAGCAACAGGCAGAAATTAAATTTATATTTTAGTTAAAATTATAATGTAAGGAATAAATATATATAGAATAAATTGTAATAGGTAAATCTAATGTAATAGTATTAATTAAAATAAATTGAAATTGAAATTGAATTGAATATTATAAAAAGTATAATGACTTTCATTCATGATAGTAACTGACCTTGCTCATAGATACATAGACAAATTTAGTAACTATGATCATAGTAACTGAGTTACAGAATTGGTCTGAATATCTCTGTTAGAAAATATTAGGCCAAGTTATTTCACTCTGCTACTAGAATGTAGGTATTTTATACAAGTACTTTGTGATGGCGGTCGGTCCTGTGGTGGCCACAGCTGCTTTTTTCCTACTTATTTCATTCTTGACAATCTAATATATATTTGGATAAATAAGCATGGCTCGTAAGCCGACAATTGCTCTTTGTACTTAAAATTCTATAAAACATTGATTTTATTTTATAAAAAACTGTTAGTTTGTAGTGTATTGATTATATATTTTTTTAGATAGAATATATTTTAAAAATATTTAGCAAATAAATACAATCTCTCGCTTTTGTGGCTATTGGACGTTTCCCTTCATTTATATTTAATTTTTTTTTTTCCCGGAATAAAATGAAAACCCACAGAATAAAACAAAAATTTTAACCAACCTAATATTTACTATATGCATTCAATGCATCAACAAACAAAAAAAATATAAAAATGAAACGAAACAAAAATATTAACCTCAAAAAATTAACATGCAGATACAAAAAAACATAGCAAACATTATTAAAAAATCATGAGTTTTGAAAACTTTTTTTTAATTCAGTATTTTTGCCGATACTGTGGTAGGGATTTAGTGGGGTGGTGGTTGCAAGGTTTCGGGATGGGAGGTGGTATAGGTCGGTGGTTGAGCCGCTGATTAAGATTGTTCCCGTAGGCAATGTTTGTCATTAGTTCAGTCGACGCTGTTTGCTGATCGCAGATGGGATCTGAACATTCTCGTGATAGGTAACTTGTTTGATTTGAGCTGTTTGATGGCGTTTGCCGTTAACCGTTACGCTGTTACGTATACTAATTAGATTGATTTTACCCTGTGTAAACGCCAGAGGTGGATATTTTTTTATTTAAGGCGCTTGTTTGATTACTGATAACCTGGGGCAGCTTCGAATATATCAGGATATGTACACACTAAGACCAGCAAAGTGATGCAACAACATGCTTTCAAAAAAAAAACATCTAATTCCGTACAATAGGTTGAAATGTTTCCGGATTTCTGTATCCTAGAATTTATGCTGCTATTTCCTTACTAAATATTAATATGACCTGCCAGTTGCAAAAAATCGCAGTATAACAATTAGAAATTCTGCTGCGCATCGGTTTAGGGTGGTCGGCTTTTGGCAAGTTGAGAGACGTTTTCACTAGCAACTTACCAAATTGCCTGAAGAAAAAACTCTTCAACCAATGCGTACTACCTGTTTCGACCTGTTTCGACCTGTTTCGAAAACTCTGACATTAACAGCTAAGTCAGCTGAAAAATTAAGAGTTTCCCAAACATCGAAGGAGTTTTTTTTTTTTTTTATTCGTTATTGCCGGTTCAACATAATACAGATGTTATTCACAGCATTGTTGTATTATCCTATCTAATATGGCGTGGGGATCACGTAACTACCCTAGTTTATACATATGTTAATTTTAAGATTAATATTAATTTGTTTTTGGGACTTTCTTGTTTGGCAGGGTCGCGCACTGACACTTACTCGTCTTCTGAACTATATAGGTCTTGCGGTAAATGTCTCATTAACCTTTTGTGAATACCTTTTTGCCCAATGTTAAATAAGATGGCACTTTCGCATTTTTTCAAGTTTCTAATAGATCGTTTGGTAACTGTATTTATAAAGTCTTGAATTGGTGGCATTGACAGTTCATAGTGGAGTTGTTCATTTCTGATGAACCAGGGTGAATTGGTAGCAGTTCTTAGCACTTTATTTTGAAAAACTTGTAACTTGTTGATGTTCCTTGCTGAAGTATTTCCCCAGACGTTGCAGTCATAGGTTAGCAGTGGACGGAGTAGCGATTTGTACAGTAGCATGGAGCAGTTTAATTTCAGCTTAGATTTTCGGTTGATTAGAGGGTATGTTATTATTGGAGCCTTGCGTAGGCAAGTTGCAGTTTTTTGTTGATGTAGATGCTCCACGTTAGGCGTGTGTCGAGGTGTACACCTAGATATTTGACTGCGCTGTCCTTTCTGTTCCATTCTACTGTGCTGCCGTTGATTTTAATTGTGTTGGGACTGTAGACTCTTCTTAGTGTGAATATTTTACTTTCGCTTTTCATGGCGATAAGCTTTATATTCCACTTGTTGAACCACAGGCAGATGGTCTTTGAAGCGATTTGAAGCTCCTCTATGGCTGCTTCAAGGTTACTGTTTTGAGTTAGTATTGCAGTGTCATCGGCAAACATGGCAATAGTTGCGCTGGTAGTTGGGATGTCTCGTACATATATATTAAATAAGATTGGCCCGAGGATGCTGCCTTGTGGTACACCTGCTTTTATATTCTTCGATGACAACACTTCATTGTTGATCCTTAAGGTGAATGTTCGTTCTTCCAGGAATGATGGAGTTTAGTCTAGCTCTAGCTGATCGAAAAACAAATCAGTGGATTCGAGAGCAAAAAAAAGTATGTGACGTTATCGAAAGAATTGCTCGTCTTAAATGGAACTGGACTAGACATGTGGTTAGATTTCAAGATGACAGATAGACCAAGAAGTTCCTAGATTGGAGACCCAGAGATACCTATAGAAGCAAAGCAAGACCCTCAACTAGGTGGACGGATGACGTAAAGAGAGTTGCGGGGAACTGGATATCTAAAGCACAAGTTCTGAATGGAAAAAGCTTGGGGAGGCCTACGTTCAGCAGTGGACAGGAAAGGCTAATTAATGATGATGATGATAATGATCGTTGATCAACTCGTGCCAGAATTGATCTGATAATTTATCATAACCATGGAAACGTTACACAAGTATGAAAATATAGAAAAAAATTTCGTTTTATCAAAAAATGTCTCAATTAAAAGTTGTTAGTTATTGCTTTTGTAGCAACTTTTGTTAAATACATTTTTTCGAAATATTTTTCTGTTTTTAAATATTCGCAAAAACCTTAAAATCGACACGAGTAAACTCCCATTTCTAGTCAACCGATTTTTACCAAAAGTTAATCAATTCGTGACATTGATGTCAAAAGCTTAAATATGAAGTTTCATAAAAATCCTTCTAGTCGAATTTGCTCTGCACGTTTACACAGACCGACGGACAGACAGACAGACAGACAGACAGACAGATAGACTGACAGACAGACAGACAGACATACATACAGACAGACCGACAGACATCATGCTAAAAATAGTCAAAACAATCCATCGAAACCTCGAAATGTCAAAATCGGTATGATCACAATACTTCCCTTATAGACCGGGAGCTCATGACAGTTTTTGGTCTCCGATTTCATACAGCATGCCTTTTGGAGGAGAGAATATTTACCCTGTGACAACAAAAAAGGGATGGTACTAAACCCCTGCACGCTTTCCGGTCAATTTAAAGTCTTTTAAATATATGCATGCGATTCGGAGGGTCACAAAGGGCTCAAACGGTCATGTGATCTTGTAATAAAAAAATATGATTTTCCGCGTTTTCATACAGCATGCCTATAATTAAAAGACTTTAAATTTGTTATAACTTTCTTTTGACAAAAGGGCAAGCAATATTAAATCAGAGAAAAACACAAAAATTTTGTGCAAGTGGAAATGCAATTTTCCCTATGACCGGAAAGCGTGCAGGGGTTTAGTACCATCCCTTTTTTGTTGTCACAGAGTAAATATTCTCTCCTCCAAAAGGTATGCTGTATGAAATCGGAGACAAAAAATGTCATGCGCTCCCGGTCTATTATATAAGTTGGTGGTCGGTAAAAAAATACAGTCTTTATTTTATTTATAGTATAAATAAAAAATAGATAAAAAAATTCACTTCTAAATATCTTCAAAATCAGATAATAATCAAGGTAGACTTTTAAAATGACTAATAATTGACGTTATCAATTAAAGATTACTAAAAATCGAGTAAAATTACTTGGAATTTGTCAATCAATGAAAAACAATTATTTGATAAGATCCATCCTGTTTTTATTTCATTGTCAAAAAGATCTGAAGATGTTTGTTTTGAAAATAGTTTAGATAAATATTTATAAGTGTTTTCCAAAATTAAATAAAAAATTGCGAAACAGATCACGTAATTTTTTTGAGCAAAATGAAAAATAGAATTATAGTTTCGATATGTAAATTTTGTTGAAAATATTCACTTTCTGTCTTTTTAATATTAGATGTTTTTTTAGGAATAGAAGATCGTTTGAAGTGACTTCATGAGATGTAGTTCTCTAAAAGACATGTAGATGCATGATAGATCCCCGCAGAACAGGCACGTACTTCCCCAAAACCCATAGTCTAATCATGCGTGTAGAATATTTTGCTAGAGAAAACCATTGTAAGACAGTGGCGACGACACGAAAATTTCACTTTAAACATTTTCTCTCCGGAAAAAATTTAACATCAAATTATTTCTAGATAAAGCAACATACGAGGATTCCAAAAATTGAAAAGTGGCATACTCTAATACGCTAATTGGTGTCCAAATTATTGTACTAAATACTTTAGTACAGTTTGAACTTATTACGTATATTTTAGTGTTGAATTTTTGTTGACAGTATTTAAAATTTTTGTTGAATGTCAACAGAAGTTGTGAAAAAGTATAAAAGCAAAACAAATTGTAGTGTTTTTGTCTGTCATTGAAGAAGATAGGCATCTTAGTTATTTTTACTTGCCCGACCTTAATATATAAGGGGCAGTTTACTCGTGTCGGTTTTAAGATTTTTGCGCATATTTAGCAACAGTTACTATAAATGCAATTACTAATAACTTTTATTTGAGACGTTTTTTGATAAAACATTTTGAATTTTTTTTTGTAAAATTATTTAAAATTCTCAAGTCTCAATTTTTTTATACCTATAGTCGGATTGCTGATAGGTGACTGTTGCATGTATGTATCAAGTAATGCATTCATATAATAATCTAGTTACCATTTTTCAGCGATTTTAAAAATGTTTTTTGTTATTTGTGTTAACTGTCAGTGTCTGGTAATAAATATTAATTAAAATACGGCTTGCGGCCAATTATTAAATTCACAAACTTTAATTTTAAATCTGCTGGAATAAACAACAAATTATAGTCCAAAATTTACGTATGAGTATAAATTTTTCCTTATTTATAATTATAACCTTAAAATTAATAATTTTGTTTGTTTGAGTACTGCTGTAAATTTATTTTCGCGCTCTAATTAGTAAAGATATCTACGAATCTTGCTATTTCTTTCTAATGTTTTGTTTTTTATTCAAATAATTTGGAAGGTTAGTTGTTAACTTGCGTCACTATACGTTACTATGGGTATGCAAATAATTATAATGATATAGACAGAGAAAGCATATAGTATTGAATATCGATACTTGTAGCAACGAACAGTCACTTATCAGCAATCCGACTATACATGTAACGTTTCCATGGTCATGATAATTAATTCGTAACTATTAAACCAAGCCTTGGACATAAATTTTTATAGAACATAATTTGATGTATTTTTGAAGATTTATGTAAATATTAAAAAAAAAAAAATTATTTATTTTTTTTTTTTATGGGAGGGCAAGTCTAGCGGAGGTTTCCCTTCGCCACTGGTTTCTTTTCCTAAGAAGAATGGAGGGGAAAAAAATCCTTGAAAATGGATATTAAAATCCAGAGCCTTTAGAGAAGTTAATCTTGCATCCAAGTGTTTTTACAACTCGCTCTTGCGGACTATTCTATAGATAAGAAAAATGGAGGTAAAGTTAATATTGAGTCCAAATTTTTGCGAGATGATTCTATTGTTAAATGATTAAAGATAGATAGTTTGAATTTTTGAAATCTAGAAAAAAAATTAAAGCTCTTTTTATTCGTGTAGTTTTGAAAATTTGTAAATATTTCATTTTCGAAAGACTGTATCTCGAAAACTACATGAGATAAGGACCTACGATTTGAATTTTTTAAATCTACAGACCTTTTTCTAACTACATAAAAAATAAGGCTCTCCTTAGTGAACGTCTTTTTGTTCCCCGTAGTTTTGAAAATTTGTAAATATTTCATTTTCGAAAGACCGTATCTCGAAAACTACATAAGATAAAGACTTGCGGTTTGAATTTTTAAAATCTACAGACCTTTTTCTACTTAGTCAAAAAATAGGGCCTTCCTTAGTTAACGTCTTTTTGTTCCAAGTAGTTTTGAAAATTTGTAAATATTTCATTTTCGAAAGACCGTATCTCAAAATCTACATATGATAGAGAACTGCGGTTGACATTTTTGAAATCCTGAGGTTCAAAAGGGCCGTAGGACTCATTTTGAAGCAACTCCCAAACAAAAAAAAAATTTGCAAAATTTTTAATTTTTCACATTTTTTTTTTTAATTCCAAAAAATCCTAACTTAAGAATAATAAAATATAGAGAACCGCGGTTTGAATTTTTGAAATCTTCGTATATTGTTTAGTCTAGAAAAAAATTGGGGCCTTAATTACCCAAGTAAGGGGCCTTAATTACCTTACAATAAATACGAATAGTTAAACAAAACCTTTGATTTTGGCGCAAACATTTTTTCTCTTTGTTTTACTTCAGAATGTGTATACTTATGTATTTTGAGTCGTAGATCTCAAAAATAATCTCCATTACATGCTATGGTTTACCGTTTTTGAATAAATTTAAAAAAACGACGGAAATTTACTATATTTAAAAAAAATACATATGAGAGGAAGTTTTAAATATATTTTTTAAACACCCCACCCTAAAATTAGTCTTTATAGGTACAAATTTAAAAAAAAAAAGAAAAATAAAAAACAAAAATTGGTAAAATTTATGTTAGAAAAAAAAAGTAGAACGATGATAGTCACTCACTAGGTATTGAGATGTGACACCCTCGAATACGCTAACTGTAGGCCAAATTATTGTACTAAATATTGCAGTACAGTTTGACCTTATTACCTATTTTACATTGTTTAGAACACAAACAGGACAAACCCAGTGAAGTGTTCGCTATCAAATTTTTTACTCATTTACATAAAAGGTGATTCCTATATTTTAGTGTTGAATTTTTGTTACAATTCCAACAGAAATTCTATCTCTTTTCAGTTAACTGGAGGACGATGAAGAAATTTGAACATCTGATTCATAATTAGCAATCCCAAATAAACAAAAATCGTCCAATTTTCCCCGAGTTAAAAAACATTTTTTTTATAGACTAGTGTTATTATTTGTTGTACCATTTTAGTGTCGGTGACGTACGGCACTGTGTGTTTGTTTGGTAAACGCGAGGACATCTTAAAGAATTCTCCAGCGAGTGTATAAGAGGGTCCGACTACAGAACGTATCGACAGTTCGCCGCAGTGTTCGCTACGTGCCGCAAATACAACCGGCGCATTGTTAAAATTTAAACAAAACCACCCCTGAGTCCAGCCCTGTCATACGAAAACCCCCCTGCGTACCAAAACACACACCAACATACACGTACACGAACAGACACCATCACACACTAGATCATCATGTATATATCCACGAATTTAAAAATATAAGATAATACCCCGCTTTACAATACCTCATTTAGCATTAATTCGCTATAGCGCTCTTTTTTTTCTTGAAATCCTTACTAATAACCATTCATTTGGGCGAATTGCTATGTTTAAGAAAACCAATGACCGTTTTTTTGGTTTATAGGTCTATGTACTCGCACATATTTTTTTTTCTAGGGGCGGGGGGATGTATTTGTTGACATATTTTTGAAAATGTTTAGTATTTATTAAATAAACTTTCATAAATACCGAACACAATTTAAGTAGAAATTTAAGACGTCTGCTATCATTGGCAAATTGGCATTAATGACTTTTTCTATAAAATCAACTCTATTAATAATAATTTTTTAAGGTTTTGTAGGTATGACCGAAAAACTCTTATACCGTCATTTTGACGTCTGTCTGCCTGTCTGTCTGCCTGTCTGTCTGCCTGTCTGTCTGCCTGTCTGTCTGCCTGTCTGTCTGCCTGTCTGCCTGTCTGCCTGTCTGCCTGTCTGTCTGCCTGCCTGCCTGCCTGCCTGCCTGCCTGCCTGTCTGTCTGTCTGTCTACCTGTCTGTCTGTCTGTCTGTCTGTCTGTTCGGTAAAAATTGTAGCCAAACTGCTAAACTTAGAGAGTTGAAATTTGGCATGCTTATACAACTCTTTGACCCGCGCATAGGAAAAATTCTTATTTTTAGGGTTTTGTAGGTGTGACCAAAAAACCCTTATACTGTGATTTTGTCGTCTGTCTGTCTGTCTGTCTGTTTGGTAAAAATTGTAGGCAAACGATTAAACCTAGAGAGTTGAAATTTAGGAAACACAAAGGAAAAATACTAAAACATGTAAAAAACATATCCCCCTAAAAATATAAACAAATATAGCACTGAGTAGGGTATCAAATGAAAGCCCTTAATATGTGGATAAACGATCAAAATTTTATTTTTGCAAAATAAATTATTTTGACGCGATTTTTGCCAAAATTGTGCAAAATTTTTTTTTCCCACACCCCATAATCCAGATGATTTAAACAAAAAATCTGAAAAAATTCTAAGTAATGTACATTTATGTGAACCGGAATAGTACAACAGGAATTTTTGATCAGATTATGTTTTCGGAAAATAACACATTTTTTGTGTTTTTTGCTTGACCATGTAAAATATTGAATAACTTATGTAAGAAAGTAACCCAGCATGCTTTGATGGTGTAATGGTTAGCGCTCCCGCGTTCTAATTTACAAACTAGGTTTCCGGTCTCGAGACAATTTTATTTTTTCTGTTTTTTTGCATTTTTATTTTGTTTAAATTATTTTCTTTAAATTCTACTTATATTTGGGCAAATGTTACATTTAATTTTTAAAAGCGTAAATTTAATAACCAGTGGAAATTGTTGAAATTGAATACACTAAATCAGAGGGGCGGAGTTATGACTTAAAACAACCAATGGAAGCCATAGGTGCAATTTTCAAAATCTTAATGAACCTTGCTATATAAAAAAAAAAAATACTGCACATATTTAGAAACCTAAATAATGGTATTAGGCATACGAATTAAAATTAACAAAAAAACAAATTTTTAACATAAAATTTGTTTTGACATCCCAAATAATAATAATATAACTTACTAAACACCTGCGAAACCCTGAAATCAGTGGCGGATCTAGCTTTTTGGGGGCACAGGGCTTAAAAATGCCAAGGGGCCCTACACATGCGCTTCACTTATGTTGATTTTTAATAAATATTAGTAAATTTGTGTTTTTAATTTTTTTGTATTGTTTTTTAAAATAATATTTTTGTTTGGATCTTTCCTCTTATAAGCCGTTCTTGGTATAGAACATAATAGGTATATGTCCGAGAGGTTGGGGTGCCCTTACGGATCTGGGGCCCAGGGCTTAAGTCCTATTAGCCCGTATGAATATCCGCCACTGCCTGAAATGTGTGAAAATTCACACTTCACATCTTTTTTTCTTTTATTTCGTAATCGATTAATCGATTATTTTCTACCAATTTAATCTAAAATCGATTATGACATTTCGATTAATCAATCGGGAAAGTAGGACAGTGGAATTTTATTTAAAAAACGAGTAATTTGCAACTAAATGTAAAACTTTATTTTATTCTTGTTGATAAAATTCATTTATAATAAAGACATAACATCGTTTGTTTATAGTAAGTCCATTTTTATTTCTACTACAATTGGTGAATTTTATACTCCTTGGTGTTTACAGGATCCTACTGTAGGATCAAAAATAGTATCCCCAGGACATTTATGATGAGAAGAAATCCATGTATCATCATCTCGGATACATTCATAATACCAATTTTGCATTCCTTCGCGAGGATCAGCGAATCTACCAGATTCTGTACAAGCAAAATCACAATTGCCTGTCTTAGTATTGAACTTAAATTCTTTATAACTACATTTGAAAAAAACTGGTTCGGTACCGCAGTACACGAAGTAATTTTTGACCTGTGGATGGATGACCATGGTGCCTTCTTTACCCTTACACATGTGTTCCGGGCCGAATTTATAACAATTTGCGTTCAATTCACAAATTTCTGTTTTTGCGTTATAAATACTGTCGGCATCACAGGTGTATGGAATCATTGTCCCCTTGTCGCAATATTGGTATCTGAAACAAATAAATATATACAGATTGGGTGAAAGAATGGTGTACTTTGTTTTAAGGATTTCGTAGGCAAGTAGAGGTTGCTAAAAAATTAAATACCTCCATTTCGATTGTAGATTAGTAGGTAAAACGATAGGAGAAGCAGTGTGTCAATAATTTTTAGAAAAATTATGAAATTTATAAAATTAAATATGCCAATGTGCATAAAAATTGCTTAATATTTATAAATAAATAACAAAAATCACTCTGTTCGTTACCTAGTTATTATTAGGTTGTCAAGGATGAAATTTGTAGAAAAAAAGTAAAAGTTGGTTGATAGCTTACAAATATAACGAATTATTTTATTCATCAAAGTATGCACCCATATTTTCTATTAACTTTTGCTATTTAAGCGGCAGGTTGTTCAGGCCGGTGGTATAAATCCCTGGCGAACAAGAGGCAATGAATTCCTGGAATGCCAGTTTTACAACATTGTCGGAATTAAACTGTTTTCCTATTAAAAAGTTTCCCAAATTGCGGAAGAAGTGGTAGTAAGTGGGGACTAGGTCTGGTGAGTATGGAGGATGATGAAGAGGTTCCAACTACATTTCCTGTAGTTTTGCCACAGTCATTTGTGCAGTGTGTGGTCTAGCGTTATCATGCAATAAGATAGGAGTCGATCTGTTGACCAATCTAGGCTGTTTTTCTATAAGTTTTTGCATCATTTCGTCCAGTTGGTTGCAGTATATTTCTGCTGTGATCGATGAGCCATTTCTTGTTTTTTTTTGTTTTTAAGTTACCTGTACGAAATTTGGCGAACCAATTTGATATTGTCTGCTGCGTAATTTGTTTGCTGAGTAATACTAGAGCCAAATACATTACTAATGTTTCGCGCGGTCTGTGATGCCGTAGTTCCACGTAAGAACTCATACTTCGTAATAGTGCGAATTTCCGACCGTTCCATTTTCAATAAAATTAATTTTAAAAAAAAATTATATTTTTTAGAGCATACAATGATTTCTTTAAACAGGGGGGATGAGTAACTTTCCAACAAAAAAAAAAAAAAAAAAAACACAACGGTAAAATATTAAGCCAATGTCAAATAATAAGCTGTTAAAGTTGGCAATATTATTAACTACAAATTTCATTCATGTCGATCTAATAGTTTTCAAATACATCTGTAATTTAATCTGTAAATTTATAAAAAAATTATGGATCAATTAATAGATTAATATCTGTTAGATATTGCGCAAAAATTCTTTTTAATACTTTTAAAAAGGAAGTATTTTAAGATACCATTGTATTAAACTATTCAAAAATTAGATAATCTACCAGATAAGATTGAAAATTTGTATATAAACGCCTAAATTTAAGTATTTTTATGGTATCTGCATTGATCTATCCAAGAAAAGATGAAAATCAATTTAAGTCTCGCTCTTCTGGTAAGTCTGTTAAATAATTATTCGCCAAAATAAATTAGTACACAATAAGTGTGGATCAGAATCAATGGGAATTAATAGTTTTATTATTTTTTAAACTTGTCCCGTATTGTCATCTTTCTCTATAGTGCGTTTTGATATCTTACCTCTTATTTTGCTTTATGAATTCCAACTCAATATTCTCTTGCAACTAGCTCCTAATATATAAAAGAAAACCTCCGTCTGTCTGTATGTTACCCTAAAAGTCTGAACAAATTTAGATTCGGTTTTTACCATAGTATTCGACATTTGATTGGAAAGATTTTAAGCTAGACAGAATGCAACATGAAAACGCTATACCGCTGTTACTTCCTTTAATATTAGAGGTACAAAAAAAATACTATATAACAAAGTTGTAGGAGACTAAGTGGGACATCTGATTATAGATTTTTTTTATTTAAACCAGTGGTTTTCAAGCTAGAGCACAAAGTTATATTTTTACCGACTGCCAACATATATAAGGGAGGTATTGTGATCATACCGATTTTGACATTCGAGATTTCAATGGATCTCCACGAATTGAGGTCCCTACATAACGTTTCGACTATTTTTAGCATTATGTCTGTCGGACTGTTTGTCTGTCTGTCTGTCTGTCTGTCTGTCTGTCTGTCTGTCTGTCTGTCTGTCTGTCTGTCTATCTGTCTGTCTGTCTGTCTGTCCGTCCGTCCGTCCGTCCGTTTAATGAAATTTCAATTAATTTAACTCCACGAATTGAGGTCCTTACATAAGGTTTTGACTATTTTTAGCATGATGTTTGCCTGTCTGTCCGTCTTTTTGTCTGTCTGTCCGTCCGTCCGTCTGTCTGTCCGTCCGTCCGTCTGTCTGTGTACACGTGCAGACCAAATTCGGCTAAAAGGATTATTATGAAACTTCATATTTAAGCTTTTGACATCAATGGCACGAGTTGATCAACTTTTGGTAAAAATCAGTTGACTAAAAATGGGAGTTTATTCGTCTAGATTTTTGTGAATATTTAACAACAGAAAAATATTTCGAAAAAATGTACTCTACAAAAGTTCCTATAAAAGCAATAATTAACAACTTTTATTTGAGACATTTTTTGATAAAACGAAAAATTTTTGAAAAATTTTTCGAAATTTTTTCTAAATATCTATTTTTTTGTACTTATCTGTAACGTTTTAACTTATATGAAAATATTGTGTCAAATTATTTCTAATCTGCTGCTAGAATGTATTTTATACAAGTACATTGTGATGGCGGTCGGTCCTGTGGTGGCCACAGCTGATTTTTTTTAGATCTATTCGATAGCGTAATTTTTGTGAATTTTGTAATTTTTTTTAAAAAGTCAATTTTTTGACACGTTTAGAACAAATGCTGTTAGCGATCCTAGCGGTATTAATTGTTGAATGAATTGAAAATTTAAAAAAGAATAAAATCAAATTATGTATTTGGTCTAAATTCTATGGCCAAAACAAACGCATGTTTATATTGTGCGAAACCTAGTAACATTACTCTTTTAAGTACTTTGTGGTGACGGTCTGTGAACGCAGATTTTTTCTGGTAGCAAAGCAGCAGGTTCACTGCTATGCACTAACAGAACAATATCGAGATCTTTAATGTTTTGGTTTTGATTTTGATTTGATAATATTGTTTTAGTTCTTCGGTTTGGCGTCCAGTCAGGCCTACTGGCGTCCTCTTGCTGACCCAGTGTGCACTGCTGATGGCACCACATGCACTCCAGATTGCCTGGGTCTCAGGCTCTGTACTGGGTCGGATTTCACAGACATAAGCTGCAAGACACAAACTGGAGGAAAACTTCTGTACTGCAACTCTGTAACGTTGCAATGTGACAGCAACGAGGATAACTGTATAGAAAATGGAGGAACAACTTGTCCCTTAGGAGAAGGGTCATTCCCAGTACTCAATGATTGTCACAGGTAAAAAATACTTCTGTAGAACGATTATTAACAGGTTTTGCTACAAACGAGATTCTGCATTAGTTAACACAAGAACAAGAATCCCTTATACCGTCACTCGTGTGTCTGTCTGTCTATATGATAGAAATTATGGCCAAAAGGCTAACCTAGAGCACTGAAATATGGCATGTATATATAATTATATAGCACAGATCTTGCCTATACAATATTTTTAAGGTTTTGTAGGTATTACCGAAAAACCCCTATCATTTCCGATAGTATTTAATTAATTAAATTAACTAATTTTAACAAATTAATTAGTGTTTTGTAGGTATGACCAAAAAACTCTTATACCGTCATTTTGTCGTCTGTCTGTCTGTCTGTCTGTCTGTCTGTCTGTCTGTCTGTCTGTCTGTCTGTCTGTCTGTCTGTCTGTCTGTCTGTCTGTCTGTCTGTCTGTCTGTCTGTCTGTCTGTCTGTCTGTCTGTCTGTCTGTCTGTCTGTCTGTCTGTCTGTCTGTCTGTCTGTCTGTCTGTCTGTCTGTCTGTCTGTCTGTCTGTCTGTCTGTCTGTCTGTCTGTCTGTCTGTCTGTCTGTCTGTCTGTCTGTCTGTCTGTCTGTCTGTCTGTCTGTCTGTCTGTCTGTCTGTCTGTCTGTCTGTCTGTCTGTCTGTCTGTCTGTCTGTCTGTCTGTCTGTCTGTCTGTCTGTCTGTCTGTCTGTCTGTCTGTCTGTCTGTCTGTCTGTCTGTCTGTCTGTCTGTCTGTCTGTCTGTCTGTCTGTCTGTCTGTCTGTCTGTCTGTCTGTCTGTCTGTCTGTCTGTCTGTTCGGTAAAAATTGTAGCCAAAGGACTAAACCTAGAGAGTTGAAATTTGGCATGCTTATACAACTCTTTGACCCGCACATAGGAAAAATACTTAAACATCTAAAAAACATATCCCCTTAAAAATATAAACAAATATCTGCTCATCGAAAAAAAAAAAAAAATTCTGAGTACGGTATCAATTCCTTAGTACGTCAAACTTTTATTTTTGCAAAATAAATTATTTTGACGCGATTTTTGCCAAAATTGCACATAATTAGAAACCTAAATAATCGTATTAGGCATTCGAATTAAAATTCACAAAAAAATATTTTAACATAAAATTGGTTTTGGTATCCCAAATAATCATCATTCACTTACTAAATACTTGCGAAACCCTGAAATGTGTGAAAATTCACACTTCACATCAATTTTTTTTAGATATATTGTGTGGTAAAAAAAAGCTTTTAATACATAGATTAAAGGACGAAAAGTAGTTTTTTAAAATTTATTTTACTACGATTTTTACCAAAAATGTTCTTTTGTCCCGCATCCTTTAATCTAGGGCGTGTGGGTTAGTTTAAAAATCTGAAAAAATTCTAAGTAATGCACGTTAATGTGAACCGGAATAGTACCAAAAAATTTTTTGATCTGATAATTATTTCAATTTTTTTGCAACACTGTTACAATATATATCTGACTGACTGCAGCACTGGATACTATCTGCGAGCATGTCTCAAGTTCAATTGTAAGTCTGTAGATAGCAGCACGTGGAATATTTTTTCAAAAGTGATCAAAATTAATGGTCTTTAATATGTACCCACAATTTGGTATCATATAAAATTTGTTAAAATTCGCACTTTAAATAAAAAAAATTGTTTTAGATATTATACTTGTGATGCCAGCAAATATAGAGTCAACTACATGTGCGATCCAAAAGAAGTATACGATCCTGAAACTAAAAGATGTTCAGTGACTGTCACATGCCCAGATTTCTCAAGCACCGGTCTATGCAAGGGAGCTATACCCAGGCTAATAGCCCACCCCCTCAAGAAGCACTTCTATGTCGTCTGCAGTGACAAACAACCAGAATTGAAAGTATGCAATTTTTCGGATGACTATTTGTTCAATCCAGATAATGGTGGTTGCCAATTCAACTGTTCTAAGGAAGGCAAATTCCAAGATTTTGAAGACAATCAAAATACTTGGTACTTTGAATGCGTAAAGAGTGGAACAGGCTTTATACAATCACACCTCAGATGTTCTTCGGGCACAACCTTTGACCCAACATCACAAACTTGCAAAAAACATTAAAAACCACCATTACCAACAACTGCATAGGAACCAATAACACTATCAAGAAGATTAGAATTGACCAATTGTGTTCAAACTTGATACAACCGAAGAATCCTTACCAATATGAAAAACTAGTGCAGAAACCACGATAAAAAATATAATAAAAATACCTTCATTAAATATTTGTACATATAAATTTAACATTAAAGAGTAATTTTACATAGTATTTTGTTTGTATTTTTGTTTTATATTGAGGAGTTGTACGAAATTTCAGTCCATCCACTTTAGGGTAAAGATCTCCTCTATGTAATAATATTTTTTATACCACAAAATATTTTATTAAAACTTAATATATTTCTGCTTGTTAGGCCACCTTCAGAAGAATGAATGTACAAGAAATGCTGACAATATTACCTAAATATACGATCAAGTATAGGTGTGGATTCAATACATTACATTCTACAAAATCAAATGTAATTATTGTAACGCGTATTACATAGGACAAACTAAACGTAAATTAAAATCAGATTTCAAGAATACTTGAGGGCATGGAAATATAATAAATCCGAATCATCTAATTTATTATTATTATTATTATTATTATTATTATTATACAAAAATGGGAAAGGCAGCTTTCGATGATTAGTCCCGTTTACACAAATAGTAATACGATGCATAGCAGAAAAAAAAATACAATAATATTATAAAAATTATTACAAACTAATACATAATTATTGATGCTAGTAAATTGAAAAAAAGTAAGCCAATAAATCAATTTAAAGACATAAATCGCTACACCGTTGTAAGGAATTTATCCAGACCATTTTTAAATAAGTTTAGATTTGATGCGTTGACAACTGAGTCAGGTAGTGCATTCCACATATTTACGACTCTAATACTAAAGAAGTTTTCTCTGATTTGTGTTTTAAATTTGTCTTTGATTATTTTTTTGTTGTGGCCTCTTAATTGTACATTTATATTAAAATTATACAAATTATTTAGATCTGTACAATCATAATAGCCGTTCATAATTTTGAATAGCTCAATAAGGTCGCCTCTAGTGCGCCTTTGTTCAAGAGTTGTTAAGTTAAGTAGCTTAAGCCTATTTTCGTACGAGAAATTTTTACATTGTACAGGTAGCCTATTGGCTTTACGCTGAACCCGTTCTAACAAGTCTATATCCTTTCTAAGATAAGGAGACCAAATTTGAAAAGCATACTCTAACAAGGGTCTTATGTATGATTTGTAGAGTTGAAGAAAAGTTCTTGAATCTAAATGTTTAAAAGCCTTTGACACTAGGTAGAGTATGCTATTCGCTTTTTTTACAATATTTTTTATGTGAGGGTGCCACTTTAGGTCGCTAGTTACTGTCACACCTAAATCTAACTGTTCATATACACTTCTTAACACAACATCATTCATTACATAGTTGACTATTGGATTGTTCTTGCCAATACGCAGCACTGTACACTTCGATCTATTCAATGGAACTAACCATTTTTTAGTCCAGTTAAAAACTTTGTTTAAATCATCTTGAAGAGAACTGACACTATTCGGAGAACAAAAAAGTTCGTATCGTCGGCGAATAAACTTATTTTAGTGGTCACAGATTGGGACAAGTCTGCTATGTATATTAGGAACAACACGGGGCCTAGCACCGACCCTTGGGGGACTCCACTTGTTATCTTGTATGGGTCCGAAAGCACTTGATTTACTTTCACCCGCGCGCTTCTGCCTTCTATGAATGACTTAATCCACTGTAGAAGCTTGCCTCTTATACCTACATGTTCCAGCTTCATAAGAAGGCGTTTGTGAGGCACTTTATCAAATGCTTTTTCGAAGTCTAAATAAACAACGTCTAGTGGAATTGCATCATCAAAGGACCTTGTCCAAGCATTTAGATTTAGGATAAGATTGGTGGATTTACCTGGCATGAAACCGTGTTGCCTCTCGTCGATTAAGCGGTTATCTTTCAAGAATTTAATTATTACATTAGTTATAATCCTTTCCATACATTTGTTAATAACAGATGTTAAGCTAATTGGTCTGTAATTCTCAGCGATGAACTTATTTCCCTTTTTAAATATAGGTGTGATATTCGCAATTTTCCATTCATCTGGTACAATCCCAATTCGGAGTGAAGTTTCCATAATGGTAAAAACAGGTCCAGTTAGTGATGTAATGCAATTTTTTATAAAGACAGGGAGTATAGAGTCAGGACCGGGAGACGAATCAGTGTTAATATTTAGTAGTGTTTCCTGTACAATTTGTTCTGATAATTCAATAGTTTCGATAGACAATTCAACTCTTGTGGCAGCGTCCATGATTGGAAGTGGATTAGAATCTTCAACAGTATGGCATTTTTTGAACTGGTTTGCAAACATATTACAAATATCTTTTGGATTTTCAATTAATTTATTGTCCACATCCAACAGTCTACAAGGAGCAATAGGTTTAGAAGTAAGTTTTTTCCCAATAAAGGAAAAGAACTTTTTTTGTCCCTTATTGATTATGTTGTTCTGATAATTAATTCTAGCCTGTTTTATGTCCTTACCAATCTGATTGTTTATTTTTCTGTATCTATTATAATTGTAGATGGTAGGATGTTTACGGTAATCGTCCCACCGGTTCTTCTTTTCTTTAATAAGTTTTAAAGTATTTCGTGAGATCCAAGGTTAAGTTGTAGCAATCCTCGTAACAGGTGGTATTTCGTTTTCGATGATGTTAAGGAGTATATTTTTGAATTCTGACCAATTATTGTTAATGTTCTAAACAAAAATCATTTTCTAAACAAAAATCTTCACTTGATATTAAGTTATTTATTTTGGTGTAGTTTTCTGTATGAAAATTTTTAATGTTGCTTTTCTTGTAGGATGGACAGCAAAGTTGGAGTTGAATTGATGTAATTATTTGTAAGTGATCGCTTTTCCCAATAGGAGGATGGTATTGTACGTCGTTTAAAAGAAATTCATCATTTACAAGCAGCAAATCTAAGGTTGAAGGTACATCGGCACCACGATATCTAGTTGGTTTATCAACGAGTTGATGTCGGTTGGAATTTTCATAAAAGTCAAAAAACTGTAATTCAAATTGGTTGTATCCACCACGAGATGGATTGTAATTTGACCAAGATATATTCGTATAATTAAAGTCGCCAAATAATAGTAGATTTTCTTCATGGGTGAAAGGAACTATGTGTTCCAGTAGGAGTTTGTTGTTTTCCAAAGACGAGTACGGTGATCTATAAATTGCACCTATGAGAAATTTAGCCAAACATCTTATAGAAAACGATCACCATTGCAATAAAAATTTTAGAAATTTTACATTTAGAAAATAAAAGTGGAAAACCCATGTACTTCTTAGCAGTGACGGTGCTAGCGGGGGGTCCAGGGGGGTCCCGGGCCCCCTAGAAGATGCTCTGGCCCCCAGTTGCCCCCCTTAGAATTGCTTGGAAAAAATATATTTTAGAAGTGAGGACCTTTTTTTAGGTCATTACTTGTATTTTTATATGTAAATGATAAAAAAATATGTCCTGGCCCCCCAAATTTTACTCAAAATTCCCCCCCTTCAGATTTAAAGAGCTAGCGCCGCCACTGCTTCTTAGAGGCATTTGAGATTAAATATGCACAGCGAGAAGAGCATAATCTCATTAATGAATAACTGGATCTGTTGGAATCTCCCATTCTCAGGACTATGGTCAATGGTATTTCCTAATCCCTTCCCACACCTATTTGTTCGTAATAGTTAACCTCTATATTTAGGTAATATTGTCAGCATTTCTTGTACATTCATTCTTCTGAAGATGGGCTAACAAGCCGAAATATATAAGTTTTAATAAAATATTTTGTGGAATATAACCAAGTGTATTATTTACTATTTATCTCTACGTCTTTCCAGTCTTCTCTGTTTTCTGCCAGTTTTATTCAAAGTCAAAAGTGAACACAAAGGAGGGATTCTTGAGTCCGACCTCTCATCAGGATATAAATATACTTCTATTATCTGTCTCATTTTGTAATACGGAACTAACAGTGAAAGTTCATTTTTTATGTTGTATATTGACAATACATTTACAATATTGTCATAGTATTGGTTCATACAGATACGCCAAAGTCTGTTTACACCACAACAGTCACCAAAGTAACCAGATCTAGTTTCGTATTACAAATTGAGACAGATTATAAATAATTTAAAATATATATATTTTTTAATTGTTATTAGTAAGAAATTCAATTATAACCAAAATTAAATTAATACACAAATTCTACACATTGTCTTTTATTTTTTTACTTAGATATGGCTTCTTCCTCGATATTCTTCCATGAAAATTATTCTTTTTTTTGTACTCTACAGACTGTTTCAGCACTCATTTTTTTCCCAAATACTTTTCAATCAGTCCCGTTAATTTTGGAGCACTAAATTTTGGATTTTCTTTAACCTTTTGCACTTTACAACGTTCCTAAAAAAGGGAAATTTTTTCGGCTGATTCGCTTATTTTTTTGCCGCTAGCTGCTAACGTCATCTATGTGTAATTTCTTAAGTTACAAGATTTCCATGGTAACACGGAAACAAGTGACAACCGAAGAACATCTGTTTCATTATTAGCTGATGCTGGAACAGTTATATTAACATTAAAACGTCACGGGGGGTGGAAATCTTCAACTGTTGCGAAAGGTTATGTTGAAGACTCCATATCAAGTAAAATAGCAATTGCTTATAAAATTCTAAAAGATAACAACTCGTCAGAAAATAACAGAGGTGCAAGTATTACTATTTGCACCAGCTCTACCAATGCACAGTTTGTATCAAACTGTCAAAATACAGAAAATATACATAAAAAAAATCAGCTGCGGCCACCACAGGACCGACCGCCATCGAAAAGTACTTATATAAAATACATTCTAGCAGCAGAGTAGAAATAACTTGGCCTAATATTTTCTAACAGAGATATTATTTATCATGACCATAAAAATGTTACATTTAAGTATGAAAAATTTTTGAAAAATGTTACAGTAATTTTTCGTTTTATCAAAAAACGTCTCAAATAAAAGTTATTAGTTATTGCTTTTATAGCAACTTTTGTTCAATAATTTTTTTCAAAATATTTTTCTGTTGTGAAATATTCACAAAAATCTTAAAATCGACACGAGTAAACTCCCATTTTTAGTCAACCGATTTTTACCCAAAAGTTGATCAACTCGTACCATTGATGGCAGAAGCTTAAATATGAAGTTTCATAAAAATCCTTTCAGCCGAATTTGCTCTGCACGTGTACACAGACGGACAGACCGACAGACAGACAGACAGACAGACAGACAGACAGACAGACAGACAGACAGACAGACAGACGGACGGACAGACAGACCGACAGACATCGTGCTAAAAATAGTCAAAACGTTATGTAGGGACCTCAATTCGTGGAGATCCATCGAAATCTCGAAATGTCAAAATCGGTATGATCACAATTCCTCCCTTATATATGTTGACGGTCGGTAATAATGAAGCATTTTTTTGAGCTTGGGTCAAATTATGCGGAATCCATCGGGAACAGATCTTTTTCACAGCTAAATTGTTCATGCAAAATCGAATGTATTGCTGTCTGCGATATGCCAAAGGATGCCTCTATCTCACGGTAAGTCACATGCCGATCTTCTTCAATCATTTTGCGCACAGCATCGATGTTTTTTTGAATCACATCCGATTTTGGTCGACCTTCACGAGATTCATCACTAACGGGCGCACGACCACGACGAAATTCTGGAAACCAATTATAAACAGTCTTTTCTGATGGTACTTCATTACTAAAAGTTGAACGAAGCGAATCTATGTATTGTTGTTGAGTTAGACCTTTACTAAAGTCATAAAAAATCATCCAACGAAAACCTTCACGAGTAATATCAATTTTTTTAAAATCTTGTTTTTTTAAACGCTCATTGTCAACAAACTACTCGGTCAATTTATAAGCTGCCACTGATTTCACAATAAAAATTATCAAATTTAACGAATATAGTAATGATATTTCAATATTGCCATCTAGTGGTAGTTTGTAAAAACATAAAAGGCGATAATGCGTCAATATTTACCTAGAGAAAACTATTTTATCTATATATTTATAAAAAATATGAATCAGTTAAAAGATAATGATCTATTAGAATTTGCGCAAAAGTACGGATTGTAAAAAGGAAGTGATTTAAAGATACCATTGTGTTACAGCTGTACAACAATTAGATAATTATCCAGATAAGATTGAAAATTTGTATATAAACGTCTAAATATAAATATGTTTTATGGTATCTGCATTGATATATCCAAGAAAAGATGAAAATTAATTTAAGTCTAGTTCTTTTGGTAAGTGTCCTTAAATCTTTTATAAATTGTTTACCAAACCATTATTTAGAAATAGAACCGTCTGGTTGAAATTATAAAAAAGAACAGAGTGATACACGTAAATGTGAACCAAAATAGTGCGTCCGAAATTTTCCATTAGATTAATTGTTGATTAGACAGTTATCAATTTCTTTGTTCTGTCCCAAAACTTCTTATTACCGACCGGCAACATATATAAGGGAGGTATTGTGAACATACCGATTTTGACATTTCGAGATTTCGATGGATCTCCACGAATTGAGATACATACATAACATTTTGACTATTTTTAGCATGATATCTGTCAATCTGTACGTCTGTCTGTCCATCCGTCTGTCTGTGTACACGTGCAGAGCAAATTTGGCTACAAGGATTTTTATGAAACTTCATATTTAAGCTTTTGACATCAATGGAACAAGTTGATCAACTTTTGGTAAAAATCGGTTGACTAAAAATGGGAGTTTACTCGTGTCGATTTTAAGATTTTTGTGAATATTTAACAACAGAAAAATATTTCGAAAAAATGTATTTTTAAAACGAAACATTTTTGAAAAGCTTTTCGAATTTTTTTCTAAGTATTTTTTTTTTCATACTTATATATATGTAACGTTTCCATGGTTATGATAGATAATATTTCTGTTAGAATTTATTAGGCCAAGTTATTTCTACTCTGCTGCTAGAATGTAGGTATTTTATACAAGTACTTTGTGATGGCGGTCGATCCTGTGGTGGCCACAGCTGATTTTTGTTTTGTCACGATCTCGACACACAATGATTCGTATGAAAATTTGAAAAAATTCAGAGCAAAACACATTGATGTAAATGATGAAAACTCTAGAGATTCTGTTAGCCAAGTTAGCATAGAATTTCCTCAACTCTGGCTTTCAATTATTCAAAACAACCTTTCTAATCTTCAGGTCACTAATCCGGTAACAAACAACTTATTACCAAACAATAATGTGACAAACAACTTTAATCTGGTTGTTAATCTTCCGCAGGTAGTTCCGTCTCTACCTATAGCTGACCCCAACCACTCAACCAATTGCAACACACCTATAACCTGCTCCCACTCTTACAATACCCGGTATAAAAACTCGAAGTAAATTGAAATGTTTATAACTCTCGTAAACGCTGAAAACGGAAACAGATCATTGAGCAGTTTTATATAACTCATGAAGCATTATATCTTTTTGATACTAATACTCATTATATTGTACTATTCGAGCCTAGTACTACCAGCAATGGCAAACGTCCAAAATAACGGTGTCCGCACGAGGTCTTTATTGTTTTGATTTGATAATTTTGTTTTAGTTCTTCGGTTTGGCGTCCAGTCAGGCCTATTGGCGTCCTCTTGCTGACCCAGTGTGCAATGCTGATGGCACCACATGCACTCCAGATTGCTTGGGTCTCAGGATTTGTACTGGGGGGGAGTTCACAGACATAAGCTGCAAGACACAAACAAACGGAACACTTCTATATTGCAACTCTGTAACGCTAAAATGCGACATCAATGAAGATAACTGTATAGAAAATGGAGGAACAACTTGTCCCTTAGGAGATGGGACTTTCCCAGTACTCAATGACTGTCACAGGTAATTTGATACTTGTATAACGCGCTTTTCCTATAACACGGTTAATAGTTTTAACAAAACGATGTTTGTTAAAAAATTTTGTCACAGTTTCAATTATCTTGATTTTTAACTCTTTTCCATTCGCGACTCTACCTATTCAGCATCTATAGTTTATTCAGCGTTGCAGTGGGAACCAGGGAGGAAAAGAAAACGGGGAAGACCTAAGCTAACATGGATGCAAGAAGTAGAAGAAGATCTGAAAAGGGCCGGAATTACGAGATGGAGAAATAAAGTTAGAAACAGACAACTTTGGAGAGAGATCACAAAGATGATTTAATGCGAGATATAGGAACTGATCCATCCTAAAAAAGGATTTAGAAAGCCCAAAGGGCGGCGTAACCCCGTAGGTTACGCCATTTATTATTATTATTATTTCCATTCGCGACTCGAAGAAACTTCTAATGAAAGTTGAATTATATAATTGATATATACAAGATGTTCATTTTAAATTGCTCACCATTACTATCTCGAAAACTATAAGAGCACGAGGTTGCTTATATTGGAAAACAAAAACTATTATACAGAAAAATATCTTTTTTTAAATGACAATTTTAATCAAACCGAGAATTAAATTTTACAAAACCGCTAAATATGTAAAATATTCTTACATGAAATTATTTTTTTGTTTTAGATATTATACTTGTGATGACAATTATAGAGTCAACTATATGTGCGACCCAAAAGCGGTTTATGATCCTGCAACTGAAAAATGTTCAGTGAGTGTCAAATGCCCAGATTTCTCAAGTACCGGTCTATGCAAGGGAGCTATACCCAGGCTAATAGCCCACCCCCTCAAGAAGCACTTCTATGTCGTCTGCAGCGACAAACAACCAGAATTGAAACAATGCAAATTTTCGGATGACTATTTGTTCAATCCAGATAATGGTGGTTGCCAATTCAACTGTTCTAAGGAAGGCAAATTCCAAGATTTTGATGACAAACAAAATACTTGGTACTTTGAATGCGTAAAGAGTGGAACAGGTTTTATACAATCACACCTTAGATGTTCTCAGGGCACAACCTTTGACCCAGAATCACAAATTTGCCAACGTCAAAAACCAGAAACTACCACATCGGATCCAGGAACAACAACGGAAGGTCCAACAACGCTACAACCAACATCATCCGTAAAATCCTATTAATAAATGGAAAAAACTATCATCATTCTTAAAACTAGAATACTAATATATCTTAAACTAATATAATTAATTGTCGACAGTTTAATTTGTGTAACTAACTTATAGATAAGAAGTTGTTATATAAAAATATTGTATTGTATTTAAAAGAATCTTTTATTGATGTATAGTTTGTTTCACGATAAGGTGAAGTGACTATCTACTTATGGTCCTAAACACAGTGGGTGGTAATTACAAATAACTCTAATCCCTTGTTTGTACCCATAAACTAGCCAGAGATGTATCAGGTATAAATTACATTACACCATGTAATGACACAATTGTAACAAGAAATAAACATAAGATATCATCAAAATAAACTTTATTTTTATTATAAAAACAAATAATTTATAGAACTTATAATTAAATTTAAAACATTACAATTAGTATTTAAAACATTACAATAAAATAAATTTTAAATTAAATAATGTTTAAGATAAAAAAAAATCTTACAAGTCCAAATCATTCTCTGAATCAGTCTCTAAATTAATGATTATAGTACGTTCTATTTTAATATAACTGTCCTCAGTTTTAATAACATGATTTACACAATTTTTCCAACTATCTACAGGGATATTTTCCACTTCTTTTTTTAAAAGTTCTATCACAGTGCCCTTTAAAGTGGGAGAAACATTATTCCGTTTTATTCTCGCCTTTAACTGACTCCACACTTGTTCAATAGGACTGAATAAACAATAATACGGAGGTAGTCGTAAAACTGTGTGTCCTTTGCATTGAGCAATATTATCGCAAACATATTCTTTAGAAAAACTATAACTTTTTAATAATTTAATTAAACTTTTTTTTTTATAACTTTCTTCAAAGTAAATATCATTTTTTATAAAAAGTCTTGGATTTCCTTCTTACTGTTTGCACTATTCGGTACTTTATTTAGTTGCCGACTATGGTAACTTGCATTGTCCATAACAATAACACTGTTAGCCGGTATATTCGGGAGTAATTTATTTTCGAACCAGTTTTCGAACATTTCCGCCGTGGTATTGTCATGGTAGTCGAGTCTAGAATCTTTGATATTTTTCGCAGAAAGCAAGAGTGCATTCGGTATCCATCCAGTTTCAGAACCTGCATGAAGTATCGTAATACGTTTACCTTTATAAGACGGTGCTCTTGTTTGACATTTATTTGACGTATCCACCCAACCTTTTGAGTTTATTTCGTACGATATAGAACGTACTATAATCATTAATTTAGAGACTGATTCAGAGAATGATTTGGACTTGTAAGATTTTTTTTTTATCTTAAACATTATTTAATTTGAAATTTATTTTATTGTAATATTTTAAATACTAATTGTAATGTTTTAAATTTAATTATAAGTTCTATAAATTAATTGTATTTATAATAAAAATAAAGTTTATTTTGATGATATCTTATGTTTATTTCTTGTTACAATTGTGTCATTACCTGTTGTAATGTAATTTATACCTGATACATCTCTGGCTAGTTTATGGGTTCAAACAAGGGATTAGAGTTATTTGTAATTACCACCCACTGTGTTTAGGACCATAAGTAGATAGTCACTTCAACTTATCGTGAAACAAACTATACTGACTAAAGATGGCAATGACTAACCGAATAATTGAAATAATCGATTATTTTGTTTCAGTTAATCGATAAATCATATGATATTTTTGGTTTCGATTAATCATTAATTAAAATAAATAAAAATAAATAAACCGGTTACTGGTTAGTAGGGATGGGAAAAAACATCGATGTATCGAAAACATCAATGTCTTTTCTGAAAACATCGATGTTTTTACCATCGATGTTCAGGTGGCGATAGTATCGATAAAACATCGATGTCTACTACCGATGCCGATGTTTAAACTTTGAAATTCAACTACCGCTAGAGGCGCTGGAATCTTAAAATTTTTATTTTTATTAAAATTAGTACACAAAATATGAGCGCCATCTATTGTAATGTAACAATACTAATAGTGTTAGTTCTTATTCATCTTAGCAGTTAGCAGAATAAGAAAAAATAAGAAGGAACTTCTAATTTTTGCAAATAATGACAACGACCAACGACACCAACACACTTGTTTTGCTCTTTGAGCTCTATTGTCGAGCAATGCCAACGTAGTGGCCGAGCGCATTTAGTCGTGCGGTTTGTACTGGTGGAAACCCACGACTGTTCGAGCCTGCTTCGTTGGTGATATTATTCGGGCAAGAATAATATGTTTACATTACTCTCATTTTTACAATCATTCACCCTTCATCCAGGTGTAGGAGCTCGCCCCCTGGCATCGGCGATTAGCCTCGTTTGCAGAAATAAAGGCCGATGTAAAATAAATAATATAATAATATAATAATTTTTTTTTGTATAATTGAACGAGGTAAATATAGTGAAATTTAATAGAAATAATCTATTTTTACTTGCTAAAAATGCCGCCAAAAATTATATATTGTATATAGAGTTGTCTACCACATATCCGTCCCTATATAAAATAGCCCCGAAATTTTTAAATGTTGTCGCCACCTCTGTACCATCAGAAAGGTTATTTTCTAAAGCAGGCCTTACATTATCACAACAGAGAAATAGATTAAAGGGAAAGACACTTTCCCAGTTATTATTCCTACAATCTCTAGAATTGCCATATTGGGAAATGTGAATTTATTAATATAAACTAATTATAAGCCGTTCACTTTTGTAAGAACAAACTAAGTGGAAATTAAGTTTTCAACTGTTTGCACCTTTGAAATTGTATATCATGTTGGCACTACAGAAAAATAATTTGAAAAATCAGATTATAAATATGTCATTTAAAAAAATATCGTTTATCATATTTCATTTTGAATACTGACATCTTAAATATTTTGTAAATATAATACTAACCTAAAATAATACAAACATAACCCCAAACTGTATAGCCCTTTTTACAATATAACCAAGTTTATAAAAGATAGTAATACTCTATAAAAATCACAATAACCAGATTTAGTTGTCCTTACAAAAGTGAACGGCTTATATAAGCTGTTCCCTTTACCCGTTCCCTACTCTGTAAAACCGACTTTAGGTTTATAGGTTATAATCATTATAATTAAGATAGAATTTTTTCATTATGAAATATGTCAAATGAATCGACATTTTAAAAAAGTGACATTTTTTAATACCAAAATGACATACAGTTTCAGTATGGTGCAAACTATTGAAAACAAATTTTCCTCTTAGTTTGTTTTTACGAAAGTGAACAGCTTATAAAGTCTGTTCCAAACGGTTATAAGCAGCGGCGGGACATTTGAATGTGTCTGTTACACAATCTATTTAAGAATCTAATAAATGCTTTTTGTGTACTATATGTTACTTTTTTTTGTATTTTATCTTTACATTATTAAATAAAACCTATATAATATAAATAAATAGTTTTTTTTTTTTAATATTAATAAAACATCGATGTTTCCGATACATCGATGTTATCCTTTCGATGTTTTTTCAACATCGATAGTAAAACGCCGATGTTAACATCGATGTTCAACATCGATGTTTTGCCTTCGATGTACAACCCTACTGGTTTAGTCCGGTTACTTAATTTACACACCCTCGTACTTTTCAATAACCGTGCGAAGTACGATTTACTCTATTATTATTATTATTTTGGGGTTTGTCAGGTCTTGACAAGCGTCCACTAATCTCAAACTTCAGCAACTTTTTGAGCCGCGTCATACTAGAGACTAGTGGGAGCTAAATATACACGACTGCATCCCAAACCCTGGCGATATGCAGCCGCGGAAATTACGCAGATCCAGTGCCCGCACAATGCGGAGCGACCCGAGCAGCACTGCTTTCTACATCCTGCAGATCAAAGAGTTGGCAGAAGATCTACAGGCGAGAATGGACTCGATTTCCCTTCGATAGGAGGCTTTCATGCCACCCAAAACACCAACTATCAGGACTACAAGCTTAACTTTATACCCGGGATACAGCTTTCTAAGCTCGGACAAGAGGCCCATATACTTGGACCTCTTTTCTCCTCCTTGAGAGAGATATTCTTCTCAGCTGGACTTGAGAATTCGATCACAAACATCTGTTTGGTCTCGATATCCAGGAGGATTATGTCCGGCTTAGTGGCTGTCAGTAACCTCGAGGTGGGGAAGGAGTAATTCCAATAAATTCGGCACTTGGAATTTTCCACCACCGATTCTATGTCAGAAGGGACGTACGGTATAACCGGTATTTGGTCAATACCATAGGCATGTCTAAGATGATAGTAGAGCACGCGGAGAGCAGCATTATGTCGAGACACGTAGCTCGACGCTGCAAG